>VMKM01000352.1:0-385504 GCA_008360985.2 Macquaria ambigua
GAGAGAGAGGGATAAGAGTTATGTAACTGTGTTGAAATATATCTGGAGTCACATGTTCAGAGTAAAGGCCCTGCAGTGAAACACACTCACACACACATTGAAGACTGCAGTGTGATTGTGAGCCATGTGAAGAAGGCTGTGGACGGCAGGACAGAAAGCTCCACATGTGACCAGCAGGAGAGAGGCGGACACATGACATAATACTTACTACTACTGCAGTACTGATACTTTCAGTGCTGGAAGATCTTGAGTAAATGTACCAGTACCACAATCTTAAAAATACTCCAAGTAAAAGTCCTACATTTAAAATCCCACGGAAGTAAAAGTACAGTATTATAAACGTGTACGTAAAGTATCCAAAGTAAAAGTACTCATTCTGCAGAGAAATGAGATGTTTTAGTATGTATGACGTCATGAGATTGTTCATACTGATGCATCAATGTTAGAGCAGCATTTTGCTGTTGTAGCTGGTGGAGGTGGAGCTAGTTTTAACTACTCTGTGTACAGTTTAATCCAGTGGTTCCCAACATAGGGGTCGGGCCCCTCCAAAGGGTCACCACATACATCTGAGGGGTCGTGAGATGATTAACGAGAGAAGAAGTTCTGATACAAAAATCTGTTTTCATTTTTTAAATATTCTCTAATCTTTGCTTTTTTTGTAAAATATTGGATGATTTAACCTCATTGGGTCTCAAACAATTATTAAAATGAAACCACGTGAGAAGTTTAGAGGGAAAAGTCTGTGATCCCAACCAGACGCTGCACAAAACACAACAGTTGGGAAAACTGGTTCAATCAAACAAAGTGTTTTATAAACGTATCACATATTTTTAATATAAAATATTAATCTGAAAAGTAACTAATAACTACAGAGGTCAGATTAATGCTGTGGAGTAAAAAGTACAATATTTCCCTCTGATATGTAATGAAGTAAAACTAAAAAGTAACATAAAATGGAATTGAGTACTTCAAAACTGTATTTAAGTACAGTACTTGAGTAATTGTACCACTGGTTACGTCTGTAACTCATTACTACTACTTCTGTTACCACAGGACTAATACTATTACTAATAGTAGTATTACTACTGCTATTGCTATTACTACAGGACGAGTACTACTATTACTTCTACTGGTACTACAACAGTACTTGTACTACTATTACTGCTACTACTATTGGTACTACTACAGTACTAGTATTACTGTTATCAATACTACTACTACGGGACTATCACTACTACTACTACAGTGCTATTGTACTACTATAACTACTACTATCACTACAATAACTATTAGTACTACTGCTACTCCTTCTGCTAGTACAGTTCTAATACTCATGTAACTACTGCTAATACTACTACTTCTTCCAATACCACCACAGCCGCCAGAAGTACTACTGTTACTATTATTAGTACTACCTTTACTACTACTATCACAACTACTAAAGTAATATTTTTACTGTAACTACTACTACTAATACATGACTAATACTACAACAGTACTTGTACTTGGTAGTACTCTAACTGCTACTATTTCTACTGTTAGTTCACTGATACTGAACTACTACTACTAATACCACAGTACTAGTTGCACTACTATTACGACTCCTACAGGACTACAACTACTACTACAACTACTAGAGGATGAGTACTACTATTACTAATATTATTACTACAGGAGTAGTACAACTATTACTGTACAGTACTACTACTACTGCTAGTACATGACTAATACTACAAAAGTACTTGTACTTGGTAGTACTCTAACTGCAACTATTTCTACTGTTAGTTCACTGATACTGAACTACTACTACTACTACTACTACTAATACTATTGTATTACTGCTGCTACCTACTACTATCCTTACAGCTTGTACTATTACCAAATAAAAATACCACATTTCAGTATAAATGATGAGTAGTTTTGGAAGCTGACAAAGTACTAAACCACTGACACAATAACAAACTGTTCCCGGTTCAGATCTGGTTCAGACCTGGTTCAGTCTGTTCTGTTCTGTCCTCTGTAAACATGTCTGGACACCAAACCACAGCAGCACTGTGTGTTCTGACCCGCTACGCTCACTGATGGCTGACGCAGCCTCACACGTCCTGTTGGACAGACAGTGTGACTCATCGTGCCGTGTCTGCAAAAGCTTTTACTACACAGACTAAGAAACGCAGCGTGGTGACGTGAAGGAAACAGGGCTGCTGTTTGTCTTCCAGTTCTGATTCTGTTACTGCTAAAGTTGTCTGTTAGTATTTGATTTAGTGCCTAAAACTTCACTTCTAGACCTTAGCTGTGTCCCAAATACACACTGTATGCTAATGCTAATGCTAATGCTAAGAATACATTATGTACTTTTCACAGCATCCTGTTTTGGACTAACAGGAAAACATATGTTGATGGAGGTCAAGTTACAAACGTAGAAACTTAACACACAAAAAGAAATATGCTTTTTAAAGGTTTAATACATTTTTTACTTTATTATTATTATTATATTCTTTCTTTTTTTGACGTAGACTAGACATGCTTTAGTGCACATTTAATTTCCTGTTCGTAGAAAAACAGTAAATCACATTAACTTATACTGTATATATATATATGTATATATACTGTATATATATAGTAGAAGTGGTTACCAACCGTTTTGTCTTATGACAAAAACAATGTGTACTTTGATTCTAATAATTTGCAGAGGCCTACAGATGTAAAACTATGCAGTATTGTACAAGAAAAAAGCAAATATTGGGGAATATTTAAGAAAAAAAAAGAATGTTTGTGTTTTTTTCCTGTTTCTTATCCTGTTAAACATCTCGCAGATTTATCTTGTAAACAATTGTAGGCGCTCCGACCAGGTTGGGAACCACTAATATAAAGCTAATAAAGCTAAACTAATTTAGTGTGCATTCTAAATCTAAATATATTTGAAGGAACAGTTCGACATTTTGGGAAATACGCTTATTTGCCTTCTTGTTGAGAGTTAGATGAGAAGACTGATACCGCTCTCATGCCTGGAACCGGGAGGCAATTAGCTTAGCTTAGCCTAAAGACTGGAAGCAGGGGTAAACAGCTAGCTTGTCTCTCTCAAAAGCTCAAAAATACACCTACCAACACCTCTAAAGCTGACTGATTAACATGTTGTATCTTGTTTGTTTAATCCGAACACAAACAGAAACGTAAAACAGACAATTTGAGGTTTTAGAGGGAGTTACGTGACCAACAGTTTTTAATCCGCCCAGCACATCTGTACAGCGTTTCTGCTGGTTGCCTAGCAACCTCACAGTGACAACAAGACACTGAACGTGGTGCAACGTGTTAAATAGTAAGCTTTAGAGTTGCTGGTAGGCATATTTTTTTATTTGAGAGAGACAGGCTAGCTAGCTTTCAGTCTTTATGCTAAGCTAAGCTAATCACCTCCCAGCTCACTTAACGCACAGACATGAGAGTGGTATTGATCGAAGTGAACACTCGTATTTTCCAAAATTTCACTTAGTTAGAATCAGAGTGAGTAAGGATGTTTTTTTCCTGCATCAGTTGTAGTCCATTGACAGACCGTCACTTCATCAGGTCATGAACCCGCCTGTTGTTGTTTTAAATCCCTCCACTGTCAGCTGTTCCCCTCACCTTATTGTCATCACATCACACACACACAGGTAAAAGCCTTTGAGACACACACACTAACATATGGTACATTTGTGTGTTTGCACCTCAGGGTTAAGCTCCCACATGGCTTCACTTAGCACGCATCATTAGACCTGACAAACCATCGATCTCCGGCTCTTCAACTGCAGGAGGGCAGCAGCTGAAATCCCTTTTAATTACGGATGAATGGGATTACGTGGTTTGAGCATTTCACTCCCTCAACACACACACACACACACACACACACACACATAGTCAAAGGCTGACTCATACTGAGATGAGTGTTAGACAGGTACCAGCTGGTCTTGACCCTTTCACCCAGTGGCAACCGTCTGATCGGTCTGTACTAGTCTGTAAAATGTGGCAATAAAATTTTATGTTTTAATTTTAAAGCCTAATGTTGGCCTGCACTGTAGGGTTGTTTAAGTTTTAAATTTTTTTTCATCTTTTGTAATGGGAAGAAAAACAGGGGAAAGGCTCAAATTTAAATGTTTTTTTTGTTTACTATTATTAATCTAGAAATAATACAGATTTTTAATTATTTTTTGATACTGATGAATAATGAGACATAGAAACTGAGAGACATTTTAAACATATTGGCTATTTGCAGCTTCAGACATTCCCTTACAAAAAAGCACATGTCTAATACAAAGTTTTTACATTTGAAATATGGCATTTCACAGGTAAAATATCCAAAAACGTCTACGACACGTCTATTAAAGTTAATTCATCACGTTTAACAGTATTTCACACGTGTTTAACCACATGTGCCCATTAGTGAATTTATCACATGTAAGTTGTGTTGTGACATGCGATATTACAGTGAAATAGTTTTTAAGTGTTGTTTAGCTAACAAGTTAGCGTTAGCTTGCAGGCTACAATTCTTTAGCTACTGTTGCAGTTTATACAGTGTCACCTTAGCAGTACACAGTATATATGCTGATTTTAAAGAATACATACAGCATATGGATGATTAAAATTACCTGCTCTAGTGTAGTTTAATGACAAAAGTTAGCTACTGATAGTTAGCTAATGGCTGGTGCTCAGTGTTTTCAGTTAAGCTAGCTAGCCACAGTCCTCTCAACAGGAAAATTGGAAATGAGGTGGAGAAAATAGGAAATAGGTAAATAATTAACTGTGTACTAAGACCAAGTTTTTAATTATTTATTTATGTATTGGTTTATTTAACAAGGACAGTGTACATTAATAAACATTACTGTAAATTCAGCAGAATTAGCCAAAAGGTTATTTTACACCTGTAGTCCCTCGACAGATGACACAGGAAAGATTATAACATTAGATTTAAAAAAAGTTATTGAAGTAGTTTATACACATCAAGAGCAATAATAAAAAAAGAGAATATTAACATTAGTAAAGATATCATACGTAGCATTGTGTTACATTGTCAGGTAGGCTACTAAATAAAACATGCAACATGCAAACATGCAGAGTATAATTTTAAAAGAAATATTAACTGTTTTCAACTGATTGGAGTTTAAGTATAAAGCTTTCTTTTTACACTCAATTTTAGCTGTTTTACTGACAGCATTATTTATTGATTGCAGTGCACTGATAACCTTTTACTGCCCTTTGTTGGTTTTGGGGCTCTGTAGCACTTAACGTTAAAAAACTGTATCATGCAAAGTTATCACATGTGAAAATGTCAGATAACAACATGTGTGTTTCATATGTGATGAATGCACTTTATGGGGAAATGCAGCTCTGTCATCCTCGCCGCCAGCAGCCGCAGCAGCAATCGACTTTATGAATAACAGTGAAAGTAAAAAATCCATATGGCCGGGTATTTTCTCTGACTCATCAGATGACTCAGCAGCACTTAAGTATCCACTACGAGCACGAAGACTATGGCTAACATATGGATAACAGCCTTTGACTCGGTTTAAAAACTCCTCCTGGCATTAAATGTGTAACAAACCAGATGTATAAAGATTAAACACACTCACAAGTGAATATTCCCCGTAAGTTCACAGACCTCCAAAATCCAACCCCTCTCTGCAAAAAAAGGAAACATTTAAATGAACCCATTGTTTATTATACTTCAGTGACTGGCTGAATGTAAAGGGCCATTGTTGGAAAATATGAGCAAAGGGTTCAACATTTCCTTTCTTCCCTTCTTACCTAGTATAATGTTATCACTAACAGGATATGACACACTTGAACAATTTGTGGTTTCAATGGTTTTAAGCTGAGTGGAAGTGCAAGTCATTGCCGGACAAAAGCAGCAGGCCACGTAGTGGACAACTGATAGGCTTAGTGTGCCGGGGAATTAAATGAGTGTAGAGAGGAAGCGGGGGGGCAGGAGGCCACCAGAGACACAAAGTTTTGTTAACTGGGGGGATCGGATTCATGTCACCAGACTCGTACTGAAGCTGTCAGGACTTTCCCTGGGTTGTTGTGACCTGAAGAAACTTTATTGAGTCTTGTATTTGGTTGTTAGTGTGAGATAAACAAATCAATGCTGCCATGTGGAAACCTCCCATCTCCTACCTTGTGATTTTTCATGTTATATCACAGCTAAATGATTTTAGGTAAAACCATAAATTCACTGTGGTCCGGCTAAGACCGAGGCCACATTTCTAAACTCCAGAGAAGTTGGCATTTGGATGGTTTACTTGACAGAAACAAACTGCAGATTACACACAGTAAGTGAAATAATCTCCTGATGGGGACAGAGGAAAGAAACAGACAAAACAAGGTCAACCAGTTGCAGAGCGGAAAACATTTTCACCTCAAGGTCCATTAAGTAGATGTTCTGGAGTTTTCGATCGAATCACATGAGCTTCATTAGCAGATACTATTATTAAATACTCATTTGGCAATTTTTTTTCATTTATGCTTCATTTATGGTTGAATGAAAGTTGTTGTTGTTGTTGACTTAGAAAAAAATGTTATCAGCATACCGTCTCTGTTAGACATCTGTTATGGTCACGGAATTAAAACTGCATTTGAATACTTGTTTTATTTTAATGAAGTGGATTATATTATTTATTATATTATTCATATGGTTGGTCATTCCAGCACCATGTGCCATTAAAACAGCCTGATGCAGAACTAGGTCACATGTTTTATGAGCCTTGTGTTTACGCTGTTATCAGCAGCAGATCTGAGAAAAATCACGTTAAGTTTTGATCTAAACTATGAAAGTGAAAACTTTCGTCAGGGGGCCAAATATTTTTGTTTGCAGGCCGGATTTGACTGACAGGCCAGATTTTGCTGACTGTTGATATATTATAGCTCTAACTTTGATCAAGTTGTTATTTGTACATATTTTTTCTACTTACTGTATCCTGTTTCTACCTCCACCTCTGGTCTGTGTCTGCTGCTGCTAGATGCTAAATTTCCCTCATGGGGATCAATAAGATCTGATCTTGTCTTGTCAATTAGATGCTAACATATATTCCAAATCACAAACAGCTTCATGAAGCTTGTACATGGTATGGCTTGCCGTATCCTGATTTGCTCATGAGTCACAGTGCAAGACAGCTTAATTAATTTTTCTGATTTTTTAATAGTGTTGATTGAATAGTTTTAACATTCCTGCAGCTCTCTCCTTTATTGCAGACCTTTTCGGGTTGTGACACAGTTGGCAGTGAAGCCACAAACAGGAAATGGGCCATATCATCAGGTTAAACATTGCTCAGTGGGCAGATGAGTTGTCATTGTACGGGTGCACCGATGAAACAAAGGGTGTCTGACAGAGACGGCCTAGAAGCAGTCACCCCCCTCCCCCAGATATGGAGGTCCCAGACAGCATGGTGTCAGTATGAAGAGGCTGGCCTAAACATTTAATAAGGATTATTTAACAGGAGGAACATGTTTTAATTTCGACTGTGTATATTGAGAAGCAGAACTTGTCTATCAGAGATTCAGATAAGAAACACTCCCATTCCTTATGATCCTCTGATAAATATTGAACACTTATTCCTTTCACGACACAAATCAAATTTTCCTGCCTTTAATTTAACACCAATGTATTCGGTGAATGTTATTATTCTCCCTCATATGTAAATGGAAAAACACTGGCCCTTAGAATGTATTTCTCCTCACTGAAGGCAGGGTTGCCAACTTTGGGTACCTGGCTGGAGTGAGATTTTGATGCCCATGGGCTTAATCACGCATAGCCTACACGCATGCGCACTTTATCATGTACACATATTTGGACTCAATTCATCATCAGGGTTTAAAAAAGTATGCACCTTACACATGTGGCGGGAGCAGACCTTATATTCTAAGATTTAAGGATATAGCCTGACTACGACCACCCCAGGAATTTCACAATATTAGACACACTAACCCAATAAAGGGCACATAGTTTATTCACTAATGAAAGACAAAGACGTGTTGTTTCCAATATCAAAACTACACCGTTTTATTCAATGTTCACAAGTAGCAAGAACCAGAAATAAACAAAAAGAAACAAAAGAACACAAGAACCTATCCTGCTCCAGACACATAGCCAATACATGAACACACACACACACACACACACACACACACAGACAAAATATACATAAACACACACTCTCTCACTCACTCAGCCAAATATGAACACTCACGCAGGGTTTTCTACCAGAACAGCTGTCAACACGCGATAAGCACCAGCACATATCGTGGACCAAACAGAGTAATTTAAGAGCCTATACTCATAGAATGGGGGTTACAGTACGTAACCAACGGTACGTACGCTCGCCTGTTCATGTCTGTCGCTGCTGCAGTGTTTTGGCGTGAGACATGTTTGGGCCGCGTGACAGTGTGTGTCTCATGCCAGGAGCCAGAGTTGGCAACACTGCCTGAAGGTATAGTTGGACATTTTGGGAAACACACTTATTGCTCTGTTGCCTAGAATATTATGAGAAGATCAATATCACTCTCATGTTTGAGCAGTATGGAGCTTGAGCCAGGAGTTGATTAGCTTAGCTTAGCATGAAGGCTGGAAGCAGGGGGAAACAGCTAGCATGTCTCTGTCCAGAGTTCAAAATTCCACCTACCAACACATCTAAAGCTGACATGATTAACATGTTGTAGCTCGTTTGTTTTTCCTAACACAAACAGAAATGTAAAAACAACTATTTGTGGTTTTAGAGGGAGTTACATAGTGTTGGTAGGTGGGAGCCAGGCTAGCTGTTTCCCCTTGATTCCAGTCTTTATGCTAAGCTAAGCTAATCACCTCCTGGCTCTAGCTCCACACTTAACACACACACACAAAAGCTCACTAATTAACACATTATATTTTGTTTGTTTAATCCGTACACTAACAGAAATGTAAAAATGACTGTGGTTTCAGAGGGAGTTGCATGAACAGTTTTTTGTCCGCCCGGCACACAACTGGCTGTTCACCAAGAAAAAGTAACATCACATACTGCAACTCCCCATAAACCCACAAACTGTCATTTTTACATTTCTATTTGTGTACGGGTTAAACAACATATTAATTTGTGAGCTTTACAGGTGCTAGAAGGCAAGCTAGCTGTTCCCCCTGCTTCCACTCTTTTAGCTAATTAGCATAACAGATAAAGATTAGGCTAATTGCCAATCTTCTCATCTCTCTCAGAAAGCAGATAAACTAACTATTTATTCAATGAGTCCATGTCAGTATATCATAATTTAAATGTCCTAGTTGATGTTATTTTGTGTTATTTTATTGTGAGTGTGATGTTTTATGGTGTCGGTGTCTGTGTGATAACTCCACTTCTAATAATACGCTTCCAGGAAGTCCTTTAACAGCATTAATTAGCCTTTTTTCGCTCGTCACGTGCAGCAGCGCGACTCTGATCCAATGGGAGAAGGAACAGAACACAGGCGGTGACGCGCTACAGTTGTTTCGTCACGGCGTGATCACGTGTGTACTTTATGTTTGTCCTCCCCCTGTTTTATTTATTTTTCCACAAACATTTCCATTTGTGTGACCGGCTTCCTGCTCGTGTGTGAGTGTGGTCTGTCGGGCAGCGGCGGCGGTGAGGAGCTCCAGACCGGCGCAGAGGAGACGCTTGTGCCCCGCCCCTCTCGGACACGTTGCCCAGGGAGAGGCTGCACGGGCTGGATGGGACTCCTGCCCGCCCGCCTTCCTTCCTGGCTTCCTACGTGTGCTGGTTTCATGGTTTCAGTCCATCATCAGTCAGCTCGGCCGCACACACACACACACACACACACACGGCTGCTGCTCGTCCTCAACTCACCGAGCCGGACGGGAAACACACGGTTCACTTCTGGTAAGTGACGGTCTGCTGCTCACACACCCGCCTCTCCTGCTTCCATTCCTCACAACTCACCTGGATTCACAATATTTCAGTGTTGTTGTGAGGCGAGACGCTGCTGCGCAAAATTAAAAGCCGGATATTTGGGAGTTTATGTTTGCGGGTCGAAACGCAGCTCTGCGCCGCGTGCTGAACAAACAGGTCAGGTTAATTTCTGTGGTTGTAAAAAAACAAAAAAAAAAGTCCTCTCTGTTGGTGTTTTATTTATTATTGCATGTTTTAAATGTGCTGTGGTTGGTGCATTTCAGCAGACAGACAGGTGTGTGTGTGTGTATGTGTGTGTGTGTGTGTGTGTGTGTTTTCTGGGTATAAATCTCTCCATTATACAACAGATCTGGTCACTTGTATCAGCAGTGTGTGTGTGTGTGCGCGCATGTGGACTAACAGGCGAGGGCGAAACAGCTCCATGTGTTTGCATGTTTTTTCTTACATAATGTTGGACGACCTCCCCATTTGGAAGCAGCAGAGGAGCGTTATTTAATCTTCTGGCCTGTATGTGCAGTCATTTCAGGGGCGCTGTGCTGTAATGTCTCTGAGAGCAGGTCTCAGGCTCCTGCACTGGTTATACTGGGAGTTTAAACACATTAAAACAGCGGCTTAGACCTGGGCTGGGATTGAAAAAATACTGAGGTCGTGGGTCAAAATTAACCCTTTTTTTGTCAAGCCAACGTAAGTTTTCTGTTAAAACTGTGATTTATATTTGATGGTCTAAATTAGAGCTGCAGAAAATGAATCTGCAAGAATTCACTGGTACGAGCTACTGAAATGTGAATATTTGCTGGTTTTTCCATCATTGGAAACTGAATATCTTTGGATTTTGGACAAAACAAGACGTTTGAAGACGTCAACTTTGGTTTTGGGGAATTGTGATGGACATTTTTATAGACCAAATGATTCATCCATGAAAAGAGAAAATAATCAAGTAGATAATCTGCAGATGAATCGATAATGAAAATAATAAGTTAGCTCCTGTCTAAATGCTGTTTCTAAGCCTTTTTCCACACTGCCAGGACTATAATTCTGGGAAAAACTAAATCCCTAAATTATATTTAATTTATTTATGTTATTTGTCTGCAACTAACTGACATTTTCATCACCTGTCGATTTTATTTTTTGGATTATTGTGCAGTCTAGAAAATGTATGGCCCAAGGTGATGTCTTAAAAGCCTAAAAGCGATATTAAAGCTGTATTAAAATAAAGAGAAATTTAAGACATTAAACAAGATCAAACTGGCATTTTTACTTGATAAATCTCTTAAATGATTAATCATCAAAACAGTTGGAGACACATTTTCAGCACTATTGTTTTTGCTTAAAAGCAGTCTAAAGAACCATTAGGTATGATTTGTATGTAAACTCCTCGTGTGATTAAACCTCCACACTCCCAGAAACAGTAGACTACATGTTTGTTAAACTGTGAAACAAAGAGACCAGACTCTCCACCAGGACGCATGAATTTAGTCTGTCTCGTTCTTTCTGTCAGTTTCCTGATAGAGCTGACGCCTGAAACACGTTATATTTAGACCCATAACTGTCTCAAGTGTTTTCATGGCTTTGAATAAGTCTTAATGTGGCAGCAGGTTCTTCACGGATGAAGTTTAACCTCTTAACCTCTTGATTTCCCCCCTAAGTGCCCTAAACTCTTAAACATTCTTCTTTTATTTCCCCCAAAGTTGCTTTTAAAGTTGTTGTTAAAATCATCTTGTTCCACTCTGTCTGACAGTATAATTTATATTGTGTATCAGCTTGTTCCACATCTTTATTGAAGCTGTGTGATGTTTACACTGAGTGAAATACTCAAACACCAGACTCCATGTTTTTAACACGTTTTTAAGGCTACATCGACACATCTAACGGAAATATTCTGGATGTTAGGGTTAGGGATTTCCCAGAAATTCAGCCGGACATATCTGGTATCTTTTGGTTAAATCTGCGATCTCCTCTAGAGTTTAAAATAAAGTTCTGCAGGTTTTGAGCAGAGTAATGTGTCACACACTTTAAATGAAATCTGTCTTTCTCGCAGCGTTGTGACGTGCTGTTTGCTTGTCTGGCAGGTCCGTGATGCTCTCTGCTGGCTGAGAGTTTAGCACCATGTCGACCTCGGACTCGGATTACTCCATTGACTGGCTCGCCAGCGATGAGGACGACTATGACAGCCCGAAGAGGTTAAGTCCACAGCACGCAGAGGAGCCGCCGCCACCGCCATCATCATCATCATCATCATCAGCCTCATCTTTAAGGGAATCTCCTTCGAGCTGTTTCCACTGTGGAGTGACCCGGAGGAGGAGGAAGAGGAGGAGGAGTGACTGTAAAGATGGAGGCCGCTGTGGGGTCGATGCTGACTCTCCAGCTGCCCTGCAGACCCCGGCAGTCAGTCCAGTTCAGGGATTTACCTCCGTTTATACGCAGCAGACGCTTTCTGTGGAGTCAAAGCATCATTCGAGCAGGAGGAGACTCTGTGAAAAGCCTCGAGCAGAAACTGAAAACCAACTGTTCTCGCAGAAGGTAAGAGGTTTTCTCCTGCAGAGTTAAACTGTTTGTGCAGAGAACACATGATCACACAGAGGGACGTAATCTCCTGCAGAAAACTGGCCAAAATTAGATGTCTCAACTTCAGATATCTGACATGAACGTAGAATAGGTTTTTGTGCCAGAAAATGTTTCAGTGATCTAAATCGGTCGTGGTGTCGATCTCTCAGCATCAAAGAGTGATGGCTTCTTTCTATAGCTGCCATTTGGCATCGACGTTCACCACAGACTGTATATAAAGATGGACGACGTGACAGCTCCCCAAAAGTGAAGCCAAAACATCTTGATCACCCCCTGGTGGCTGGCTGCAGTATAGGTCATAAGCGGATGGGACATGGGCCAAACTGAAAAATCAAAGTACACGTCAAATAAATTTTTCCCAAAGATGATTTCTGGGATATTTTGGCTTCATTTTTTACAATGGGAGGAAGTGGAGGCGCGTCGTCCATCTTTATATACGGTCTATGACGTTCACCTACATTACATGGCCAAAAGAATCTGGACACTCCAGGCATCGATCTGCTGCCTCCACTTTTCTGGGAAGGTTTTCCATCAGATTTCTTTCAACCGGGCTTCCAGTGGTGAAAAAAGATCCTTTACTTAAAGTGAGGCTAAGAAATACGACATTATTTCTCTTATAAACAAAGAGTTGAATTAATGAGCAATAAAACGCACCCTCGCTCTACTTGATACACTCTGAGTTTCTTGGTCTGGTATGTTGCTAATGTTAGCCAACTCCAGACAGATATTGCAGATATTTAACTCTCATTACTGACTTTATAACTCTTCTCTAATTATACTAATGTTACACTGTGTTTTAGTGTTTATTATTATCTTTTAATTGTCCTTTATAGCCACAGTGGCCATTGTTCAGCTACATAATTTAGCTTGAAGTAAAAGTAGCAAAACCACAATGTAAAAACGCTCCATTATAAGTAAAAGCTTTGCAATCCAAAGTTTTCTAAAGTAGAATAACTTTATAAAGTGTTGGACATCTTCATCTACAACAGTGCATCAGTGACTCAGTTCTTTTTATCGTTGTCCCAAATTTCTATCTGAACAGTGAGAAGCAGAAAGTCACAGGCAAGGCAGCTTCGTTTACATAACGCACTTCACACAGAGGGTAAATTCAAAGTAGTAAATTCACTGACAAAGCGCTCGACTTTCTTGACTTGCAAAATTATCTTTTTAATGGACAAACATCATTCGTGTAATTCGTGGCACGATTCAAACAGGATCAAAAAATGATTTGGAGGCGAGGGCGCTAATCTAAACCACAAAACAGGGGTGTCCACATACTTTTGGCCATATAGTGTATCACACAGGGAGAAATCTCACGCATGAGACACAGAAAGCAGTTTCTCCTGCCGCAGCAGCAGGAAAAAAGACCCAGAATGCAATGCAGCTACAAGATGGTTCACACTTTGACTAAAGGGGTCACAACTTTCTCGATTCTGGAAGCTTCTGTCGATCTTCACTGCTGAAGGCCGCGAGCTCCTGCCTGCCGAGTGGTTGTCAAAAATGTATTCTTAGAAATCAATAACAGAAACGTAAGAAGCTCAAGGAAGGCTGAGGGGAAAGTGGGTACACCGTGAAAGTAAACTACAACTCTAGATGACAAAGTAGCTGCAGGGCCAGGGCGACGCCGTGATATCAAACAGTGTAAGAGGATCTGATGGTGCCAGTTTTCAGGGCAGTCTGGAGCTGCTGGGTCTCATGTATCTCATGTCGGAGGGACAAGGGCGACGGCGCACAGCTTGGCGAGCCACGTGGGAAGTTGTCGATTGCTATCAGTTTCTCCATTAGCTCCTGTCAGCTGTGAATGGCAGCCTCTTATCAAAGGGCCTGTGGACGTTTACCTTCAGCACTAACACAGATCTAATGGCATCGAATGGGAGCGCGTGTAAAAGCGTTATCAGTCACTTAGCCGTAAGTCAATACGTCCTTCAAAAAATGAGAAATTGAAGGAATTCAGATAAGCTGTAAATCATTTGCAGCAATACACACTGTTAGCTCGAGGCTTCACACACACACACTCACACACACACATTAAATTAACTGAGGTCTGGGTGATTATGTAACTTATGCAATCCTGTATTCAGTTGTGGATGGGTACATTTAAGTGGCTATTAGAAAGCACTTTACGTGGTTGCAGCACTGATAGCATGGATGCTAACTGGGTTATCTGTTCCACACAGTGCACGGAGCTGCAGTGCTACATCCAGCCTCTGTCGTCCATCCTGCGGGGCCTGAGATCAGGCAGGTACTCTGAACGTAAGTGTCTAATCCCGGCTTTCACTGTCCCCCTCCTGCACCGCTCTGCGCCTGTTAACGGACACATTCTGCGCAGATCACACTGCTAAAGATAAACACATCATGTCAGGATGGTTGACGCAAGGTGGGGGTGATTATAAAGGCATTTCACTGGATGTTCTCCTGAATCAGACTCAGGCAGCATGTGCTAACAGAGAATATTTTTACACTTTGGTTCGGAGTGAAAAATCTCATCAGCTGTTGGATGGATTACCATGAACTTTGATCCACAAAGCATGAAACCTAATGACTTTGGTGATCCCCTGATGTTTCATTTAGCACAGTAGCTGCAGTCACATGGACAATATTTCTTCAACCCGACTGAAATCATTCTGATTAGAGATTCCAGCTTAACTGTTCACATGGACGCTAAATAAAGTGATCGATAAGATGTGAGTTTACATGCCCCAAAGCTTTTAATCACAATATAACTTTTTGACTAATCTGCTGGAAATATAACAAGAAGAAGAAGAACAAGTTTTTTCCTTCGGCTTCGTTCATTTTTTCAAACTCTTGTTTGTTATTTGGAGCCTTTTGACCATCGAGGCGTTCAACAATCCTTAAATCTGTTAAGTTGTTTCAGCCACAGAGCAGTTTGGTTTCTGTCCCTCCAGGAAACTCGTTCACGTCACCTGATGTTCCCCCACGTGGGGCAAACGTGAGCAGACAGAATAGATTTATTCCAACCAGAGAGAAATGATCGGATTAAGCGTTTACATGGTTATTAGGCGCTAATATTTTATTATTGGAATATTAGGGTCCATGTTAACACACTGTAGCGCCACAAACTTGTCAACATTTCTTGATCTCTGAGATTCATGTTAAAGGAATATTTTGGGATATATTCATTGTCTTGCCAAAAGTGAGATGAGAAGATGAATATCAGTTTGAGCTGGAGTTGAGACGTGGTTAGCTTAGCGTAGCATAAAGACTGGAAGCATGTGGAAACGGCTAGCCTGGCTTTGTTCTCCTGTTTGTTTAATTCATACAGTTTAATTCATACACAAGTGTAAAAACATACATTTCTTATGTTAGGGGGAGTTATGTGCTGCAACTATTTCTTGAACCACAGTTTATTGGTCCACTTCTGTGCAGCGTCTTAAGTCACTACCTCCAGCTGTTGTTCTCCAAGAAATGGTAACAGCATGTAACTCCCCGTAAAAAAACACAATTTGTTGTTTTTATATCTGTTTGTGTATGAATTAAACACGAGATACAGCTTGTTAATTAGTGAGCTTTAGAGTTGCAGAGAGGTGTATTTTTTTAACTTTGGTCAGAGCCAGGCTAGCTGTTTCCCCCTGCTTCCAGTTGTTATGCGAAGCTAGGCTAATCACATCCTGGCTCTAGCTCCATACAGATACAAGAATAGTATTGATCTTCTCATCTAACTCTTAACAAGAAAGCAAAAAAGCATATTACATTGCTAAATGTTAGTATGCTACGCTAACATCGATGTGTAAGTATGGTAACATGCTAATTCTAAATGTTAGCATGCTACAAGCTGAGTCTATAACCACTATACAGAGAATGAACTGTTTTATTTTAGGTAACTACATGGCGTTTTCAGTGGTCAGTTTTTCAGTTTCCAAATCTAAGAAGAGCAAATTGTCTCCATTCTTTCTTTATCCATTAAATGGTCGTATTTTCTGCTGTGTAATGAACATTATTACAGCCTCGTGGGACTGCTATCATGGGTGTTGACCTTAGGTCTTATATTTTGAGCAGAGTGAAATGAAAAATATACATAAATGGTAAAAGATCAAACTCATTTTTGCACATATTTTTGTATCAAAATCACCACTTTCTCTCCTAGACATTTTATTTTAATTGGTATCTTCAAGGTGCCAGCAGGCCTAAACAACCTTTATACCAACAAAACCATGACGGATGTTTTAAACAAGCCCATAATATTAATCTTTCTTATCCTGCTGCTGCTCCATCGACGTTACACCTGACAGTGCCTCCCTCATGATGTTCCTCCGACGTCTTGTTTTAGTTGTGAATATGGAAGCAAAATGCCACTGATATTTTAAAAATAATAATGCTGCAGGTTTTTCTAAGCTTCTGCTCCTCCATTATAATATAATATAAATGTTGTGATTATAAAATATCTCATTAAAATACAGCATTCATTAGAAGACGATTCGAGAGTTGTGAAAAGCTTATCATACTAAATGACACTGGTATATTCCTTTTGATTCACTAAGTGATTCAAAAAATATTCTTTTCTCAATTAAAACGTGTTCATTTAGAAATAATTAAAACTGAATGTCCACGATAAAAGAGGCACCCTGAAAATTACAGCAGCGGAACAAAAAAAAGGATCAAACGACCTCACGAGTCGTTTAACATCCTTTTTAAACTGAGACGGCTTCAGAGATGAAAGACTGGATCAAAGACGCTCGGCTGTGTGAGATATGAGCTGAGGACGGCTGTTTGCTCTCCTTCCTGCACTCAAACGCTGCCGGACTAAATATGAGAAGTTGTAAATGGAGTCTGGCACCACAACTCTCAAACCACGATACAATATGTATCATCATCATGAGATATTTTCTCAGTTAAAGGTTCACCTAAAATATAACAAACTGTCCAACCTTCATAGATTTATTTTCTAAATCTGCTGCAGTATCAAGAGTCTGCAGCCACGCTGGCAGCTCTGTGAGGCTCTACTGCTCATCTTAAAGAAACTAATAATAATTAGTAATAATTGGCCAGAATAAAAAGAAGTCACACCAGTTTCTATCAGTGTTACCAGGAAATATTAGTCAGGTTAAAGCTGCAACGATTAGTCGATTAATTGATTAGTCGATAGAAAGAAAATTAACTGCCTATTTTGATAATTGAACAATAGTTTCAGTCATTTTTCAAGCAAAAAAAAGTCAAACATTGTCTGGTTCCAGCTTCTTAAATGTGAGGATTTTCTGCTTTTCTTTGTCCTTTATGACAGTAAATGAAGAGTCTTTGATTAATCGTTAATGAAAATAATCGTTAGTTGCAGCTCTAGTTCAGGTAATGTGCTTCTACCTTTACCTTAAAATACAGGTATTGGTATTTGTAGTAAATCCTTATATACTTATAGTTGTTTCATGAGAAATTAATAGTTTTTTATCATTCATATATTATTCATTATTACCTTCAATATTTCAGTTTAGCATATTAACATTTGCTAACATGCAAAGTGTCACCGACCACAAAGTACAGCTGAGGCTGAAGAGAGTGTCATTTTAGGGAATGCAGTTTTGCAGGTACTGGAAAGATTCATTTTTGACCTGATGATGGCGCTTGAGGACAAGTGAGAGGATCACCAGAGTTATTACAATTCTTTCATGAATATCTGAACCAAATATCATAGCAATCAATCTAATAGTTGTTCATCACCAGAGTCATTAGGATTCATCCTCTGGGGATCATGAATGTCTGTACAACGTTTCATGATAATCAATAGTTGTTGAGATATTTAATTCTGGACCAAAGTGTTGGACCGACTAGCATTAGCATGTTGGACCGACTAGCATTAGCATGTTGGACCGACTAGCATTAGCATCCCTAAAGCTGCGCTGCTAGCATGGCTAAAGAAGATTGTAAATTATATTGTGAAAGTTCATTCCTGATGTTGGAAAACAGTAGTTACTCAAGGTCCACTTACTAGCTTTCTATCTGCAGCTTTCAACCACACCTCACGGTCTTCATCAGCATGTGTGTGTGTGTGTGTGGAGTTTGCTCGGTTGTCGTGGAGATTGTTCAGTTGTGATCACATGACTGATGTTTCTTCCTAACGTGCTCGTGATGACGACTGAACCAGTTGAGATTTGGTTGAAAGCTCCGGACAAAAAAAAAAAAAAGCTAGCAAGTGGAGCTTGAGTTTAGATTACTGAGTTTTAAAAAACGTTGTAAACATTTTCTGATATTGAAATAACACATTTGTCAGAGTTATTGATGAGCTCCGAGTGCGTTGAACATCACAGCGTGCATCATGTCAGTTTACAGTGCGGGTGGTCTCTCTGTTTGACTTTATACTGGTTTGTGAGCACAGTCGGTGTGGTGACGGAGGAGGGACGGAGGAGGGACGGAGGTAGCTGTAGACAGGAGTAAACTGTAACTCTAATGATGCTTTAAGTGAGTCCAGCTGCAGTCGGTTGTGGTTTAACGTCGTCGAGGCGTCAGAGTAGAGCCGACGACGACACAGCAGAGGTCAGATTCAGAGCTGAAGAGCCACGTGCCTCCTCTTCCTCCTCCTCCTCCTCCTCCTCTTCCTCCTGCTCCTCTTCCTCCTGCTCCTCCTCCTCACAGCACATTTCTCTCTTTTTGTTCTCCTGCAGGTCTCAGCAGTTTCCAGGAGAGTGTCGCAATGGACCGCATCCAGAGAATAATGGGGGTCCTTCAGAATCCAAACATGGGGTAAAAACCTTTTAGAAATACATCTGCAGAAGAAACGAAATAGTGACCACATGTCTGATAAACAGCAGTCAGAGGGCTGATTGAGTTCAGTCAGGTTTCTGAGATGGAATAGTTTTGGTGAGATGGACGAGAAAATGCCCCAAAAACAACAAGTCTGTTACTGAAGTTACTGAACAAACTTCTTAAAAGTCAAACTACTTTATATTCATGTCATAAATATACAAATGTAAATTAGATGGTGATCGGCATGAGAAATGAAGACAAAGAGAAACATTCGGTTATAATAATCATCTGCTTATATTGATCAATTTGACCCGGACAGACGTGATCACTGTAAGAGGTTTCCACTGTAATGATTTTTTTCAAAATTTTCTTTATTTTTTTTCACCAGAATCTTTTAAACGAATCAGAACTTCTTCATCCTGCATCAGTTCTTTACTTTTTAATTTAGTTATAACAGCCAGCAGCTCCTCTCTGCTCACTGCTGATGGTTTCTACCTGAACACAGTTTAGTTTTACATTAAATTATCAACAGTGAGCGCGAGGAAACTTTTGCAATAATGTTTTTTAATAGATTAAATATTTGCATCTTCAAGTATTTCATACAACAGATTTCTTTTTCGGTGTCTCTGATACTTTTTTACCTTTTTCTGCTTCCTGGAAAACAAATCTATGATTCAATTAGTTTGTTTTTTTAGTTCCTGTTTTGTAAAATCTTTTAACGTCAGACATGAAACAGATGGACAGAAGCCGAGGACTTCAATAAAATAAAATACAGTCTAACATGTAAACTTATTATTATTATTATTATTATTATTATTATTATTATTATTATAGTCTGTTGGGGCCCTAGGCAAAAATTTCCAGGGGGCCCCTTCAACCAGCGTTCATCAACATTATGTTATAAATAATCTGACACCAACGTTTTTTTTATTTCAAACTTTCACATTGGTAGAATTTTCAAAATATAAAGAACATTAAAAATTTGCAAAGTTCATGCAATAAAAAAAAAAATCAAGTTTGAGGGGGGTGACAGGCGATTATAGTATTTTAATGTTAGTTCATAAAACGTTAATCTCAAAGTCTGTTGAGCCACAAACATGTTTAATGAGCTGTGAATGTAACACAGAGGAGCTTTGGTTTTTATTCTCACATAAATAAAAGTTAAACTTTAGTTGTGTTAAATTTCTTCTTCCCTGCGTCACACACTCTTCCTGCACTGTGTTCGACCTCCAGTAACGTCACAGACGTGAAGTCCGACTCCAAACGTTTCCAGCTGACCTCCGTCGTCACTTTAAAGCCTCGTTTGAGTCTCTGCTGCCAGACGGAAGGAGCTCTGTTTGTTTGACAATCGCAGGAAAACGTCTGAAGGTCATTAAATCCACTTTTCTGTGATTTACAGTTTACCTGACTCTATCAGGGCCGTGCAGACGCAGTTTACTGCAGCTGAGAGGATTCAAACTAACGGCAGCAAGGAAACAAGTCTGAGCTCCTGTGAAGGTCGACAGCTGAATATAAAGAGTTTTACTCGTAGACAAATTCAGCAGTTAACCTCCTGAAGCCTAAGAACAAGAGTATTTCTACACTAGTACTGCTACTCTGAGTACTTCTTCACAGCTGGTTTGACATTTAATCTTCTATAAAACAGAACAAACTGCAGGTCGAACTGTTTCACTTTGACAAAAACACGCTGAACGTTTTCACAATCAGCAGTGAAGCTGTGAAGCCAACAGCTAACGTTTAAACACCGTGTGAGCCGGACCGCACATGCAGCGCTGCAGCATCGGTGGCTTCACATCCGGCCCAGTAATGTCAGAGTGTGTGTGTGTGTGTGTGTGTGTGTGTGTTTCCCATTTGGCAGCAAATCATAAAAACCAAAGTCAGCTGAGATTATTAAAGTGAGAAATATCTGCTGCGCTCGTTTAGGGCTGTGAGAGATGAGATGTGAACGAAGTTACAGCAACAAGACATCAATTATTCTTCTGCCAATATTATTATTATTATTATTATTATTATTATTATAGTTTATTTGTAAGGAACAAGCAGAGAAACGCTGACAGAAGCAGCGTCTGATGTTCTGTACATGTGTACGTAGCCGAAGCTCATTTAAAACTAACAGCAGTCATTAAAGTTACAGTTAAATGTTCCAGTTTAAAATCTTAAAATCAGTTCATATAATAATAAAAAACACAAGAACAACATCCAACAACACACACACAAACATATAAACAGACAGACAACCAAAACATTTAGCATGAACTAATGCACAAATAATGAGGACTGTCAGGTTTGAATCAAGTTTAATGACATAAATATCAGAATATGTTTAAATTGAGGGGAGTTAGAGATTTTCAGCAGATATTATGTCATATTTATCACATATATATATATATATATATATATATATTTATTTTAAATACACACAAAAACACACTAACATGTCCCAGAAACAAAAACTAAAAACCTGTCAAATGAGCAGAAATAAGTCTTCAGCTCCCGCTAACTAGCAAAAATTATAATTTATTGCGACGTCTCCTTGTTAGACCTGACAGTGTGCGGGAGTTTTTTTTGTGCAATTTTTATATATTCTGTCAGCTCCATATTAAAACTAAACAAGTTGCTTTTCTCCTGTTAGTCCCCGTATGTCTTATCAATTATTTAAATGACTATTTACAATAGTTCATCAAGACAGAAAAGCTTTAAACTTTTTTGGCCACTTTTCAAACACAACATTAACAAATCATCAACTTTTAAGTTACAATGTTGAACTTGTCATCAAACAGCTGTTTATTTCCACATCCAGCAGTTACAGAGCAACATGATCAATAAGAGTCCTGTTTGTGTCACCTGTCCAGTGTTTCCTGTTAGCTCTGTGTTAGCTCTGTGTTAGCTCTGTTAGCTCTGTGTTAGCTCTGTGTTAGCTGTGTTTGCTCTGTGTTAGCTCTGTATTAGCTCTGTGTTAGCTCTGTATTAGCTCTGTGTTAGCTGTGTTTGCTCTGTGTTAGCTCTGTGTTAGCTGTGTTTACTGTGGTAGCTCTGTGTTAGCTCTGTGGTAGCTCTGTGTTAGCTGTGTTTGCTCTGTGTTAGCTGTGTTTGCTCTGCGTTAGCTCTGCGTTAGCTCTGTTTTTGGTCTCCACCAGCTCCTGAGGGAAATCTCTCCAGCTGCTGAACGCTTCTCTCTGCTGTTTCTGGATTAATATTCCTGCTGTAGATGTTTCAGCTCATTTGAACTCCTTTATATCCTGTTGGCTGGTTTAATCTGCAGCAATGCATCATGGTCTATAAGATCATCATCTGTCCTGTGAGAACCACGTATCTCTAAAAAGTTTAACTTTTCATGAGCTCAGAACAGCAGCCCTGTTTTCAGCTGTGTGACGATGCTTTTTCTATTGAAAGAGTTTATTTAGCTGAAGGAGGAGGAGGAGGAGGAGGAACTCTTCATCCTTCAGTTCATCACAAACATCTGGAGATACGTGGTTTTCACTGGACAGGAAGGGGATGAAGAACTGTAATCTGTAAAGTAACTACAGCTGTCAGATAAATGTAGTGCAGTAAAAAGTACAAGAAGTAGAAAGCTGCAGAACATGGAAATACTCAAGTAAAGTACCTCGAGCTTGTACTTAAGTACTACAGTACAATAATCGTTAGTTGCAGCCGTGAAAATGTCACGAAGCTGGGATTTATTACTCTGTGTGTGTGTGTGTGTGTGTGTGTGTGTGTGTGATGCTGAGGTCGTTCATTTTTTTTTAACTCTAACTCGTGGCTGTGAGTGGTGGGTGGAGCCTCGGTGGGCCGCTCCAGGGCTTACTGCTCTATTTATAGCCCCCCCCCCCGCCGCTGCCACGTGTGGGCTGCAGCCTGTGTGTGTGTGTGTGTGTGTGTGTGTGTGTGTGTGTGTGTGTGTGTCACATTTCTCATGTGGACCTGAACATGCTCCCCTCGCCTCCCTGCGTGCGTCATGTGATGCTCGTATGTGCTCAGATAGCTCCCCCCCCCCCCCCGTGTTTTTCACGTCGTCCAATCAGACGCAGCCACAGCGCCCGGCGTGTTGGCAGAGGCTGTATGAGGCTTATGTAACGTCCACTGGCGAGACGTCCCTGATCCATCTGAGCTGCAGGTCTGACTGTAATCTGCTGCTCAATCTGCCCCCCCGCCTGCTCTGCAGACACCAACACACATTAAACAAGTACTGTGGTAGTACTGGACTTAGGTACTGAGTACTTATACTTTGAGTATTTCCATGTTATGCAGCTTTCTACTTCTGCTCCTCCACATCTCATAAACAAATCTGATAAACTTAGTTACTTTTTACAAATTTAGATCATTAATACAAAATATAAACAACAACAAATAAATGATATATTATTATGGATGAAGAAAAGACTTTATTGACTTTATTTCATGAGCTACCCAGCAGTATATAAAGTAATATATAAATATAAAATATATATAAACTACATAAAGCAACATTAAAGTGATGAACGAGTCCAACAATATAATATATATTATTCTGCACAATGAGTACTTTTACTTTTTGTACTTTAAGTATATTTTGATGCTGATACTTTTGTACTTTTACTTGAGTGAGATTCTGAATGCAGGACTTTTACTTGTATTTTTTTTTAATGTAAAATATATTCCATATATTTTGCACTTATTTGATTTTTTTAAATTATTTATAAAGCACTTTGTGCTTTGCTTGAAAAGTACTTTATAAATAAAATGATTATTACTACTATTATTTTTGTAACATAGTATTTCTACACTATATTAGTACTTTTACTTAAGTAAAAGATCTGAGTACTTCTTCCCAAACTGCAGCTTTAGTTACTTTGCAGATAAAGAGTTTATACGTCGATCAGTTTATAGAATATACATAGTTATTGATCAAAGTAGTACAAAAGTATACAGCTGTTAAAATGATGCGGACTTTAATGAATCAGGAATAAAATACCAATAATTAATAAATAATGACTGTAACACTGAATGGAGCCATTTTCCATAATGAGTACTTTTACTTTTAATACTTTAAGTACTATTTCCTGCTAATACTTGACTTAAGGTTTTGAATGCAGGACTTTTACTTGTAACAGAGTATTTTACTCTATAGTACTGAAGTAAAAGTACTTCTTCCACCACTGTCAGCAGCAACATTCATCACTTTGTTTTGTCCTGTGGTGGAAACAAAGTACATTTACTAAAGTACTGTACAGTTTTACTTTTTATGTGTACATGTATCTGACAGCTTTAGTTTCATACAAAACGTGTTGTTCACTTCACAAAATCTCCTTTTCAAGTCGTTTTAGTCTTTAAAATCTTGTTTTCTTTAAAAGTGAAGAAATGTGATGGTAAAAATATTCCAACCTAGTTTTTATTTTCTAAAACATGTTTCATTTTTCATTTTTCACGATTGATTTCTGCCTTTTTTAAATAAATAAAATGAAATGAAGTTCGGGATTCTTAAGAAAATACAGTTTTTAGGATGTAATTATACACAGAAATGTGTTCAGGAGAAGCTGCCCAGCAGTACATGTAGTAGTTCAAACTGGCTACGTACACATTAATGCATCAAACGTACATTTTTCTGACTTCTGTTCCTTTAAGCTTTTGATTGCAGGATGTTAACTTGTCAGAGTATTTGTACGTTGTAGTATTAGTACTTTAACTTGAAGGTTTCCTGTGGAGTTTACATTGTGTGTCTCCGTGAGCTCTAACAAATTTCCTTCCTCATAAAACATTTGCAAAGCCGAGTTTTTAAAGTATTTTAAATTCAGCCTTGTTGGCGTTCATGTTTGCTGGCGTGCAGTCGTCGTCCTCTTCTTCTTTTTCTCTCCGGTCTTTGTTGCCACGTTGCTGCACACCTTGGAGTCTTTACCTGCACCTGTAGATCAGTGTGAAACCAGAATATGAGACAAACTGAACAGAGACCCCCTCACTGATCACCTGTTTTCTCTCTCTCTCTCTTCCAGCGGACGCTTCCTCGGCATCGTTCTGAAAATAGAAGAAATGCTTCAGAGCTGGTTTCCTCATATCAAACCAGATCTGACCCGGACAGACGACGGCCCTCCGGCCAAGAAGCAAAAGGTAAATATGTTAAAAAATAATAATACAACGAGAGGAATCCTGATGGATCATTTCACTGGTTTCAGCTTCTTAAATGTGAAAACTTATTTTCTCTTTATACAACAGTGAAATGAAAATGTCACTGTGGGCTCTTTTTTCAGACATTTTATAGATTAAATGAGAAAAAAATAAGTAGATCAATCAATAATGAAAACGGTTGCAGCCCTAAAAAAATAAATAAATAATTTTTATTGCAAAATGTTCTATTTTTATTTGTATTCTTGACTTGCTTTATTGGCCAAAGCAAATTATGTGAAAATCTACTTGGCAATAAATCCGGATCTCAATCTGATAAAAGATAAAAACTGTTTAGTGAATCTTCGTCTCAGTCCTGATGGTGAGGAGAGACGAGACTCAGATTATGTAACTGAATCCTGGAGGACGGTTGGACGTATTCATGTTTTTACTGAGGTCACATGATGAGGGGAAAACCAGAGCCTCAAACACAAGAATGTGTCGACTCCCCGATGAACAAATCCTCGTTTGGAAACGGGGTTCGTGCAGCTTTTTAAGGAGTAAAATTCAAGCACTTTCAAGGTACCTAAACCAGAAATGTCCAGACTCTCGAAGCCTTTATCATCACATCTACATTACTATAAAATAAAGTTTACAGAATTCCTTTACACCCACAGAAATCAATGTAAATTGTCCCTTTGTTTATTTTACCAGCTGTTCATATTAACTTTGATTGAATGTTTTGATCAGGATTATTTAAAGCTTCCTAATTGTTGAGGGATCACAACAGAGGACTTATCCAGCTATGAATGAAAAGAACTTTCCTTTATCATGTTAAAAATCAAGCATTTTTCAAGGACTATATTCGAATTCAAGCATTTTCCTAACCTTGAAAACATAACAGTTAAAATAAAGCATTTTCCAGACTTTCAAGACTTTTTACAAACCCTTGTGGAAATCACCAAAACACATTTAAGGATTCACAGAATACAAACCTCTGCGAAGCGCACAGCCGCTCCTGTTGCTTGGAGTGTCTTTAAAAAAAGATTTCTGCTCGTCGCAGTTTCATAGTTTTGTCTAAAAATGTCCCAGAAATAAAGTCCTCAATCGATCAATACGCTGTTTAGACGTCCTGCTGCAAACCTGAAGACGATCACTTGCTGTGTCCCACCCCCGTACTACATACTAATACTACATACTGTATACTAATACTACACGCTGACAGTATTCAGTTTTTACTGGAGCAGCAACGTTTAGTCGATTCATCGACTCAATCAGGCAAAAATAATTCAGTTTCCAGCTTCTTCAATGTGACGATTTGCTGCTTTTCTCTCCATCACTGTAAATAACTGCTTATGAGAGTAATTGGAGGATGCAGTACTGTGTGTGTGCGCTGTGTACTAGTATTTATAGTACAGTGTTTTTGCAGTTAGTATACGAGGACTCAACATACTTTATTAAACTGCGACTTCAGACGCTGTCAGTGAAACAACAAAATGTGTTTTTTAATTTTCTGGTTATCCTGCAGCAGATTCACCTCCACCCACAACTAGTTTGAATGTTTTACAGCTTTGTGCAATGCATTGTGGGACAATAGTGTCTGTCAACAGCTCCCTCTTAAAATCTGTTAGTTAAGTCACTTTTCCAGCGTGAACACACTGTTCAGAGACGAAACAAACAGCCAGAACAACTTCCTGTTGAATCTCCGACAGCCTGTGATTGGACACTGAGATGGACTCCTGAGTCCTTCGTGTTTTATTATTTGATAATCTGACAAAACGAAACTCTGTCTAGCAGCCATTTTGTCCTCTGATTGGACGACATCAGATGCCTGCTGTTCTCAATCGTCCAACACTTTAAACTGAATTAAGTGACGATGGTTTCTTCTCGTATTTATCGAGCATCTCAGAGGAGGAAATCAGTCCTAACCGGCATGAAATCCATATGAAATGTTTGGTCATCTTTAGGATCAACTGTCTTAACTCACTGCAGGAAGTCACTCCCGTCTCGGCCTCCAGAGGAGTCCAACCTGTTAGATGTTCTGTAGGAGGAGACGTTCACTGATGAGCTTTTAATATTTTGGACTTTTTGCACGATGCAGAAGAGAGAGAGTGATCTCAACAAACAGGAAAGATGCAGCAGAGATGATCTGTGTTTGTCAGATAAACATGCAGATTCATTCGTTTCCAACCGTTAGTTAAAGAAAAACAAACGCGGGTTTATCTATTTTTTCATTAATTCATTTATTTAAAATGACTGATAGCTGAGTTATATTTAACAGAGATGGTCATATTGTTTGTGTTTCCTGGTGATCGGTGACATTCAGTCATCACATATACTACACAGTGCTGCCCGATACATGCAGCATATGTGGCACAATTATAGGCAAATTAAAACGATGTGATTGGATGGCGCTGATTTGTCACATATTCAGTTTCCTGCCAGTGTTTCCTTACAGATTATCGGTAAACATCATTATAAAATGTATTGATTTTGGATGTGTCCTCGTGTCTGCAGATGTGTTATGATGCTGAAGTTGAGGTTTCCCTCCTGTTTTCTCTCCGGCAGCGTCTCGGCGGCGGCGGCTCCCCTCCTCCATCCTCTCGGGCGTCGCTCTGCTCCTCAGACGTGGAGCCGGCCCTTGCAGCCTCCGACTCCTCCACCCGCCTCAAACGGCTTCACTCGTCGCCCACCTGCTCCCTGAAAACGCACGAATCAACACTCGCACGCCGCAGCCAGGAGGTGACCCAGGACAACGCCGTCTCCTCCAGCACCGACCTGCACATGGGGCCCCTGCGCCGCCTAGCCGTTAACCCTCGACTCAGCCGGGGGACGCTGCCCTTCAAGATCAGCTCGCCGTGTCTGGAGAGACTCCTGCAGGCGAAGGAGAGCATCATCGCTCCCAGGACTGCGGGAGATGGAGGCTGGCTGTCGTAGCGTAGGAGCGCCTCATTCGGGCCCCACGAGGCTCCTACAGAGCCTGAAGACACTAAAGGCCTTAAACAAAAAGCATGTTTCAAAGTCTTCTACATCTTTTTTAAAATCTCCAGCTGATGTGCAGCTCGCTCGGGTTTCAGGTTCTCCAGGACGAGCGGAAGGAGAGAAAATATCGCATACGATGACAGATCTGTTGATCTGATGACCGTCGACTTTTAGGAGACGTTAAAATGACCTTTTGCGAGGAAACGTTGGACTTCGAGGTTGAGTTTTCACTATTGTTTGAGTTGGATGGATTTCATTTCATGATCTAATGAGTTTAAAGGTTAAAAGGATGCTGGCAGAAGGGATCATCGAGGCAGGAATCAGGAGCTGTTTATGGATCCAAATATGAATGAATGCACGCGACATCTGGTGTGATTTTCACACCTGAACACTTTGACTGTTGCTCTGTTGGATCGGCTTCTCTTTAGGTTTTTAATGATTCCTCTACCTCATGCTGACACCACGACACAGTCTGACCGCATCGCCACCAAACACTGAATCTCCAAAACTTCAGACTTTTACAGGAGCTGAGGGAAGAGCAGCCTTTCATTGTAGCTTCAGGGCTGGACTGAATCAAGACCATGATATCGCACAATGTATCCAGTCAGTCAGTTTTTAATTCTAATTAGCTTGAAATCATTAATTGAAACAAGAGCACGCGATAAAACACCCACTGAATGTCCGTAAAGATAATACTGAATTATCGCTCTGTGCTACTTTAACCTCTGAGTGTTTGAGTTTATTCAGAGGGATTTTAAAAGGTTTTCATTAATCGATCAGTTTTCGTCTTTCACACCTCACATGTGAGAGTTTCAGGCTGGTGAACATGAAGAACTTCCAATAACGGTGAATATATTTGGTCACCGGTGACGACGGTGCCTGCAAACAGCGGAACAATCACAGGACATTAATAAACGTCTCCTGCCACAGTTTAATCTCAATACAATACTCACTGTTTATTTAGAGAGTGTTATTAGTCGCCGTTTGTCTCTCCATACGAGCCGTGAAGAGATCTACAGGTGATGGAGGACAGAATCCACAGTCCTCGTTCTGAGCAAGAATTCGTCCCTAATCCGCGTCTCCAGAATCTTTCGTCTTCAGCAGTCATGAGCTGGTTAATTGCTGGTGTTTTGTCCCGGCAGCAAACCTACATGTGACTGCCAGGAAGTATCCCTCAGAGGAAACAAATAACTGGAAGAAACCACTTTGGTTTGTCGAACTCAGACTGCTGAACAGAATTTGTCCACCATCGCAGTTCAGTTACCAAGAGAT
This sequence comes from Macquaria ambigua, assembly GCA_008360985.2. Taxonomy (NCBI): domain Eukaryota; kingdom Metazoa; phylum Chordata; class Actinopteri; order Centrarchiformes; family Percichthyidae; genus Macquaria; species Macquaria ambigua. Next base: position 29,487 of record VMKM01000352.1, read on the forward strand.
CACTTCACTTTATTCAAAATGTAAATACTGAATCTGTAATGAATCAATATTTAGTGTATAAGGCTTTGTTCAGACTGCAGAAAGATCAGATCTTTAAGACAGACTGTCCGCTCTGTTATTTACAAGTGATCAGATCGGATTTGTGTGTCCAGACGTCACCAACCGATCTGCATGGGTTGCTGTGGTAACGACGTAGGCGTCGGTAACTATGTACGCTGGTGACGCTTTCCAATGCGCCCTTCAAATCGTGCTGTCAAGTCGCGGTGCAGAACTCCTCCGTCGCTCCAGACGAACTCGGTGACGGAGGAGGCTGGATTTGACTTCGTCGTTGTGTGTCGCGTTGCGAATGACGCAAAAGTTAAAAAAAAGAAATCACATTTCATGTTAAAGTTTTTTGCTGTCCAGACTTTCTAAAAATCAACCTGGATCTGCCAGAAAACAGATCTGGGCTGGCAGTCTGAACGAGGCCTATGAGGCGTTCCTCAACTGCCTAAAAGTCCCTCTGACTCACGAGACCGTTGTCGTTCTTTCTGCTAACGCAAAATGCTGACAAATAGCGAGCCGTGCTAAACGCATAATCACGACACCAAAACCATCTGAGCAGAAATGTCTGGAGTCACCTGTTAGCTTGTCACTCGAGAGAGGCACTTTGAGTTTAAAGGAACCACGTCAATCCTACAAAATAGTTTAGAAACAGGTGCTGTGGGTTGTCAATTTATTGGAAAGAATTACGTGTTGAGGCGTTTCAGTCGGTGTTTCTGTCCACACAGGCTGCGTAACGGCTTCTGTTTTACGAACGTAACCGCGACCCGAAGAGTATTTATACACTTTAAGACGATCTGCTTCCATTTAACGCCGGTAACTTCAGTGATTGTGTGTTGCGGGTGACCTACACTCAATACTGTGCCTGAACGCCTCCTGTGTAGACGGTAAATTAGTGATATGACGTGAGTATTGTATTAAGAAAAACAAACACACGACCGGACAGTTTGAACTCGCTGGTTAGAGAGGTTTTCCTTTATGTACATAGTTTTTACACGTTTTATTTACTCCCCCCTGAAAGATGGCCTTTGTGACATTTTGTACTTCTGAAATAAATGTGACGTGTGCTTTCTGAAGGGAAATGTTTCTTTCTTTTTCTCCACAACACTTTCAAACCGCAGAGAAAAGTCAGTTATGCAGCATTTATTGTTGTTTTTTTAATGCTTTGGGAAACTCGGCATCGGCAATGAAAACAATAAATATGGATATTATGCAAAACATTTTCCTAATGAAGCATTTTACACAATGTACAATATTCCCCCCCCACCTCTTGCTTGAATATTCTATACACATTTCCAAACAAACAAACCTCCATGCAGAAACCCTGAAAATGGGATGTGGAGTAATGGGAAAAATAATTAACACTAAATGCACTTCTCGTGTGGATTTCTGTGTCATTTAAAAACTGCTAATAAACCGCAAGGAGAAATGAAAATCTGTGCTGTTTCAAAGCACATAAAATGGATTTAAAAAGTGGCCTTTCTGCTCTGGAGTTCCCTACAACTGGTGCAGCGATGACGAAGCATCTCTGGGGGTGTGTGTGTGTGTGGCGTTCAGATAAGACGGTCCATGCCCGGTCCATCCTGGGACTCTAATTTATGTGTGCATGTGTGAAAGTGCCTGCGTCAGTAGTCCGTGTCAGAGCCCTCGGCGTTGTCCACGTTGCGGGAGAGCATGTAGTTGTCCATGTCGATGGAGCGGCAGTTGTTGATGGCGTAGCGCAGCCGCTCGGCCATGACCGCCTGGCTGGAGTACGGAGGCAGACGCAGCTGGAAGAAGCAGGTCTGAGAGGTGGGCAGGCTGTCGTACGGCTGCAGAGGAAACACAGAAACTCACTTTAACATCACGTGAAACGGACACCTGAACTTCCTGGAAAACAGTTCATCTTCATGAGTTACTGAGAGGTGCAACCAATAAAGTCCGGCCCCTCTGGTAGTCCTATCAGATCAAACTTACTTTTTCTCTGTAACTAAAAGCCCATTGGTTAACACATCGGGTTGGCCTCTCTGACCCGTCTCAACAGGAAATGCATCACATTGAGGCTCCTAAACTGTGACAAATGCGATCTTAAAGGCGGGTTTATAGTTGTGCGTCTTCTACATGTCGGGGCTAACGCGTGAGGAGAGCTGCACTGTGATTGGTCAGCTCGGGCGACTTGTGTTTTCTCTCACATGTTCCTGACGCCGGTGGAGATGGTTGAGAGTGAAAACAACATTAAGATGAAGAAAGACTCGGTAGTCTTCTTGTCAGTAATACATTTTTAACGAAGCGATCTCCACTGGATGCCTCCTGCTCGTCACGATCACAGTGAGTCACACAGGATGAACTAGAAATCAAAATCTACATCGTAGACCTCTGCTGTCCCCTTCCATCATGTATAAACCAGCTTTACAGATGGCTGAAGTAACATCTGCAAAATATGCAGATAGATACACTTACATCACTCATGTTTTCAAAATGCAGCAAGCTTTGGCCGTGGTACTGTTTTAGCTAACTTTAAGGAAAAGTTCATCATTTCGGGAAACACACTTGTTCACTTTCTTTCCGAGAGTCAGAAGAGAGGATCGATACCGCTCTCACGTCTCTGTAAGTACAGAGCTGGAGCCAGAAGGCGCTTAGCTTAGCTTAGCACAAACACACCTACCAACAGCCCTAATTTGGTAGTTTCTGACAAAACTACAAAAATGACACTAAAAGGGTACTATCTACTAAACCTGTCGCAAATTACTGTCAACATTCTTCCATTTAGCGGTGTGTTTACTTACAACTTAAAGGGTAATTCTGGTATTTTTAAACCTGGGCCTTATTTTAACCAGAAACACCGTTGTCTTCCTGCAACAACTCAACCTCTCGCGAGATTTCAGAGCGAGACTTTCTGTTTCTGGTTAAACAAAAAGGATCTTACTCTTTAACAAACGGTCTGTCTCTGTAGGGATCCTTTCCATAATGTTGACAGACACTTAGAATAACAGTCTGAGCCTGTCAGCGGCAAAAACAAGCACTTTTAGTGGACGCACTTTTCAGGGGCGCAGTTGCCCACGAGGATTACGTTGCAAACACTGCAGCCAGTTCGCGGATGCCGGCGGAGGCGATCTACTGGACCAATTCCAAAACTTTTGGTACCTATTAGTCATTTAGTAAAAATAGAGCCCAGGTTTGAAAATACCGGAGTTTCCCTTTAAGACTACAGATGTAAAGGTGTCCTGACAGCCTGTGCTGCATGTCATACCCTCTTTCTCTCCTTGTTTCCTGTCTGCCTCTGTACTGTCCAATAAAGAAAAAAAGATCTTAAAAAGACAAAACTACAGATGTAAATGAGCTGCTGCTTTTCTTCCAACCTCAGTCCAGTCCTCTAGTAAATAAGGAAAAGCTCATCTTGACTGTTTAGTGCCTGAAAAAGGGCCGCAAATCCTTTAAATATCCCCTAATGTGCAATAAACAGGAATTATCCTCCAGTGTTTGGACATGATTATGACAAAGTTTCATCTCCAACATGAAGCACACAGCTCCTGAATCACTCACCCTGTCCACCTTCATGATCTGAAACCTCTGAGAAATGTCGGCCGTGTTGGCGGGCAGCCTCGAGCGCCCAGAGACGAAGCGCATGAAGAGGACTCGCTCCTCGTTGGAGAACTCCTCCAGGGTCTGCCAGAACCACTGCACCAGGGAGTGCTGCTCGTCCACCTCCCTGTAGCGCACCACCTTCTTCAGCACGTCGCAGCAGATCTCCGGCATGCCGCACACCATCTGCTCCAGCTGCTTGGCCGTCAGCAGGGAGAGCAGCGGCACCGGCACGATCCACGACATGCCTTCACGCACCGCCGCCACCTGAGAGGAGGAGCGACAGGACGGGGAGTTATGTCTGCATGCAGGGTCCAAGCCACATGTTTGATTAAAGGGTCGGCTCACCCAAATTACAAAAAGACAGATTTTCTCTGTCGTGTCTAACTATCGAGCCGCGCAGAGAGTTGGTTTTTCCTGCCTCAACCCAAAACTACGGAGCTGAACATGTTTAAGCTGCTCAAAGCAATGAAACGTTATATTTTAAAGTTCCAACAGCAAACCATCTTTCCCTGTTCTTCTGAATAATCCACAGTCCAATTATCTTAATCATCATTTAGTCTGTTGATTATTTTCTCGATCAATCGTTGGTCTATAAAATGTCAGAAAACAGTAAAAAAGTGAATCTTCAAATCTGCCTTCAAACATATTCAGTTCACTGTTTCGCAATTAAGAAGCTGGAACTAAGAAATAATAATTATTATTATTACTGGAGAAACTTTCTGCTGTTGGATTTTTAAAATGTGTTTTTTTTCAGAGCTTTGAGCTGCTGCTGCTCTGCTGAAGTTCTGTCTTTTATTTAGTTTTATTTATTTAACCAGGAGAGTCCCATTGAGATTGAAAATCTCTTTTTCAAGGCAGACAAAATACAATAAACAAGCACAGGAAGTCACATTTCAAAAGAGAAGAACCAGAGAGAACCAGGTAAATTAAAACATTGACCTCCTGAGGATTCTGCCTCTGATTATTTCATGTTGGATTTCAAAGAATTTAAGGAGATTCATTCTTTGAGTTTCAAGTCTTTCTGTAATGTGTGACTGAGAGCTTAGACAATAAAACTGGGTGAGCTTAGCAGGCTCGTTCTTGGACCCTGAAAACGAAACAATCTCACCACGAGGTTCATTTAGCAGCTGTTCTGGAGCTTTCAATCATATACGATCTTCCTCAACAGATTTTCAATCAAATCTTTGATCAAACGTCTAAAAAAAGTCCTCAAAAGCGCTCAGAAAAATCTGAACATTTCCATCCATCCATACACGAAACGGACCTCGTGGTGAGATAGCTGTGTCGATAAGCCGAGTGTTTGCGGTGGAGATGAGTGTGCGGATGATTTGACCTTTTTTCATTTACATTTTCTTTGCATCCGGTGACTTCTGTGCGGCGGCTTTGGAAATGAAATGCTTTGAGTTTGAGCGTACCTGTCGATCGATCTCATGCAGCCTGTACTCGATCGCTCGTTCCACATACTCCTTCCTGTTGGAGAAAGTGAGAGGGATGCTGTTTCCTCCCGGGATGATGGGCACCATCTTGCCGTCTGCACTCTGTCCGACGAAGGAATCCAGAGGAATCATCTGGAGAACAAACACAGAGACGAATCAGTACGACAAATACATCTAACTCTACTGTTGTTGGTGGACTTTACGTGTATTACTTTTCATTGTAATGAATTTTGTCTCTCATTTCCAGTTAAAAAGGGACCTTGTGGAGTTTTTGACCGTTAGTACACTAGCAGCACTATGGAACAATGTTTTTATGAATGGGCCCTGGTTTGTTTGTATCAAGAGGATTACTGCCGTCGGTTTCCCGCTATTCAACTCATCAATAGACAAAGAAGCTTATCAATACTCCCACAAAGGGAAGAGAGAAGAAGACCGCAAGCTAGTTAACATGGATGGAAACAATGCACTTTTTTAAATGTTTAAAAATCGGATTATCAAATGTTTTATGAGGAAATGCTTTCAACATGTTTCAGTCTTTGTTTGTTTGTACCTTTAACTTGTGCTGAAGAGTCCCGCCTTACTTCAAACAAACTAATCTATAAAAAGTGAGTGAATGCAGCTGATCGATTACAAAAGCTAAAATGCATCTTTATCTATTATCTATTCACTGGCCTGGCAAGCAACGAGAGATTATAATGTGCAGCGTGTGCAGTAACAATCTGTTAATCGATTATCATTTCAGCTCGACTCGATTGTGATTGTAAGTATCTTAAAATGTCTTATAGCCCGACTGATACTGGATTTTTGAAGCAGATACCGATATTTACCAATATATTGATAATTGATATTTCTGCCAAACAGTAATTACATACAGATCCTTCAGCTTTGTTTTTTTTAAAGAATTGTGACCAAGATCAATACTGAGTGGGACATTTTACAGTTGAATGAACAACACATTTAATTAAGATCCCTTAAATTTGATTGTTAAAACATTGTGACCAAGAAATTAAGTGAGAGGAACATTTAAGAGTAATTTCTGTAATGACGTTTCTTGTTACTTATCAGCAGACAAATCCACAGATTCAGACATACCTGCAGTCATTTATTGATCTGTCTCTAGTCAGTATGTTCCCTCTATTGTCAGCAAACCATGAAAGTTACATAAAACTGTTGAATAAAAAGCTGACCAGAGAATTTCTCCTCATCAGCCCTGCAGTGTTTCGCAGCCCTCGTCTGTAAAAGCTTCCCCCTCTGAATGAATAACGGTGCAACCGATCGGTTACAAAAGCTGAAATTTATCTCTTCATTTATTCACCGGCCTGAAAAGCAACAAGAGATCAGAATATCACAGTAAGACATTTGACAGCTCGTCTGGCAGAATTCAAACCAAAGCCAACAGAAAAAACAAAAGGCGGACAAGGAGACTCTTTCTCCCTCCCACTCTCCCTCCTTTCAAGCCAAAGCAGCAGATGCAGCCCCTTCCTCTCCAAGGCAGTGTTGTGGCTCCAAGCCCCCCCCCACCCCCCTTTCTCTCCTCTACAAGGCTGGGAGCGGGGCCAAGCCTCCGCCAGGCAGGATCTGCTGCATCAACAGCGGCCCCGGCATTCCTGCAGGCCGGCCGCGGCGGTGTGAGGTTGTTTGGACAGAAGAGGGGCTCCGGGACGTGTTAGCGTTCTGCTGCTCGAGCCAGCCGGTCTGTAGGTTTTGGGGGTCGTGGTGGTGGTGGGAAGGGTGTGTGGTCTGTGTCAGAGAGGCTGGAGCCACAGACGTGCTGATGGTTTATCAGCACTGGGAGAGGGACAGTGTGTACCAGAGCGGGGAGGAGAGAAAAACCCACAGCCCCTTACATCAGCTACTACTCAACTAGAGGTCCAGAGCCGAGCCAAAGGATCAGTATCGAGGCCGATCCGAGCATATCTTAAGGGACTGGTATCGGCTAAAATAAAGCCAAAATCGGATTCTTGCAGCTGTCCTTTACGACAGGCCGAGCTTCTCGCTGCATAAACAAGTGAAAATTAGAGTGTGTGAAGTGAAAAAGTATTTGGGTGCATCGCTGAACGACTGAGTTCAGACACTGAGCTTCGCTTTAAGTCTGATGCTAATTATTGTTAGCAAAGAGCACTGTACAAAACAGTGACAAACGGCGCCAGCGGCAGGTCATATCAGCTGTCGCTAATTAATGTGAATACCAAGTAACTTGATAACAGGCCAACATGAAACGTGTCTGTCATCGGTGTCTGTACTCCGCCAAAGATCCGTTGTTAGGGAAGAGACCCACTCTGTAACACCACTGTGTTTTTGTAGTTCCAACAGCTCCAACAGAGTGACACGTTTTCTCTCTATTTGATCGATTTCAGGTCAGTTTCAGGAGTCACATTCTCTCAGTTAAACTTTCATTCATATCATATCAATAATTTAAGATGATCAGCTTAATAGTTTTGAATCAGGACCTTCAGTGTTTGAATCAAGTATGGGATGGGACTCGGTATCTGCAGATAGCCAATATTAAAGTACTTGGATCGGGATGAGGACTGATCCCTACTTCCAACTGGTTACAACCACATTACTGCGTCTGTTTTCTGGAGTCTGGAACGTGAACACAGATTCACTCTCTCCTATAAATCACCCCGTGCTCGCTGCTGGCTCCTGTCGGCGCTCCCTGGGTGTGGCTGTCATGGTATGTGACATCATTTGAAGTCTGTTTTGGTTGGTGACGGTTCAGTCTGGCTATGGGAATACAAAACAGGCTCATGAGGCTGCGAGCCGGCTGCTTATTATCCTCTAAGCTGCACGCGTGTGATTCTGATGAATCAAACGTTCACATGGCCGAGGAGAGGTAAACACACTGCCCGCGCTGTCAAAACAGTTATCAGTCATCCTGTGAGCCTTTAGTCTCGTGCTGTTGGAGCCTGAGATCAAGTTAAATACAGTGTAATGAAGCTCTGAGCTGCACCGAGTGTGTAACTGTGTTTACTGCTGGAATGACGCTTTTTTCAATTTTTATTTGCAATAAAATATTCCAATCTGACAAATGTACATTCATAAATCAAGCCTCTGTGCAAACTCAGGCAGCTGGGATGTATTTGCCTTTTCCATGAAGTTCCTTTGTACCATTTTTCTAATATATGGCTCTTGTTTATAGCACAAGATATCTTTAGCTGTAACATTCAAATTAAAGATATTACAGGTACGTCACACCTGTGTCGTAATTCCCTTCTCTCTCCTTTATGAATCCACCTTTCTACGGTTGGGTGATATGACTTCACTGTTTATACTGAGGTATCTGTTCTTTAATATTTCTGGGTGCATTAGGGTATTGAGGGAAATATTGCAAATTGAGCCTGACGATGCTGGATTTATTTTTCTTTTTGACACCAACACACAGAATAAATAAAGATCCCTAAAAAGAATTTGTTTTGTTAAAGAACTGTGACTAAGAAATGTAGTGAGCCGAACAGAAAATAAACTCTCTGGTGGACAAAGTTTCTAAATTTCTCTGATGAAATTCCTTGTTACTTATCGAGTAACATACTATATATCTGCATTAAGCTAATTTCAGCTGATGTATCGACCGCTCGAAATGAACTACTTTATGGCAGTACTGGATTCAGGTCCCAGACCTCTGAATCACAGCCCACAGCTCTGACGTGTTCAGTGATTTAGACACTGTCGGTCTGCTGCTCTGCTCATTGATCTCACAGGTTGTAAAACCAATCGACCAATCAGAGCTTTGTAGGCGAAATTACAAGTGCGGACGTCATCTTCCTACATAGCTGCCGAGCTACATCGTTGAGATATAACAACTGAAAAATGGCAACATGTGTAGATGAGACTGATGCAGCAGTTTGTTTTAAATCAATTTACAGAAATAACAACTCTTAAAACTGCAAATTTACTGAATCAAAGTGAAAAACAAGTTAACGGCTCCTGGAAACCGACGGAAGTCTGATTATCGTGCTGATCAATATGATGAAGTCCCTTGATTTATCAGGTATTTTGTTTACTGGATTAGCCACAAACAGACATCCCTGTTGTTGTTTTTAAATCCACAAAAAGCTTCTGAATTGATTTTCCAGCAAATGTAGTATATTATGATATATATCGACATGACAGTATAAAATCACATGTACTGTCATATCACCCACTCACACCTACAATAAGACAACAACAAAAACACACAAGAAATCATCCACATAACCGCCGTTACCTCATGGAAATTTTCCTCGGTGATGCCGCTGTCTTCAATGTGAAGAATGCTTTTGAGCGTCTGCACATAGAGGAGGTCCACTTCCTCCAGATCCTCCAGCATCAGGGGGATGCAGCACAGCTGTTTCCACACCAGCGGAGCTAGGTGGAGGTCCAGGGGCTTCTTGGTGCGGATGGCCACGCCCATCAGGATGCCCAGGAACTTGAACTGGAGCATGTGCTCGTCCAGGCATGCAGAGGGGTTGAGGAGGAACCTGGGCACAGAAATAGTGATTGGTTTAAATTTGTTGTAAAATGATGAGTTTAGCCAGTGAGCGCTATGATTGAGCAGGAGACTCGGCCAGTGATGGAGCTGCAGGCAGGAGAAGGAGATCTTACAGAAATTATATATTTAAATTATTAAACAAACATGCACATTGAGGACGAAATGAGCACATAAAAGGACATTATGGAGACTTGGATTATGCTACATGAGAAGAGAGAAAGTCCAGATGTTATAATATTGTTTTGCTGTTGTCCAATAAACTTTACAACAACAACATTACAAAGATAGAGTAATATAAATCTATAAAATATGAAATTTCAGTATGTTCAACTTTATGAAAATAACAGTTTTTTTCTTTTGTTTTCTACAGTTTATTTTTAAAAAACATACATAAAAGTTGCATTTTGCTTTGTTTGACTCTCGTGTTTCAGGGTGATTCTGCTGCAAAAGATGAACATGCAAGAACGCTGAAAAGGCCATGTGGCTTCAACCCAGGATGTAGGATAATTTAATATGTTTAAAATTAAATTAAATAAGAAAATTACATAAATAAGAAAATAAGAGTCTAGTTTGGGGAAGATAAATAAAGAAAAAGGCAAAGAACATCATAATCCTGTGTAGTCTGTTTTTCTTTTATCAGCAGTGGAGTATAGACAAACCGCCAAACTATCAGTATTGATCAATATCAGCTTTAAAAAAGGAATTTCTTATTAATCCAATATTAGAATATTGTCATTTTGTGATCCTTGTTTTTACTGTCTGTAACTCCATATAATGACAGAATTAAAGTGTCATGCTTCATTTAAATATTGCATACTTTAAGGTAGACATGACTGAAATGTTAAACTTGTTGTGCACAGAAAAAAAAAAAAAATCACAACTCTGCTGTTCAGTATCAGCTGTTAAAGGTGGGAAAACATCATATTCATATTAATTAAACAGTGAATCTCTTTGGAAGATAAAATTAATCTCAGATGTGAAGTAGAAAATGTAAATGGATAACGACAGGTTCACAGCTGCTTCCTGGTCTTCCTCACCTGTCTCTGTTGTAGCCGACCTCTGCTGTGGCGTTGGGGGAGGGGATGAGCAGGTCGACCACCCCCGTCTCCAGCTCCTACAAACACATTCACAGAACTGCATCACGAGACACCCAGTGAACTCCTGGCTTATCAAGAGTCATTTTTACCAACAGGTTCAGACTGTGGACTCGACAGACCCGTTCGTACCTGACACATCTCTGTGATGGTATCATCAAAGACCCCCCCTGCGTCGTCAGCCCCCTCTCCCACCAGTTTGACCTTCCAGGCCCTCGAGGGCAGTCGGAGGTCCGAGGCGTTCAGCTTCACGACCTGACGAGCGATCTGCACAAAGATCGGTTTACACTTCCGTCCCCTGCAGAGAGAGACGGGGACAAAGAGGCAGAATAAAAAAGACTTCACCGTGTGTGTTGGAGACAAACTGGGAAACTTCTGCACAGTGGGAATACGTATGTGTGAAAGTCCAGTGGAGTACTGACCGTGTGGAGATCCGTTTCACAGTGATCTGGGGGCCGTAGTTCTTGCCCTGCACCATGGTCTTGCCTATGGAGCGCACCATGGGCAGAGTGTACACTCTGGGGGCCAACAGGGGCCTCAACTGGCCCTGAACAATCCCCCAGGTACCAGCGTTGTAGTGGGACGTGCAGCTCTGCAGAGTAAGAATTACATTTATATTATTACATACAGTGTGTGATACCTCCCAAATCTTAACCTTACTTCCTTTCAATAAAAAAGACAACTTTGTAAGAAAGGTAGTTTGATTCTTGCAGTTGCATCACATGACATTTGCAGAAGTTTCATAAAAACATATTTTTCTTTTGATATTTTTGTTAAGTCTTAATTTATAGCTTGAACTGAGGTTTCATGTGCCACCTCCAGCCTCTGACTCGTGTTTGAAGATGGGTATTCAATTTTAAGATCTCAATTTCTGTAACTGTTTTAACTGCAATCTGAGACGAGTGAAGCTTCGTGTGTGTGTTCTGGTTCTTTGCCTACCTGGTTGTTGGGGCTGAGGTTGAGCAGCCTCCACGAGGAGTACATGAGGTCGGAGAAGTGGTAGAGGAGTCGTAGGCGAGCCCTCACCGCCTCGATGCTGACCTCTTTCAGCCCGTTGTACTGAGGAGGAACCGCCACAGGAAGACCCAGCTGGAGAGGAACCGACGAGCCTGAGGAGGAGGAGGAGGAGGAGCGGGACACCAAGACCACGAGGGACAGAGGAAGGACAGAGCAGCGAGGTATTACAAGACAAGAGGTGAGGAGAAAGACAGGAGTGGTAAAAATATAAAAGAAATTTGCAAATACAAACAATTCAACTCTAAATGTAGCATGGAAAAACAAGTTAGCATATAAAAAGTACAAGTTCTAAGCACAAAAAGTAAAAAAATATATATATTCAAAACAGGTTTGTTATGTTTATGCTCAATGATGAGCTCAGTTTAATGTTTTTTTGCGGCAGCCATGCAGAACTCCATCTGAGTTTAGCTATATTTAATGATGTACTTACACATATGTTCTGTTTTACTATCACATGAAAATAGTAATTTGGTTCATACTCTATTTTCTGGAATGAGGACTCAGCAGCTTTCTAACCCCAATACACAAAATCCCTCAGAGTTTGTCAAACAATGGCCTCATGTGACAGCACTGTGCTGCGCCCCGCTTTGGTATTTACAACACGTCCCAGCAGCACTGCAGGAAACCTGACCTCCAGGGAAAAGTGTCTGCCCGTTAGACAGCAGTGCCACGGCAGGGGGCATTATGTGGATGTTAGGACGAGTGTGTGTGTGTGTGTGTCTGACCTGGTGCTCGAGGCGGCACAGAGGGAGCCGTCCACGCAGCACTGTGGCAGCGTCCAGCAGAGATCTGGTGGATGTTTTTGCCCTGCAGCACTGTCGCCACCGTGGGCTCTCTCACATGGTTGGTGTGGCCCAGACCCAGCTACACAACAAAGGTACAGTTCAAAGTCACATGAATTAAATCATTTATAATAAGCTATCACCCAAGTTAAACATGAATTAATAATTTACAATCAGAGACTTTCTGGACACGTGAATCTGATGTTTTTATCGTGGAATATCCCGAAACCTACTTTGAGTTTCATTCTCCAAGACAGCTACCATTTCCAAATCTTTCTTGTTTCTACAACAAATGCTACAAGTAGTAAAATGTTTCTTTAGTTTAGTTTAGTTTTATTTCTGTCATGACAGATATCTGGCCCATCCCACATGACACCGCTATTTTACAAAATACACATTTTCCAGTAACATATACAAAAAAATATATAAATAAATAAAACAAGCTAAAGGAAAAAGATCACCAAGTTCTTCTATATTCTTTCAAGCAACATATTTAAAAGAACAGATTTCAGATGAGCTGCTACATACCTACATTTTATCCTGATAGAGCTTTTTTTCTTGTCTCCCAGGTTTCTCCAAATAACTTCTAATCTAAATGTTAGGTTTTTTTTAAAAATATGATGATGATGAAAGTAAGAACATTTAAAAAGTTAAATGTCACAATGCTTTGAAATTAGGTGGGATACACAACCATATGTCTCATGTCGTTTCTGAATAGATGAGACTCAAAGATAAGCAGTTTACTATCATAAAGCCAGAGTATTTTTGGGCATTTTTTCTTATAAAATTACTTAAAACTTAAAACTACTTGTTGATTATTTTTTCTGACAATCGATTGATCAATTAATGTTTTCAGGTCCATTTGTAAGATTATATGTAACGTGTTATAAGATTTTAAAACTAGAATAACATGATGCACAGTTTAAACTCAGATTGTGATGCCATCAATAAACTGTATTTACTTTTTTCTTTATTTATTTATTTTACACACACACACACACACACACACACACACACACATAACCAAACAAGACCGAGAAGAAGAAGAAAAAGGAAGAAAAAAAAAAAACTATTTCTAATTAACTGAATGCTTAAAATTCATTATTCCAGAGCAGACGCTGGCTGAGGACGGTTAGCGTTTCTTCATCCTGATATCATTGTTATTGACAGTTTAACTTTTGCACTTTCACCAGAGACTGACTGACAACCTTTCAGAGGGGGTTCAGTGTGTGTGTCAGTGGGTTACCTGTCCCTCTGAGTTGCTGCCCCAGGTGTAAACGTCTCCCGTGGAGGAGAGCACCAGAGTGTGTTCAGCTCCTACAGCGACATCCTGGATGTGGACCCCTGACAGAGCCGGCACCTGCTGGGGCCGGTTGTGGTTCCTGGCCCGGCCTTCTGGCAAGCCAATTAGACGGTCTGAAGAAAAAAAACAAATTTCAATGATATGATAAAGAAAACAAAACAAACGATCTTAACATGAACTTTATTGTGAAAATACTGCAGTTGTCTTGTTTACTGTTGTTTTGGTGAGCATTAGTCTCTAATGTCCATTTAAACTTCCTACGTTTTGTCAGTCGCTTGTAAAGCACTTTGAATTGCATTTGATTTGTTTGAAAGGTGCTATATAAATAAACTTTGATTGACTGATTGATTGATACTCCATGACAGCAAGTTTTATATAATTAGGGTGTATGAATATGAAAAACCTTAATATTACAGAAACCAAAGCTACCCAAATGTAACTATAAATACAATATTTATCATTATAAGAGTTATTTTCATTTCTGGTTTACCTGCTCAATTAATGGTTTAGTCTGTAAAACATCAGAAAATAGTGAAAAATGCAAAATAAAATTCCCTAAAGCCCAAGGTTATGTCCTCCAATGTCAAGTTTTGTCTGACCAACAGTCCAAAACCCAAAATATTTACTATCATTTAGGACAAAAAGCAGCAAGTCTTCACATTTGAGAAGCTGGAACCTTTAAATATTTGGCATATTTGCTTGAGAAATTACTGTAATGATTAATCAATTATCAAAGCAGTTGCATCTCTAGTCATTATCATATTAAAAATCAGTTGGGGAGTAAAGAAACCATCAAACCATAGCGTACCTTGTCCGAACGTGAAAACTTTGCCATCTTTGGTTAAAGCCACAGAGAACTGTGTTCCACAAGCCACTTTTTTGATGCCGATTCCACACAACACGTCCACTTTCTGAGGAATTAACAAGATTAAAAGATATAATTAGTTTCACAGGTGAACATTTTCAGCTCAAATGAAGCTGCAGGCCTCACGGGGGCCACAGCGCCTACCTGAGGTGACGACTTGGCTGTGGAATTGCCGAGTCCCAGTTTTCCATAGTCTCCGTCACCAAAAGCCCAAACCATCATTCCATCAGCAGAGACGACTAAAGTGTGGTTCAGACCACAAGCCACCTGAGGAGGAAACACACAGAGGCCGTCAATCACCTACGTTCATTAAACTTTCAAAGGATGAATGCTTCTTTCTGCAGTCCTGTCTACGAATATGCCGATGGTAATCATGTAGAGTCTTCTGCCCTTGGTAAGTTCTTTTCTGTCCTACCTGTCCGACTTGGTAGCCCTCCAGAGCGGTGACCTTCTCTGGTAGCTTCTTGTTCGAGGTGTTTCCCAAACCCAGCCTGCCGTAATCACCGTTTCCAAATGTGAAGAGCTTCCCGTCGGCTGTTACCACTGCCGAATGTTTGAACCCACAGGACATCTGCAAGGGCAAAGAGAGAAAAGTGTTGCAACAAAAGCCCAAAATACGCACAAAAATATATTTCTATTAGGTACCCCTGAAAGACTGACCTGCACCACCTCCTCTCCTTGCAGCGCCTCGATCTGTCTCGGTCGGCGCTGGCGGTCGCTGTTCCCATGGCCCAGCTTGCCGTAGTCCCCGTCCCCCCAGCTGAACACCTCGCCGCTCTCCGTCAGAGCCATGGAGTGACCGTCGCTGCCACACGACGTCACCAGCTGAGTCACAACGAAGCCTGAGGGCCAAAGAGACGACCACACGGTCAGGGCAGAGGCAACACGATGCAACACCATGACAGGTACTGAAGTAGAGATCTACAACTGAAATCACACTGATTTCAGAATAGAAATTGGCAGCTTTTCTGAAAACAGATATCCCACATTGGACTTTGCCTTCTCATCGGTGCACTGAATTAGAAAGATAATTCGTAACAAAGCTTATTGTTTATTTAACATATAAAAATTGTTTCTCTTTTTATCTTAAAGTCGAGATTAAACGGCGTAGCTAGCTTCCGTATCGTGACGTATTTCCGAGCGTTGAGAGGAATTTGATTTGATTTGATCGGTGAAAAGTGGGCGTGTCATAACAAACATGGAGAAACATGATATTGAAACATGATATTATTGGTTGAAACTGGTTGGTTCAAGCTTACATAAGCACACATCATATTTTGTTTTACAGGAAGAAAACATGATTGGATTTTGATATAAGAATACAAAGAAATGTATTTTTTTGTCTGTTTTTTTTAGCATATATTGTTAAATAGGTGCACAATATGACCAAAGATATGATCTAAAAGGGTTAAAAAGGCATTTTTCATTTCCTCTTGACTTTAATAGACATTCACACCTGTTTCTTCACTTCTAATCATGTTAAATGTCAGCAGAGCACTTTTACTACAGTCTTTTACTGTAGGTGGTTCCGATAGCCGGTTCCAGTTGGATCTGGTTCCTGACTGGCAAATACCGGGATTCGCTAAGCTAAGAGGCAAACCTTCTATCTCCCTTCACTCTTTTTATTAGCACAAAGTCATGTAGAAAACATTTAGATAGCTGCTTCTCATTTTTAGTGAGTGCTGACTGATTGATGCTTTTGCAGGTTAAAAAGACAAAACATCACAGGTGACAGATTATATCAGCTGCAGCTAATTAACGTTAATTCCATGATGGCTGAAATGAAACTGTTACTGCCTACTGTCAGTCAAAGGTTCTTTGATTGTGAGTCAAAGAAACTCTGTGTTTTTGTTGTTCAACAAGACCAACAGAGCGGAGTTTCTTCTCGCATCATGTACATTTTTAGAAAGAATCTCCCTGTTAAATTTTAATGCAAATAAAATCAATGTTTTAAGCTTCTGCAGAGAAGCTAGAGCTGTTATTCAATGTGTCAGATACATATTTAATCAACATTTCATTATCTCCTGCTGCTCACCTCATTTTCAGGTATTGTTTCTACCTTCTCAACTAATCAAATCTCATTACAGATCTTAGTTATTTATAAATGTAGTTGCTTGAACCTAATTAGATTCGATAAGGGTTTAGTGCCACTAAAAACGTCTTTACTTTCAAACACACAAACAATAGTGAACCGGCTATTTCAGAATATTTGGTAAGAACGGTGGATATTTCGGCGCCACCTTGAAGAGCTGAGATGACAGTGAGAACATGCAGGTCGTCAGAGTTGCCCTGTCCCAGGCGGCCGTAGCTGCCCTCCCCACAGGCCAACACCGTCCCGTTAGGCTGGATCACAAAGGTGCAGTTCTGACCACACACCACCTGAAGCAGGAGAGCAGGAAATGAACAGGTGGTATACAGCAGATTCATCTGATTCATGATCAGATGGTTAAGCTGGTAAATAACCTCCTGAATCCAAAATTCAAACACTGCCATAAAGTTCAGGGAGTTTCACATGTGAAAAATTAAAAAAAGAATGCAAAAGAAGGCAGCACATTTTACACGTTTCTTTTCTTTCTTAATGCAAAAATATGAATCTAATAGTGTTAGATTATGTACATCCACACAATGTAACAGGCAATAAATGCACTTACTCTTGCAGTAAAGTATAAAAAACTATAACTATGTATTCTTAGATCTCATGTGATGTAGCTGGACGTGATTACAGGCAACAGGCCGGTGTTTTGTGACATGACAATCTGTGGGTTGTTTTAGGTGCTGTCTGAGTACCTGCTGGGCCTGAGAGAAGGACGGGGCAGCAGTTGGTACCAGGATGTTTCTGCCAGCCTCCGCCAGCTGGCCGTGTCGCCCTGCGCCCCACAGATACACATCACACTTCCCCCCAAGGTGCCAGTCCTGCAAACACCCAAAACACACACACAAGAAGACAACAAGACAAATCGTGAGTTAAAACAGCAGTTATCGTCACCAGGGTCTCAAAACTATCTATTACAGCTTATCTAGGTATCAATCTTAATTACCTCTGGTCTAGAAGTGGCCCAGGACATGATCTGCTCATCCATACCAGACCCCCACTTACTGTTGTCCTGGAAAAACAGAGTGCAAGGACTGTTATTATATGCAACAGTAGGCGTTAATTACATTGTAAATCACAGTCGCAGCAGCCTCCCTCACCATAAGCAGAGCCATTTCATCTTTGGGCACAGGCTCCAGGTCAGGAACAGAGAAGGACTCGGGGAAGGTGGCGCCTCGAGCGAGGGCCTCCGCCGCCTTGACTGTTGTAGAGAAGCAGTCCAACCAGGCCCACTCGCTGGCACACCAGATGGCGGTGCCAGACTCTGGTGGGCAGTGTCGGAGGGGAGGCGGCACAGGGGGGCGACACAGGAGCTGGTCCAGGTGGAGACCCACAGCCAGGGAGGCCAGGCACTGCATATAGGGGCTGTGGACGAGCTGCTCCCCACACACGACGTGGGGCTGGGAGTCAAGAAGAAAAGGAAACATGAGTAAAATCACCCTCCGGCGCTCTGAATACCGTGATATCAGAGATTCTACGAGCTGTTTGTTGGTCATGAGCAGTAATGAACCATTTTGTTGTGCCATCTTTTCTCAGGGCACCTGGTCTACCTCTTCTGATCTACAGTCTGGGATTTCCTGCATTCCCCAGAATGCCATTCAACAACCTCCCAGAGAAGCAGTGTAAAGCGGTCTCATTCAGTTGTAGGTCTTTATCACAAGCACACTTCAGGGTTCGTACAGCACTTTCAAGGTACCTAAATCAGAAATGTCCAGACTTTGAAAGCCTTTATCATCACATCCAAATTGTTACTATAAATGCCAGGAGACAACAAACAAATATGACGACGGGATCGTTTCATTTCAAATATTAAAAGATTTTTGGTTTCCATGAGTGATTGTGTCGATGATGAAACACCAGATTATGTTGAAAAATCAAATTCGAATTCAAGCATATTCCTGACCTTGAAAACATAACTGTTAAAATTAAGAATTTTCCAAACTTTATAGACTTGTATGAACCCTGACATTTAAACTTTAAGGTAAAATTCTACATTTTGGTGCATGAAAAAAATGGGAGAGTAGAACAGAAGCCACACCTCTTATCGCCACGCCAACACGAACCTGGTGTATTATTGGTGTGAAAGTAAACTTAGATGTAAGCTTATAACTTTTATTCACATGTTAATCATCTATTCATAATCATTTGTTTGTATACTTATTAATATTTAGTAATTATATGCTTGTGTATTTACTTTAACTAGTTAAAAGTTCCAATTCTATTCATGTCTCTACTCTTGAACTCTTAGTTTCATGTCTTCAGGTTTTATGTATGCTAAGCAACGTGACTCAACGTGAGGTCAAAGGTTATATCTCTGTTATAGAGATGTTTTTATGTTTTCCAGATGTGCGATAAGAGTCCTGGTATGTTTTTGGAAGTTCCTGTAGGTTTGAACCTATCGAACCATGCAACACTGGCCAATGGAAAAGAGTTTCTTTGTTTCCAAAATACTATAAAAGCTGTGTTCTTGTATCTTCTCTTGGAGATAGCTGATGATTTCTGATTGTCTCCTATTGTACAATATACATCTTTCTCAACGACCTGTAAGTGTTTCTTGTCTTTTATTTAACTAAAAGAGCATAGGCAGTTTTTCCACGACACTGCTCTCTGTGTTTCATTTATGATGATTTTCTACTCACAGTACGTATGATTATTAACAGTGATGACGTATCAGTGCGCCTACAAAGAAAGACCTGCAGCCCTTGATTCAGCATGACGCTCCGCCATTTAATGAGCAGCAACACACTCATTTTTCCTGCACTTCACAGTTCACACTCATATTTTTCACCTGTGATGATTATAACAATCGGAGCTGATAGAGAGCCGGCTTGGATCCCTTCAAGTATTACACATATTGACACTCAAACCCACACCTGCAGATTACACTGAATATAATGTGTATATTTATGTGTGGAATTAATGTGTCGCAACGTAAAAAAGAAAAGAAAAATGTAGCTGAAACTGCAGCCCAATTGAAAAAATGGTGCATCTGCAATTGTGTATACTTGAAAAAAGAACTTCATTATTCAGACTTTAGTTTGTGAGTGTTGAAAGTCTCATCCCACCAGGGGTTGACCGCCACAAAGAAATTCTCAAATTGTGGGAAACATGTTGACAAAACCAAGATCCAATCAATCTGCAATCAACACTATCCAGTTGGATTGTTAAGATGAATAAAGACTGATGATTTAAATGGAGTCAGGCAGTAGATATGTTAATGTGGAGAACATATGAAATGTCCCCGTACCTTCTCGTAGGCGTACTGCTCCTGCAGCATGACTGGCAGTCTCTCCAGGAAGGCCCTCATGCAGGGTGCCATGTTGAGGCCGACTACGCCCTGCTTCTTCAGAGCTGTGCGGCAAGTGGCCAGCACGTGGTTGGACGCCATGAACTCTTTGGAGCAGTTCACGACCAGCACATCCTGGAAATGAAGCAGACCAGAAAGTGAATAAATGTGAATCTATTTTTAGTGATGCGGTTAGAAATGACGAGATGTCTTACCTTTGACCTGTTGGAGCAGACGGCGACACCCACATCTGGGATCCAGACAATATTCTGGATCGCCCCTGAACCGGCTACTACTGTCTGGAGCACTGACCCGTCCTGTTGGACACACACACACGCACACGCACACGCACACACACACACACACACACACACACACACACACACGACTTCAGTGAAAGGTCTTCAGTGTCACTGTAAACTGCAGTGTGATCTACAACTGCCAGTAAAACGAGTGTGTAATGAATCATTTGTTCCTGCATATTATGCATTTCACAGGTACATCTGTGTATCTATGTACCTGCAGTATTTCCATATATCCTGTGTGGGTGTTTCACCTCCATCTGTGTGTGTGTGTGTGTGTGTGTGTGTGTGTTTCTTACCCGCAGGGACCAGATGTTCATGAGGCCTCCCACTCCTCCAGATGCCAGAGCCAGACCATCGGGGCTGAAGGCCAGCGTTCTTACTGGAGTGATGTGGCCCTTCAGCTGGAAAACACACACCGCTCCATCTCGTGACCACCGCGAAGACTGCAACACAGTGACAGCATGTAAGTGGAAGAACGCTGCTGAAATACATTTTGTGATCTGGTTGAAAATGTGCTCCTCGGACTCTGCAGGTGTGATCAGAAATATTTTGAAGATCAAATGACCAGAAATTTTAAATAAACAGCAAAAAGTGCCATGAGCATTTTACCTTGTTTACATTATAACATCAATATTGCAAATGAAAAAAGCAAAATGACATCTCACGTCAATCCGTGTATCATTCGTTCTTTGATGTTCCCGTTTCAAAACCAGAACGGAAAAAACGATTTAAATGCGTGTATGTAAGTGCAGCCATAACTGCTGCAAGTTGCTGAACATATGAACGGCAACTTCTTCTTCTTTTTCTTTTTATTCTTCTTGGTGGTCTTGGCGGTTGGAAAACAAAACAAATTCTTCTTCACTGTTTCCTGCTTCCCTACATTTCTGGTCATGGAGAACAAACCTCTGCTCTTTTATTTTTCTGTTTTTACATTCTGGTTTTAAAACAGAAAAACAAAACAACACCACCATTTTTTGTTTTTCTGATTCGATTTTGAAACGGGAAAATCAAACAACGACCAATACACGGATTCACGTCATCAGTCAGGTGACAATTTAGAGTCATTATTTATGAATGCTTGTAAGTACCATGAATTTAGGTTTTGCTTCATGCTCCCACCATCCCTCTGAGTCAGAGCAAGAGGATTCTGGGAAGTTACAGATGTCTTGAGGAACAGTCCAGACTGGGACCAGGCCGTTCTGGCAGCATCTGAAAGACACAGCGACACATGAAAACCTACCTAACCACAGGAAATACTCTTTCATGGAAATATATTATCCTTGTGTTACAAACACGCCAGGGTTGAGATGAAAATGTTTCCTTGAGATTGCAGCAGATCAATAGTTTCATATTAAGTCGTTCAGACTGCAGGCTAAGACCCTGATCAGACAGGATGCTGTTTTTCCAGTTGTTTTCTAAAGGCAGTAAGTGTGCTTTGAACGTCTCGAGTTGAAAAAACTTCAACTCAGCAGAAAAGCACCCGACATAATTTGTGTTTTTTCCCATTGTCCAATCGGATGAATTGAGAGGCAGGTCTTCTGTGGTGGTGACGACAAAGTTTACAGCTTTTTGGAAACAAACAATCATGGAGAACAAGTGGTTGTTGCTGTATAGCCGGAGCTATATGATTTTACCAACCATAGTTACCATGATTTGAACAGAATACAGCAGTACACCCGGTGATTTCTCCTCTTTCTGAGGGTCTCATGTACCCACAAAGGTCCACGTTTCCCTGCGTCCAGCGTAGGATTTGGGAAAAGCCTCTCAGCCTCAATCAGAGCCAGAGCAAGTTCCCTCCGCCTGTCCATTATTTATGCAGATGTTTATTCACTAGGTAGCTAACTAACTAACGATCTACTATCTAGGAAGTTAACTACTTCTAGCCAGTCAGAATAAAAGGTACGGATCTGTGTTTAGACAGCAAAGTCACAGTTAGGCCAAGGACAGCAAGCTGCTCTTTTTTTTTTTTTTTTTAAATGGTAGGCTTCAACATAAAAGGGCGCGCTGTGCGCCTCGCGTTGTGTTCTGCCTGATCAGGGCCTAAAGCCTCTCTCGTACCTCTGCGTTAAAAAAGCCTTTCTGCTCTGAGACAGAAACAAAACGAACACCACAGAGTGTGCTGAGAGTGAAGCTCTGTTCTGTTGTGAAGATTAGCAGCAACTTAACATTTCAAATGTGTGAATGTTGACCTCTACCTGCTACATTATTTTTGTTAATAGGCTGAAAGGAACATCAGTGTCAGTGTCACTTCTTCTGACATTAGTTAAATCTCTGCATCTGAAAAGGCTTGTGGGAATACCGCCCAGGTGATTGCTGCGCTCAGGAGTGTAGATTGTTTACCACTGGTTCCCTCATGATGACTCTACTTTACAGAATTCTTGTCAATGACCACATACTTTGTCAAAGGATAATTTGTCACACAGACAATTTGAGGAACTCAAACTTTAAATGATGATGTCATCATGAGCGTGGAGGTGAAGTGGACGCCCCATAAACTGTCTAATAAAACCAGAAAGTATAATCAGCCACGGTGCTGCAGAGTATTTGAGGACCACCTACATGGCTAACATGCTGAGGGGCTTTGGGCCACGTCCAGGCAGGCTGCACCAGGCCACACCATTAACCAGGGAGGGGTGTCGAAGACTCTGCAGGCAGCGCCAGCCAGAGCAAGAGCCCGAGTCAGAGTGAGAGTCCGGACTGGCCCACAGCTTCACCGTCTCCTCTTTGGCACAGGTCAGCAGGATCTGACCAGTAGGACTCCACTTCATGCTGGTGATTGACTCCTGAAAAAACAACAACATGCAGAGAGATTCAGTTCTGAGGAGAATTTAGCTTCACAGATTTAAACCAAAACAAGTGATTCTTTACCTTGTGTGCATCAATGACCACGATGGCTCCTTTTTCTAAGGGCTCTTTGGATCCTATCAGCAGCTTGCCATCTGCGTAGCCCACAGCAAAAGGCTTGTCTTCACTGTACCAGGCTATGTGCATCACTGCCACTGAGAGGACAGACAGGTGCAGCATCATTACCAAAGATGTGTAAACTACTGATAATCTGGCATGAGTTGTGTCAGTTGGAGTGTACAGTCAAAAATGATTACCACAAAAACACAGAGATTAATCACTCTCTTCATACCGTCTTTCCTGTAGCAGTGCTCCAGCTCGGTGCGGTGCATACTGGACGTATCCAGCACCTCAATGAGCCCCAGAGATCCATCCATCCGTCCCACCAGCAGCATGTCCTTGGGTTCCCCGCACCACAAGGACTCTGCTTCCTCTTTAGGCCAAGCCAGCGCCGACACCCAGTGAGGCTGCACGTCCAAAAGGCCCTTACCACCTTAGAGGAGAGGAAAAGTGGTCACCATTAGAGCAGAGCTGTTACCGGCCATTTTATTACACTGACAATATACATGTTTACACTTTAGATACATTATAATGTCTTGAGGGGCAAAATCATGGACTGTGGCTTGAAGTAATTACACACCAATGCCCACAGAAAGGTGGTAATGCGTAGAGTGAGTTTAATTTGCTGGTGCCATAAAGACACAGTCACATTTCAGTGGCACAAGAGAAAATGTGCACATGAAAGCTAACAGGAATGTGAATGTGGACTTTGATCCTCGAGGCGACTGACAGCGGCCAAGGACAGATGGTGCATGCTGGAGGGTGTGTGGTGGGAGGCAGGGAGAGATGATTGGACCACATTCAGTCCACAGACATATTCATTTTTAATGGAAGCTATAAAATCTTAATGCCCTCTCATTCATATTCTGTGGACCTCACACACCAGTGATACAAGCAGGGCCACATTACACATTTCATACTGAAACAACTCAAATGGAGCTCATTATTAACACACTGTATAACAGAATAAAAACAGAATAAAGACAAGAAATGTTTACCATTAACTTGCCAGATGTTGACCATTTTCTCCATGGCGGAGGCCAGATATTTTCCAGTGACACTCCATGCCATAGGAGACAGGCAGGGGTCGCTGGGAGATCCCAGACCTGACATGCCCTCCTCTGAAGAGCCGTCACTGGTGAGAAAGAACACACATTAAACACAGACTTAAAGCTGCATTCATTTATTTATCTGGCGACTTGTGGGCAGCTGAAAACACAACATCTGACATTTTATCACCTTATTAAGTTATTATGGGGAACGTGTTGGCAAACTGTTGTTGCCTATTTACACCATGGATGTATAAAGAGAACTGCATACAGCATCTGAGGTGGGGCCCCGTTCATTCCTATGAAAGTTGCTCAGCAAGGCATGAAGCCAAAAAAAGTCTGACTTCCCGCATAGCTTCTGCGTTGTACGGCTCATAGAGCGAGCGCACTAGCATTTCCTTTAGCCCCGACTCTACAACTCTGGATTAGGATATTAATGAATTTTACAACTTTTAGGACATCATGATTTAAATAAGGGCTATTCAAGTGTTTGTACTGGGAAGTTGATATACCTAAAAAAAAAAATAATCCCCTGATTTACTTTCACAATGTGAGTCTATGGGAAAAAGTCTCTTGGGGCCAGTGTGCATCATGTGACAGACCCGGAAGTTGTAATTACACGGTTTGGCCACTATGTCAAATTGGCTTCAAAGCCCGGCGCACTTCCTGGGGGCTTGGTTTACACATCCAGCTGACACAGAATAACATTAGCAGTCATTTGAATGTCCTCTTAGCTCTGTTTTGGTCTTCTCAAACTCCTAAGTTTAGCTACTAAATGCTCCACTTTCTAGTTAGTCGCTAAATTTTGTCTGTTTTGATTGTCTTTTGGTACTGGGCAGGTAGTGGACTTTATCAGAACAGCTGCCGGAAAATCAAAACAATGAGCTAAAAGATGCTACAATGTTAGAGGAACTGCAGAGCTGGATGATAGGTACCCTAACCCCCTCAGCATGAAAGGGATTCATGTTACACTTTAGACCTGGTCACACCAGAAAGTGGCACAGCAAAATTAATCTGCACATCTTCGCAAAATATTTGGTTCTTGAGGTTCGGTGATGTAGAGACTAAATGAAGGTCTAGTTGGTGAAATACTGTAGCTAGCAGGCTAACCGAACTCAAAGTGAAAAATGTTGTTGTTTTAAACACTAGTGTGACCAGGCCTTTAGTCATTTGATCCACTGTCATTGCAAAAATATTGATTAGTGCAGCTTTAACAAATAAGCAAAACTAAACAAATACTATAGCTGCAGAAAAATAACATCAAAATAACTGTCTGAGAGCACAGTTCTGTGATGGAGTGTGCAACAGCTTTTCCCTTCAGAATGTAACACTGTGGTTTGCCATGAACACACTGAGGCATCTGTGTTGGTGGTGTTTCAGGAAGCCTTACTCCTTATTGAAGATGCAGGTCTGCTGGAGGGCGTACTGGCTCTTGGTTACGTTCCACATCCTGACCGTACCATCATTGCCACTAGTAGCCAACAGGCCTTTCTTACTGCACCAACCACATGTGATGACCTGAGTGAAACAGAGAAAGGCTTTATTTAATACCAAACAGTTTATTCCAAACAGTTTGAGCTCTGTACTAGCCAGGGAACACTCCTGTATTGACTCACTCTGCTCTGGTGAGCCTCTAGCTTAATGAAGGAGCACTTCCGCAGATCCCCCGCCATGTCGGCAAACGTCTGCGGCCGGCTCTGGTTGTTGTCGCGGTCGTGGGCGGCCAGCGTGCGGACCAGCTGCTGGGCGGCCCACTGGCGGTGCTGCGAGGAAAGCCTGGAGGACAGGCAGCAGGCCGCCAGAGCGTTGGCCAGCTCCAGAGGCCCTACAGCGGAGGGATTATGGGAAGGATGGGCATACAAATGCGCAATTAGACCTGCTCGACACGGAACACAAGGTGACAAGGTTTCCCGGTGAGTGAGAGAAGGAACAAAAATGAAAAAAAAAGACAAACATGAAAGCACAAAAAGCACAGAAAAACCAAAAGGTGACCCGAGTGAACAGAGAGAAACAGGCATGAGACATGTGCATGACGTCTTAACAGACATTACTGATGAATTACTACATGAATTACACAAATACACGCAAACAATTATGAGACGATTAACATCTAGGCCAGCAAAAAATACATTATAAAACACTGCCTTGACAAAACCCCTTGAATGCAATTAAGCAGTTTGCTGCTGTGTTTAAGGTCAAATGACCAAAATAAAAACAAATCATTTTGAGACATTTTTGAAAGATAAAAGTATGTAACGTGGCACAATTAATCAATGTGGTGCCGTGTTCAGTATGTTTAATTATTTGAAAAAATTAAAACATTTTCAGAAAATATACAAGTAAAAACAAAGCAACAGCGTACACAAACAGTATCCAATATCTACTTACTGAGATATAAAGATGACCAGTGAGATAAAGGAATGCAAACAGGTTGGATAACATGGAACACCAGCTTGTTTGTATCTCCCGCTCTTCTAAGTCTACAAACCTCTTTTCTCCATATCAGCCTTGTCATACGCAGGTCTAAGTCTGGCCCCTTTGTCCGCCAGCAGGGCCACCAGAGCCTGCGTGACCACAAAGTTAGGAGAGGTGACGAGCTTGTTCTCCTCAGCTACGCTGCGCAGGAAGCTGGGCAGGAACTTCCTCTGGATGGGGTCGTCCACTGTGGTCAGATTCATGCCGGTAGCTGCAGAGATCAGGTTCTGGAAAGGAATATTATATATATATATATTATTATATTATTATGAGATGCAGCTTTGATTTTTAAACAAAAAAACAGGTACTGGGAGCAGATCAGAAATCATCGAGGCTGCTTACTAATACATGATTAAATAATAATATCACGCTGCACATGAGGACCTGGTTTTCTCTTCAGTTACAGTAAATATAAAGTACATATAAAGTAATGCATTTGCAGTATTTACAGAATCTACAGCACTTAAAAAAGTAGTTCAAATATTTGGGGAACGCTTATTTGCTTTCTTTCTGAGAGTGAGATGAGGAGATATCAGTACCGGTAATTACAGCATGTAACTTCCCCCTAAAACCACATTCTTGGTGGTGCTGGTAGGTGTATTTTTGAACTTTGGACAGAGCCAGGCTAGCTGTTTCCCCCTGCCTCCAGTCTTTATGCTAAGCTAAGCTAATCACCTCCTGACTCCTGCTCTGTGTGTAATGCACAGACATGAGAGTGATATTATAAACAATTATTTTAAATTTTGAACTATTCCTTTCACTTTTTTCTTCATTTGCGACTAACATGGGGGGGGCGGGGTTTATGAGCTATACTGCAGCCAGCCACCAGGGGGCGATCCAGATGTTTTGGCTTCACTTTTGGGGAGCTGTCATGTCGTCCATCTTTATATACAGTCTGTGGTCTGACACCACAGTAAAGACATTTAATGTTTGACTTTATTACAGTCAACAACTCCTGACATGATCTGTTAGATCCAACATCAGGTCCCAGTAAAGCCATGATATGAATCAGTACCAGGCTGATGAGTGACATTGTGTACCTGAGTGCAGAGCTGCACCAGCAGCTTGGCGGCGTTGGGACTGTTGGAGGCCAAGCAGCCCACTGCTGTGCTCAGGTAAGCCAGACAGGAGATGGGTTTGCTCGCCTTGGCGGCCCCACGGGGCCTTTCAGCATGGCCGGAGCCTGCTGTAGGACTGGTGGAGAGGCCGGCTCGGCCCGCTGCCGCCAGACACATCAGCCTGACCAGAGTCCTGATGTCAGTCAAACCGAGAGACTCCAGACCTGCTGCAAGGCTGCAGCTCGAGCCACTGTGGGAGGGAAGGAAGGGTGGAGGAGAGAAGTCATGTAGAAGTCACATATTGCAAAACAGACAGAGAGTGAGCGCTGCTTTCATCTGTCAAGTACATTTTTAAAATATTCAAATTAATGTCACACTTTTTTCATCCAAAAGGTTGAAATGAATAAAACATTTTGGGAATATAACTTTTTTTTAAATTTTATTTATCCGTTTTATTTCACTATATGCAGTTTTTAGGACAAAAGTTGCAAATACTTCAGTATTAATGAAGAACAGACGCTCAAAGAGACGTCATTTAGGAAACGTTTGGTATCATGGTGAAATACATCTGAGCAATTCATTTTGTCTGAGACATCAGTCACAATTTAAACATTATTGTGTAATTCTGGTTGATTAAAACAATTTTTTTTTATGTATTTATTGCATCTTTCATAATATCCTGATGGCATACGTTGTTTAAAGAACAATGTGTTTTTGATGCTACCACCAGGTGGCGCCAAGGTCATGAATTTTCAACAAATAGTGGCTTTATGGTACAAACAAACGTAATTATTCAGACCAATGTTTCCCCTCATGTAGTCTTTAACTAATTAATGAAATGGTCATCTTTGATCCCACATGACTGAAGTCTGATGGGTTACAGAAGCTTTAAACTATGAAGACTTGATTTGTGAAGTTGTTATTGTTCATGTCAGCTAATCAAAGAAGACAGGATAGAAACTGACAAAAAATCTAAATGTAGTCCAGACAGAGGGAGAGTGTAGTCATGTTCATGTGTTGGTGGAGACTACCTGACAGACAGCAGGGACAGGGCTCTCATCACCATGGTCCGGGCCAGCAGCACCTGGGCTGCAGCCGTCACCCTCCTCAGAGCCATCACTCGGTCATGAGGGTTCTGGAGGGCTGCTGCCTGCTCGCCGAGGGTCACCCTGCCTGATGAACTCTTATCCACCGAGGTCTGACAGCCTGAACACAAACACACACTCAGTTTGCTGATGTTACGTATGATAAAGAACATGTTCGAGGGTTGAACCAACTGCTTTACTTCAGTTTGACTGGCTGCAAGTCAGAGACACACAACACAAAACACTACAAAATATGTTGTTGTCTCCAGACGTAATGGGATCTTGAGAGTCCTCCTCACCTATCTGCAGCAGGGTCTCTTCCATACTGTTGGTGGCTGTAACCATGGCAATGGACGCTCCCAGTGGGTCGCTGTCAGGGAACTGGACAGCCTCGGGGACGATCCTGCGCTCATTAAGACCCAGCGGACCGGCCAACAGTTCAAACTCCTCCTCCCCCGTCAGCTTCTCATCTTCGTCAACATCCAGCATGTCCCAGTCCTCTGCAGCAGGACGGACACACACAAACAACGCCAAATCAAAGACATGCTTCTGTGTATCACTGCAAGAAATGTTTGAAATGTTCATAATACACCTTACCTTCATAGACACTGTCCTGCTTTCCCAGGAGGTCAGGAGCCTGTCCCCTGTACCTGAATACATGGGAATATATCAGTTTTACTTCCTTTAAAAAACAAGGTAGTAGAAATTAGTACAGAAATAAAACATAATGCCTCATGACTCAAACATGACACACAGTCCATACACACAGGTGAAGGTGGCAAAAACTGCTAATTTATTTGGCTTGTGACAGTGGTCCAAAGGGTCTCACATAAATAAATCAGCAAATACACTGAAAGCTAACAGCGCTCTGTTAACCCTGTTACATAAGTCCTGGGTAACAAATCAAGCAAGTAGGACAACAGTGACGTTTTTCAACACAACTGTTGTAACAAT
This sequence comes from Macquaria ambigua, assembly GCA_008360985.2. Classification (NCBI taxonomy): domain Eukaryota; kingdom Metazoa; phylum Chordata; class Actinopteri; order Centrarchiformes; family Percichthyidae; genus Macquaria; species Macquaria ambigua. The sequence goes on from VMKM01000352.1 coordinate 59,269, forward strand.
ACTGGATTTTTGAGGCCAATATCAAAACTTGAGGGTTTAAAAAAATCAGATGATTTATCAGCCGATATTCTTTTTTACATAAACAATCATTTTTACAGAATTTTTTTATAGATACAGTATGTACTGAGCAGGACAGTTTTTGCTTTCTGGTGGAGACACTGTTTCTAAATTACCTCAAACATACCTTTGGCATTTCAGCTCTGAAATTACTTGTTACTCATCGCCTGACATGTAAGCAGATATATCAGGACTCACCGCCAAAATATAATAACCTCCTGTGGTCGAGATAGCAGATCGCTACAATTCCTGCAGAACTCTATCTCAGCAGATATTTCAGGCCAATTTATCAGCCTAGCTTCAGTAGTGTAGTAACCCAAAGTTGCAGCTTGGCTGTAAAGGCATAATGGGGCAAAAACATTCATAATGCTAACATACAGCCAAGAAACAAATGTGTGTGCATACCTCTCCACAATGGGGACTTTGGCCTTGCTTTTGATGGCCAAGTACTTCTCTCTGCAGCCACCACACAGCAGGTAGTAAGGGTTTCCACTCCCACACTCCCCTCCGAACCAGCCGTCCACGTAGGAGCCGTTGCTGCGGTAGCCCTGCCGGTTGGCGCTGCGGCCGCAGCCCGGGTGGCTCTTCTTCATGTGTTGATTGAAGTTGGCCACGTTGGCCTCGCACAACTCACACACCACCACTTCATCTCGATCGTCCGTCTCACACACGTGCTGCGAGGTGTGGTACAATCACAGACACACACACATTCACACACATGAAGACAAACGTGTATTTACACAACACACACACACACACACACAAGACAAAGTTGAACAGCAGTTAAGCATCCATGCAGCGTGATGTGTTGGAAATATGAATCAATGACAGCTTTGCATTAATGAGTTCCTTTCTCAAACAGCAGCCAGTTATCAGCACTGAGAATCATCATTATGTTCTCCAACAGTGTTCAGTCTTTCATTTCATGCCAGTTACATCAATCGAGTGGGTGGGCTTTCGGGAGAAGTGTGTCTGACTGCATTTCAGCATGCATGTATGGTATGAATTTACTGTGAGCGAGACGTGATGCAGGTAAAGAGCAGAATAGAGATGGCAGCCCTCTAGCCATAGCATAAAGTCACACACACCCATGTTGGCCAGTCCAGTACCTCCGGGATCCACATTCCCAGAATGTCGGTGTCACTGGCAAGGTCCTGGCCGAACATGGCCTCCATGGTCTCCTCGTCTAGGTCCATCTCCAGCTCTTCATCCAGGTTGAAGTCATAAAGGGCGCCCGGGTCTTGTTGCTGTTGGAGGGACGAGACCTCCCGACGTGACTGACTGTGGTGGGCCTGCACCGAGCGGTACAGTCCAGCTTAGAGGGAAAGGAAGTTTAAAGTGAAATGAGGGAGTTGGAGATAAATCTGCACTTTGTTTAAACTAAATGTGAAGAAAGGTGAAAGATGTCTTTGGTGAATATTCTTACCAGCGCGGGCTAACAGCGTGCGCGCAGCCAGGTCAAAGCGGTGTTTCCTGCCGACAGCAGAGCGGCCTCTGAGTGGAGCCCCGCTGGAGGCTGACGCGCTGTCCTGCTCCAGACCCTCAGGACTGCAGAGTACACAAATACAGACTCTATATACTTCTACAAATAAATACCCTTCTGACATTCAGCGTACAGTAAGTCATTTTGATGATGATGCAACATAGAATTTAACATTTGTCTTTAATTTTTCAACATTAGAAAGTGTGTTCATTAACAAACCTTTTCATACCTGTGTCATATGTTCACTCTATTAATTTTGCACTTACACTTTAAGAAATTAATTAGCCCTGGCTGACTTTACAAACTTAAAAAATAAAGAAAAACACATCTTTCCTCAGACCAGACCAATAACGATTGTATTTAAAAGCAGTTTAAATACACATGCAGTTTTTTAAAAACTTCCACATCCTGCTGAGGGAACTTGACATTAACTATTCTCTCGGTTTTCTCTGGTCTCTCTTCTGTTCTGCCTCCTGCAGATTAGGTTGGAATCTCCACTTTGTTTTGCCTTGATAATGTGGTGTTGGTACCAAATGTCAAACGTGCCCACAGAGCCACTGACGGAGGGTCCGTTTTACTCAACATGTGATTTGTTGAGTATGAGAACTATTTGAACGTATTTGTCTATTCTTTGCTCGTGTATAGTCACAATAAATTCTGTCACTGGTACTGAAACCTTGATAGTATTCTTTCGATTTAGAATTAAGATTAAGTATTAGAGGTCTTCCTGAGGGAGAGAGACCGGACCTGGGACCCAAATCGGACCAGGTCCAATTATATTCAGTGTACTCGGGTCGAGTCTTGCTTTACTGCCACAGGTCTAGGGTTTGAGTGTCAATATTTCTAATATCCAAGTGTATCCAAGTGGATCCGAGCAAACTCAGTCTCAGCTCTGATTACTTCATAATCACTGCAGGAGAAACTATTTTAGGAAATTAGTAGCCTATGGGAAAGATTTATGCTATTAAATTATAATAATGTTTGGAATTTGATTCACAGATTTTGATACAGATATGATAGATAAAGAATATTATTATCTTCTGTCTATCTGTCGCAGAGAAGGTGAAAATAAGATTATTAAAGATTATTATAATCAATTATTTCTACAGATATTCTTAGAAGTATATAAACAAATTACTTTTTGGAATTAGTGTCTATGACTTCATTATCGTTCTTTGGACATTATTATTATATTGCTGCTCTTTTTGACCACAGCTGCTTGTTAATTGATAGCACATCACGTTGTGGGTCCAATGTTTGGAACCGTGAAGACCTGTAATTACGAACACACTTTCATTTATACTGTACCTCTCGCTGAAGCCCTCCTCCATTTCTGAAGCATCTGCACTGGCTATGTCTCCAGGAGAGCACAGATACGAGCTCCTCTCCAGAGATTTGCCTCCAGCAGAGGCCGTTGCACCCGGACAGGACGAGTCAGACCCATCACCACCAACACCGCTGCCTCTGGTGTGAGGCTCGTCGTGCTCGTCCTCTGTACCTGGATGTTCTATCATCCACATGGCCAGCACCGTGATGTTCTGAGCGTCGGCTTCTCCTCGAGCACCTGAGATGGCAGGAATACACACTGGACCCTTCAATATACCACACAATGAGAGTCATACCACGAATATTCACAGTCATAGCAAACATTTTTGGGAAAATCATGATCAGTTCCAACCTCTGATTTATGATGACGGCCATGGTTAAAACTACTGATTTTTAACTCCACGCCACAATCATGCTAATTTCTACCTAATTACTATTTGTTTGCATTGTGGATTTACTTGCATTAGTTGCTGTCAACACAGAAAAATATAAATTGATAAGTATCGATTGGACGATTGACAGAAAATGAGTCGGTAACAATTCTGATAACCGCTCCAGCTTCTCCAACGTGAGGCTTTGCTGCTTTATTGTAAACTGAATATCTTTGGGTTTCACATGTTGGTCAAACAAAACGAGACATTTAAAGACGACAACCTGAGAGTTAGGAAATTGTGGTGAGCATTTTTCTCTATTTTCTGACATTTTATAGACTAAATAATTAATCAATAGTTGTCCCTTGCTCTTTTGTGATGCCGAAGTCGAAGTGTGGTATATCTACCTAACTTGTGTTGGTCAGAATACGAATTAAATGAAATAAAATTGCAAACAGGGGAACTAGAGTGAGACTGACCAGTGGCTTCCAGGGCCTTGGTGATCTGGCGCAGAGAGAAGCCCATCTCCAACAGGGGAACAGCGATGGCAGGAGGCGGGGGGGAAGTCGACAGCCTGCTGCTAGGGTCCGACAGAGCTGGAGCAAACAACCAACACAGTTAGAGAAATGATTATGACATCTGGGACTGAGTATCGCACAAAAACCTTACACAATATCAAAATGTGATACGTTTTTCTTTTTCTACTTATTTCTTTAATATACACCCTCAGTGGTCCCAAATGGAAAAAATTAACTTGGACAGAATATGTTTGTTAATGTTGTCGGGTTTCCCACAGTGTATTATAGAAAAGAGCACCTCCACTAATGTCAGAAGACATTATTACACTTTTAAGAAATATATTTAGCTTCAGGTAAACAAGCAGAGGTGCTAAGTCACACAGCAAAGGCCATGTGTCTAAAGACCGTTTAAATCATCATCTAGTAATTAAAAGGTGCCGTGTGGAGTTTTCTCGTTTGCATCTCCTTAGCGGCGTCACGTACTTGAATTCTTTAAGAAGCTGAACATGTTTTATTATGTATACTAGCTATATATTACATACGCTATGAAACACTAATTCATGTTGTATGTCTGCATGCTGTGTGTATGTCCGTGTCTCTGTTTGAACAAATATAAAACTGGACATGTTTGTTCTTTCAGATGCTGCGTAAATATGATGTGATGTCCCAATAAAACAAATTTGTAAAAAAAAAAAAAAAAGTTTAAAAAGTTTGAAACCAGCATTGTTTACATCTAAGTTCACTAGAAGTCAAAAACTCCACAGGGAACCTTTAAAACTGCGTCAGGATCCATCGATTCAGATCAGCAGGTGATACTGATTGATTGATCAGAGCAGCACGTTGTGATGTCATGGGAAAAAGACAACCTTCTTTTTACAAATAGGAAAAGTCAATGCAGGCAGCTCCGTCAGTCACAGTCTGGTGGGCACGTGTGAGGAAAACATCCCTGCTGTGCTGCCGATTAGAAGCTAGGCTGAAGTTAGCTTGAAAATCACCAGCTGGACACACACTTCACCCGACAGAGAGTTCATTTAAGGTTAGATACTGGACTTGTATCAGTAGCTCTGTGATGTTTGCATCAATGACTGATCAGACAGAGATACAGCGTTGTCATGAAGTCTTCTATTGGTAAAGAATCTCCAAACATTATGTATTAACTCAAAAACACAACGCTAAAGCTAAGCTAAAAATGCTGCATTTTGCACAACAGCGACATTTACATGTATGTAAATCTGGCATACTTACAGGTACCGGTCCTGTTTTGCGGTCTGTTGGGCTGGGAGTCGGGGGAGGTGAGACTCTGCCGGCGGCCGACCTCATCTGAGGGAGAGGTTGGCAGAGAGGACACCGGAGGAGTCTGCGCTCGACGGGTTGGAACCAGGGTGGTAGTTGGGTAGCTTGAGAACATTTGCCTGTCGCATCACAGAGAAGCATTAAAATAATCATCTCAATTTAATCATACATGAGAAACAAGGCTAATCATTAACACTCGCTGACTGACAATATGTGCAGCCATCTGCTCTGACCTGAGGAGGCTGAGAGGCATGACGCCTGGAGACTCTGAGGCAGGGACAGTCTCTGTGTCTGTGACAGGTGTGGTAGCAGTGGTGGTGTCCTCCAGCGAGGAACTCATGAAGGAGGTGGTGCTGGAGGCAGAGGGGCTGGTAGTGACTGGTGTTTGTGCCAACTGCTCACCCTCTGTACCTTCCCCCTCACCCTCTGGTTCACTTCTCACTCCTAAGGGAGAGGAAAAAAAGACAGGGAGATAAGAAGAAAAAAAAAAGACAGACAAAGCTGAAAAAATGCTTGTTGTTTATACACTAATGAACTCTCCAAGCACTAATAAACAATCTAGGTACATCACATCTCTACATGTTCTCACCAGGCTTGGCCTTTGCCCCACTGGGCTCCTCCAACAGACCATTCACAACTAGCTTGTAGATCATGGCCTGTGCCCTCTCCAGGTCTGCCAGGCCCAAGGCCCGCTTGATGGGGGAGCGCATCACTGCCCGCTTCACCATGTGGCGCATGAGAAACTGCAGAGCCGCCCGCATCTCCACCTCCTCCTGGCATACTGGCGAGGTGGCAGCTGTGCTTCCGCTGGTGCTGGCATTCAGATCAGCATTGTGCCCGCTGGGAGCTGCTTCCGGTAACACCTTGATGTTACAAGAGAGAAGAGGTTAGCATGATCCTGGATCTGTTTCAGGGATGAGATTTCACTCACATCAGCCACCTTTTTGAACACAGGTTCAGTACGTTTGCTCCACCTGTTCTAATAATTCAATTTATATGCAAATTAACATATAAAAACAGGGAAGGGACATGAAAAACAATAAAGAAATAGTTCAACATTTTGAGCATTTTTTGTGCAATTTTCTTGCCAAGATAGATGAGAATAGATGAGAAGATAAATCATACTACTCTCACATCTGTCCAAATATAAGACTCCTTTGAGACTTATTTGACTCCAGGAGGTCACTGCTTGCGTCTAAGAAACAGTCCAGCACATAACCCCCCGTTAAACCACATATTTTTGTTTTTACACTTTTTTTACACAGTTTTTGTACAGACTAAACAAATCAGATCAAATCATCTGTTAATCAGTGAGCTTTAGAGGTGCTGGTAGGCAGGTTTTGTTACCTTTGGATAGAGCCAGGCTAGCTGTTTCCTCATGTTTCCAGTCTTGCTAAGCTAAGCTAAGATAAGATAAGATAACCGGCTGCTGGCTCCAACTTCATATTTACCGTACAGCCATGAGATCAATCTTCTTGTCTAACTCTCGGCAAGAAAACAAATAAGTGTATTTCCCAAAAATGTCAAACTATTCCCTTTAAGAATTTCATCATACCACTGAAGAACACACAAGTGATTTAACTGCTATTGTGTGAGTAAACCTAGCAAGCTGCAGTACCTTCGGTATAAGCAGCAGCTCAGCATACTTGCTGCAGCTAAGCAGGGCGCTGAGGGTCTTCATGGCTCCCAGGTAGAGGTAGGACAGCTGCACAGCGTGGATTTCTGTCTGGGTGGCGATAGAGGAGGAAGAAGGCTCGTGACTGCGGGAGCCGTGCTCGTGGCCTTTCTTCCTGTTCCCCTCAGCAGGAGTATGAGGAGCTGCAGTGAAAAGGGTCTCATTCCCGCCTATCCCTCCGCTAACCACAGAGGAGATCTCACTCTCTGACTTTGAGTTGGGTGCCGCATGTGCTTTCACCTCATCCAGGCTGTGGGACACACGCAGGTCAGAGGTCGTGGTGTTTGGAGCTGCTCCAGACGAGGAGCCAATATCATCCTTTTGTTCATTACGGTTGTGCCCCTCATTGTCCGCCTTGTCTTCATTGCTGGTCGGCTCGTGCCCAGTCGAGGCTGCGTTGCGATGCTTCTTGTCGTGGCGTCGCGCGCTGAGCTTAGCGGCGGTTTCCTCGTGGATGCTGGTGAGGTAGGTGAGGTCCAACAGCAGCGAAGCGGTGAGGCCGCGGAAACGGGCCACGTCGAAGGGCAGCGGCTCGCAGGGCTCCAGGTTGTATAGTGGAGTGTCACTAGGCGACCAGAAAGTTGGGAAGCTTTAATAGAAGGGAGTGGAGAGTGAAAAGAGACAAGGGAAGGAAACACAAAGTGAGGGACAGGGCAGGAGAGAAGGAGCACAGCATGCAAGACAAATAAAAAGACAGAATGTGTGGGTATGGAACAAAAACATGATTTATTGGGCCATGCAAAAGGGTAATGGGTTAATAATGATGCAAAAGGGCAAGTCAATAACAAACATGAAGACTTTAAATCAGAGCAAGGGAACATGGAAGGTGAAGAGGAGATTAAAAAGCAAGAGGCTGATGAAGAGTGTCAGAGAACACAAACATTCAGCAAACACATTCAGCTCCATCTGTGTTTCAAAATCCATTTTATCAGCCATGTGGTCATACTGCTGATGAACGTGTGCCCAGACCACAGCGCGTCACATACTGTAAGTACCCAGAACAGAACGCCATGCATAGCACTGCTGTTGGACCAACGATCATGTGATCTTCCCCTACAGGGATTAAGAGGGCTTTTCCCCCATTAGAGTAATTATTTCACAATATGCAGTAAAGTAGGCTTCAGAGCAGTGACAGCCAAAATGGCTGTTGTGGTCAAAATCAAAATAAATGTATAACTAGCTGACAATTTGGTATACCAGTAAAGTATACCAATGAATAACAAATATGGCAACATATACACCAGTGTGCGAATTGGGGGGTCCCGTGGCATGGCCGGTAATATATATATATATATTTATATCAGCCATGCACTATTTTTCATTCTCAACAGAAAAAATAAGAAATGTTATTAAAAACGTTTTCATGAGGTGACCTGCTCCGATTACAGGCAAAAATAAATAAATGTTAACAAATAAATAGATAAATAATCAAAAAGAGGCAGAAGCTCCACGTTTTCAGTAAATAACTTTCACTTGTGTTTCCTGCTCAGACAAACTCAATAGACACTCACACCTCTCCAAAACTATGCGCAATATTACGCACAGCTGGCACTCACCGGGATTTAACTGTTAACTGACCTTGTGAGCTGTTCTGAAAGATTCAGTTTATACAGCGACATCATGAATAGCAGCTGAACCGCGGAGTCAGAATGTATTATTGTGCCGCAGAATTATAACCAGCACCGGTAACCACGTCAGCAGCTGTTGCTACATCAGCTGCCTGTTCACTGTCATCAGTCGCATTTTCTGTGTTGCTCACCTTTCAATATTTAAACATAAAAATATTTTTTACAACAAAGATAAATAGTAAATAATTAGCTTAATTTTGAAACCCCCTAAAAATATGATTTTGCCGTCTTCGAATTTCGCACACTGATATACACAAAGAAAAATATCAAAGAAAGGTGACAAAAAAGGTGCCACAGCAAAACACTTGACCCGGTACCTGATGGTGATCTCTGCCTCGTCCCACTGCACCTTCGCTGACGTGCTGCCTTCCTTCACCACGCCCAGCAGAGTTGCATGCCTCCCGGTCTGCTTGTGCACACATCGCCCACCAACGCGTAGGCCTGCATCCGCCCCCCCAATGATCGCCAGGACCGGCCACACCTCGGTGCAGAGCGTTCTCAGGTGGTGATCCGACAGGTCCCCCAAGCCATGCTGCCGTCCATGGCGTCCCCTCTCCTCCTCCGTCCTCGTGGGTTCCTGGCTCTCTCTCTGGGCGTCGTGCTCCTCGCGGCTCTGCACTGAGCGACTCTTTTTCAGCCTCTGACCCCCACCGCTGCCAGATGCGCTGGCTGACTCTCTAAAGCACGGTTTAATCTTGTGGAGCCGTTCGATCATGGTCTTGTTGATACGGTGGGTCCAGTGGTCAGTGCGGTGTAAGATGCGGATCAGCTGCGTGGTGGCCTCAGCCAGGACAGTGGCCATGGGGCTGCAAACTGGGTCACCAGGTAAGAGGTCTCGAGGTGTTCCCCTCATCTGCATGTCACAGATCTTAACCTGGAAAAATAAAAAAATAAGCAGAATGTCTGGAGGGTGAGGGAGTGTGTTTATGAGTATAATTTATTTACTCCATTTATTGTACAGAGGACAATGCACATTAATCAACACTGACGTTTTAAAAACATCAATGTAAATATGCCATGATTAGCTCAACAGTTAATTTGTTCCCATAGTCCCAAGAACCAGTACCCTGATGTCGCCAGACTAATTCGCATTTAACCTCTCAGTTCATTTTCGATGTCCAAGGGGTGTTATCAACGGGCGCAGACCAAAACACCTGGACGCAATTGGATAGACCTACAACCAATCAGAGCAACGAAACGTGTGACGTAGCGCTGGGCGAATCCTGTCGGAAGTTCGGCAAACACATCTTTCTTATCAACAAAAGCCTGAAGTGCAGTTGTTTGTTCTTCTTTTAGAGAAAATATAGTCTGTAAACATAAGAAATCTCACCCCCAAGTAATTCTTGAGCCACTGTAAATAAAGGATAAGCCAACAGAGGTAAAACAACTCCTCGTGTTGTTGTTGTGCAGATCAAGAGGAAGTATGCTTCTCAAGACAGGTGGACATTTATGTTCTCTTACCTTCTCTCCTGGGTTGCTGCTGTAGAACATCACACAGGGATACAGCTCTGTGGCGTCAACATCCTCAAAGGCTAACTTTGGCTCCTGTGGAATCACAAGGTAGCAGTTAATGATGGACAACGAACCCTGAGGTGATACACAGCCTCTTCTCTGATTGTCTTTGTCATTTCATTTTGTGTAAATGAATAAATAAATACATATGTCTGTAATCAGTGGGTGATTTATCAGATGGTGTTTGCTGGGGTTGAGTATGTATAAGGAATAAGGAAAGAGTCTGGCAATGATTAACACAGTTTGTGATACGTTAAAATATTCATATATTGTCAAAAAAAGATATAAACAGAATGTGTATATATACTCAAACATGCAAAGTTTGCTCCAGTATGTGATCTCACCTCTCCGTTCTTGCCAAAGGAGATGGTTCTGGCCTCCATGTCCAGGACACAGGTGATGAAGTCTCCCTGGGTGAAGCTGCTGAGTGTCAGCGTTTGCTCCCCGTTGTGATACAGGTTTCCGCTGTATGCTCGGTAGAGCCACATATCCGACGTGGTGCGGTGGTTGAAGTCGTGCACGGGCCATCGTGAAACGCCCACACATGTACCCTCATTGCCTCGGTTCTCCTTCACAATGTAAAACTACAAGGGAGATAAAACGTGAAATGAATCAAACAAAAAAAGGAGATACTTTCTCATCAATTAATGCTCCTTCTCTACTGTACATTCAGCTGACTTTATGAGGCTACCAAAATGTGCTGTCTGGGCATGTACAAAAGAACTGTGGAAAGGACTACATTATCATTTTTGTGCCACTTATGAAGATATAATAATAAAATACTGTACCTTCCACTGGTAGCATCCAGAGGAGATACCAGTGGAGGCCAGGCCATAGCCTTTACCCCCACTGCCATGTGTCAGCCCCTGGCCATTTTCCACCACACAACACTGAGCCTTCTCTGGGTCAAAGGACACTTCCTGAATGGGAAGGTTTTCATCCTCCTCTTCTGCCTCTCCCTGTGGATTAAAGAAAATGTCAGTCACTCAAACAAATAATGAATATCACGACACATGGGTAGGAAAGGGGAATGGCTGGTTGCACACCTGTAGTTTGAGTTCCTGCACTTTTTCTTTAATCTGGATTGAGTGTTTGGCCTGAGCAATGGGAGCTTCCCACATGCAGTCAGACAGCAGGGAGAACAGCCGCTCAACAACCTGGAAGAGAGCAAATCATATAAGCTCATGACTGACAACAGTCTGTTATTTAGGACTTGTACAAGGCAAAGTAAGGGTGGTGGTATACCTGTGTCACTTGGTCATCCTCCATACTGGCCTCACAGGCAGGCAGGACAGCCTCCAACACATGAAGAGCCAGGAGCCGAGTTCTCAAGTTTCCCACCAGTGGGACACCTAGAGTTAACAGCCACCAAGAGTTAATGTCTCAGCTATATAAAGTACCGCACATTTATCTGTGTTGTGTCACATAAGCTGGTTGTACCTGAGCAGCATTTCTGTGCAGCGATGTTGAGCAGCACCTCAGTCCATTTAGGGGAGGCCATCTTGGACTGGATGGCCTTGGAGGACACCACTCTCCTGAGGAAGACTAGGAAGTCTCCGAGGTGGAGCTCCGCAGTGTGCTGCTTACGGATCAAAGCTGAAAAACATTCAAATACAAACACAAATACAATTATGGGCCGCATATTGCATTTCATGGAATACAAACCTTAACTCACTTTCACTGTAGGTAAAAGGTAAAAAAAAGTAAATATTGCTCTGCAGATAGCAGAGAATCAAAACATTACTTAAAAGTACATTGAGCATTTTGGCACCAAATTCTATTTTAGTTTTTTGATAAAAAACAAACCTATAAGTTTAATCACAATTGAATCATTTGAATGTTGCCTGGTTTTATATTTATTTATAATTTCTTGTCAAGAGAATGCATGTATAATTGTTTTTGTCCAGTTGACAGTCTCTATCTTTGGTGTGCAGTATGACTATGGTCATATGGTTTGTGACAGATTATGTAACAAAACTGGCTCTTGTTTCCTGATCAAATTGTCTATTTGTCTGTTTTTGAAATGATTCTTCTGTTTTTTGTTGAAAGTTGTTTTTGTTGTAGTTCTTGCTAACATTCATCTATATTTATCATTCAGTTGTTGTCATGGAAAAACTGCTGTCAACAAATGTGTTTGATCAAAGCTTTAGTTGAGGAAAAACAACACCGCTCACATGAATGCAATAATGGCCACATGCAGAGTATACTGCATGTACTATCAAACACACACATGGCTTTCTCATCAGCTCACTAAAACTGACAGAAAAAAAGATCCTTTCCATTAAAGGGTAACGAGTGCAAACTCCTTTATCACCTCTGAAGTCCTTCTTCTCAGAGTCTGCACTGTCCTCCTGTTTGTTGTCTTCTTGGTCTTTTCCAGAAGAGAGAAGACTAACTCCTGCCTGAGACAGCAGGTTCTTCAGCTGGCTGCAGAGCAGGTCCAGCAGCGACTGGACAACCTTGGGACTTAACTTGTCTGCATACGTCCTGCAAATCCAAGGAAAGACACAGCTGTTGATGTAATTTTATCTTTGTATTGGTTCAGGTTTACTGAGTACTGATGTCCTAAAGCTCTTACCCAGTGCTGATGGCCAGTATCTGCAGCAGGCGTGTGGAGGCCACCTTGAGGGCCGTGCTGAGCTGGGACACTCCGGGTTTCTGCAGCAGCTGGAGCGGCTGCCCCAGCATGGTTTCTGTCCCGCAGAGCTGGGATAGCACGTTGAGCAGCCCACTGGAGATGGCCAGGGAGACGTCGACTGGCTGGTAGCGAACGCTCAGTGCAAACACAGTCACCAGCAGGAGGCGCTGCTGGGCTTCTAGGATGGAGAAGGAACAAAAGAAGGCGATGAAAGCATCAGGCAGGCTGCTGGCAAAACTCTTCCGAAAACAGACTGCGATAAATGTCTATGATTTGTATATATAGCAACCTGAATAATTGTAGCCCAATAAATGATTGAGGCTCCACTGCTGGGGATGTACAGTAGTAGTTTCTATTACCTATGTGGTGCTTGTTTGCCTGCAGTGCCCTTTCCAGTGTGACAGACAGTTGCTGGTAGATCTTATGAACAGCTGTCTGGATTTCCATCTGGATGCTCCTCTTAGCTGCTTTTACGCCATCCTGCAGAAAACGGATGCACTGGTATGTTAAGACAGGTAAAATCACAGTCAACGTGGTTATTACTCTTCAAACACAATCGGTGGCCCTGGTCTCCTAGCAGGCGACAGGCCTGATACCTGATAGTGATGTAGCTGCACGCTCTCTCTCTTCAGCCCTCCGGTGCCCACGGTGCCGAGGCCGAAACAACCTGCCAGGAACTGCAACCTGACTGAGGTGAGCAGGGAGGAGGACTGGAAGGCACTGCTGGATCGATCTGTGTTCCCGGGCTGGCTGCCCTTCTCCTCCATGCCAGAGATCAACACCACAATCTGGTGGAGTGCCTCCAACCGCAGCTGGAGATAAAACACATCCCAGCAGTCAGGTGGATATTCTAACAGTGTAAGCCAAGTGCTGCCCTTGAACTGTAGTTTTTCTAGTTTTTTTTGGCTGTACTAATAATATGTTGCTATTTTGAGAAAATCAACAAAAAAAAAAACAGCCTCATTTGTTTGATCACTACATAGTTTTGGTTTTAAAGATAAGTCTGGTGTTATTCAGTATTTTTCTTATTGGTAACAAATCCCATTAAAAGAAATATTGTCCCTGTAATCTTCTTCCTCTGAGCCACAGAGCTCCACTGCTGTTCCTTCATCACCATGAACACACACACTGGAGTTTATTTGGACTCAGTCCCATACACACCGTCCTGCTGCAGTAAATATTCAAGTCGAGTCGAGTTTATATAGCACGTCATACAGCAGGCGTAGACTCAACATGCTTCAAAATAAAAATCACTTTAAAGATGCAAGTACAGTATGTATTTGTAACCTGTTTTTTAAGATTTACCTCTTCATTAGGAATCAATGGGCAGGAGGCTGAGAGCCACAGAGAGGAAAGGAAAGTCAAAGTATTGAGAGACAGACTAAGGCAGGGGTGTCAAACTTACAGCCCACGGGCCAGAACCGGCCCGCCAAAGGGTCCAATCCGGCCCACTGGATGACTTTGCAAAGTGTGAAAATAGTAGAGAAGTCATTAATTCCAATTTTCCAATAAAATGCACTGCTATTCCTACTGCGCTGTCCTAATAAGAGCAGCAGGCACAAAGCCTTTCTAGCAGAAAGCCCTGAAGGCTAACTTCTCCTGCGTGTGAGTAGCAGGAACTGTGTTGGATATGCTATTATAGATCCCACAGGCTTACATACACGCTACGTGGCACAGCACTGTCAAGCCAGGCTGCTGTTCATGCAAGAGCCGCCGGTGGATAATGTCTTTGTCAAAAAAAAGAAAAGTGGAGACAGAGTGTCGGGTTTTCCAAGAAAACGTTTTGTGCCTTTGTAGATCCACTATGATTTGTAAATTGTAATGCACATGTAACGACAGCAGACTCACTGAATGTGGAACAACTGAGACATCTTGTTGAAATTGCACATTTTTTTCTTAAGACGTCTCAGGCTGTTCATCATCTGTTTTGTACATGGATGGTTAATTAATTGTGAACGTTTTCAGAATGTACTCGTACTTTTTTACATAAAGAAAGGGAAAGATTTGAAGGTGTTATTATTTACAGGTTATTATGCAATGGTTTTACTGGTCCGGTCCACTTGAGATCAAATTGGGCTGTATGTGGCCCATGAACTAAACTGAGTTTGACACCCCTGGACTAATGCATTGTTAGTTTTAGGGTTCGTACAGCCTTTTAAGAGTAAAATTCAAGCACTTTTCAAGCACTTTCAAGGTACCTAAACCAAACATTTCCAGACTCAAAAGCCTTTATCATCACATGTAAACAGTTACTATAAATGCCAGGAGACAACAAACAAATATGACGACGGGATAGTTTCATTTCAAATTTCAATTTCTACTGAAACAAGCAATTCCTCAGACAACAGTGTTACGATGAAGTACAAAATCACTATATCCCCTGGTGTCTGTTGTCAAAATAAATTTGCATTTTAATTTCATGTTGCTACATGTTGTTGTTACAGCAATAAAAGTGACTTATGCCTCACTTAAAGAGTACCAGGGCAGACAGACACCCAGAAGAGTCCTGAGAGAGTCCCTCACCTCCGCCCTGCTCTGTTGCTGTTCCATAGCCAGGATAGTTGCCTGTGGGCTGGTGGACATACTTTCCTCTGGCTCCTTGAAGGCTGGAGCCAGGCCCACATCGCCGCTGATGAAGCTGACCATGTTGTCAATGAGAGCATGGATGCCCAGTGAGCGGCTCAGGTCCAGGTCTGACTCTTCATAGGAGTGGGCCGAGCTGTAACTCCGCTGGCGGCTCAGTTTGGCCCGGAACCAGGACTCAGCCAGGGAGTCTGGGGAGCTGTGAAGTAAGCCTGAAAGCAGGAGGAGAGAGAGAGGAGCCTTTCAGATGCATAAATGCACAAGAAAACTCTGTTGATGGATGGACCATGTTGCTTTTAAGCACTTAAGAGCAATGCAGTGCAATGCATTATTACTCTATACGAGTTCATCAAATGGCCAAATGCTGATTCTTCATGCGGGCACAAGCCTTCATCAGCCATTATGGATTCATCTATAATGGGCGCACTTGGTTTCCAACACCCACTGAGGAAAAAATGCTGCAGTTGAGAAGTGAAATGGTAACCTGGGCTGGCGTTTCCATATAACGACTGAAAGCACTGAATTCAAAGTGTCAGTACTGATGATTTCTTTAAAAGTGCGACTGGTAATCCCATGAAAAACTCTCCAGCGTGACACATCACATTCTTCACAAGGGATGAGCCATCATTGTGCAAAGTAACAAACATCCCAAGCAGAAGAATGAACTGTTATATATTTGTACAACCGGCACATCTGTATGCTCTTTATTTTTCTTTTGAGTAGAATATGAAGTGTCTTGAAGTGAAGCTCAAAACAAGGCCCTCATCATGAGAGATGAATGGAGTCATCACAGTCATGGAGGTTATGAGCTAACAAGAGGAAGAAACATGCCATCGTTTACTTGCTTGGAGCTCCTCTTGTGTTTGGGGCTCAACTGCCCCAAAAGAAGCAAATAAACTATCCACACAGGAATCAAAAGACAGAGAGACAAGAGTAACATATGACTGATGACAACAAAAAACATAAATCATCCTTACTCGCAACATTACATAGACCTTTCTGCAGAGGGTCTTTACCTCTCTTTTTGTGAGAGAATGCCAAGTCCAGATCTACGTTTCTCCTTCCACTCTGAAAGAGAAGACAGAGACAAAGCCTGATGTAGCCTTCAAATCATTACATCTCTTGGTTTGCAGCTCATAAACACAGAAATACCAATGTAGTGAGACAGACGAGTGCATGCATGTGTATGAGAGAGTGTCTGCTCTACCAGAGTGTAGCCCTCTTCGTCTGACTCGGGCTGGGAGAGGTCAGACTCGCTCCTGGACTTCATCAGTCTGTAGCTCGGGCTGCTCTGCACCGAACGGCTCTCTGCACTCAGGCTCTCACTCCTACATACACAAACAAACACATCACAGGAACAAATCAATCCTCTTACAAATGTAACTGAACTAAACAAGATATAAAAATGATTTTACCCCCAAAAATGATTCCCACCACTCCATTAAAACCATAAAGTACAATACAGCAGCCCGGTGCACCAGCTATCCCTAAGTTCTCTCTTAAGTTATGGTGCAAAGTCCAAACTAACTGATACACTGAAACTAGTTAGTTTGATACTGAAGCTGTGGTGATGTTTGGTTGCACCGCGGAGACGTGAGGTTCATCTTAGCTACTCTGGCGTAAAGTCCACACTAACCAAAATACTGTCGCAGAAAATGACGTTTTCACTTCCTGTGGCCAATAACATCACTGTGTTGTCTCTCGTGCCCAGTTGTCTTTGAACACTTTGCTACACAGTAGCTAAGAGGCTAACGGCTAAAAATAGCTAACGTTAATCACCAAACAACAACAAAAAGGTAAGTACTCTAGAACAAAGCACTATGACCAGGTGATAGCTATACAACCTTAATCTACAGCTAGTGCAAAATAACAACAGTGACATCTAGTGGTGAAACTGTCAACTACAACACAGAGTGATATAATGGTGCTCTGTTAATGAAACTGTAACGTTATAACAAACACATAATGAGAGCCTACACTGGCAAACTGTTCAATTAGAAGTTGTTAATTAGAAAGTTATCTAACCCTATATATTTTGGTATAATTCACTCCTCCTTATCCTCCAAGTTATCTTGTTACCTTTCAAAACGATGCTCCATTCCAACTAACTTCTGCCTACGCTGGAACTATTTCAGCTGGTGCGACCCAGTACAGGGCTCTAAATACAGAATTTCTGATACAAAAAGTACTAAAAAAAAAAGAAAGGGGGGGGGGGGGGGGTAATAATATGGTCACCATAACAGATTCTATTGAGGCCCATCAAAGCAAAGGGATACCACAAGCCCTGGAGAACAGTAACCAGATGCTATCAGGTGGAATGTGGAGTATGAATACTCTGTAGGTAAATGTTCAGATGAAACTTGTTAAAACAAGTGAAAAGTAGGTTAAGAATTTCCAGGTGACCTTTGGAACTGTGGTATCAGCACAATTCTGATTTTTAAAAAAGCCAGACACACCTTCCCTGTGGAGTTGGCTGTGGGTGGGTGTGGCTCAATAACTATATATCAATAGAAAATACAAAAGTAATAAACACAAGAAGAAGCCTCTTGTGGACTGGATAAACACACATTTTTTGGCAGTGGGCAGAAAAACATATTTGCAGATTTTAGTCTTATTTTAGTGGGTATTTTATTCCAAGCCAATATTGGCCAAGATACTGGTACTATTAAACTTTCCTATTGGCATACGCCTTGTTGGCAAATTAGTGTTTTTTCCATTATGTTCAAGCTCAAATATTAAACAACAGGTTTCGAGTTTGTCTTAAAACAACACTCAACACTCATGGCCATAAAGTATGTACACAAAAAGACCTCCTCTCCATACTAGCTGCATAGAGATTCATTCCTAACCTGATTCCAATGTTAGAGATAGGAGACAAAATCAATAGTCCTCGTTCTGTACAAAAATGCATACAGTCAGTCAGAGCTCATATGAGGCTTCAGCAGTCTGAGTTAGCCAAATTAAGTCTTCATGTTACTATTCTTTCACTGCAGCGCAGCAAGAAAACGTTGTCCTGGGAAACGTTGTGTAAGTGCTGTTTTAGCACCTTTTTGCTCAGGAAAAGGTTACATTGAACTGAGTTCATGAAACAAGCTGATCTTCTCAGGAAACGTGAGATCATCTCACCCTACAGTAGAGGGATATTTCTGCAGCACAAAATCACCACTAAAGAAGGAATGCCCTTCTGACTGCATCTAGGTGGCCAGTGCTCTGACCTGGTCATGAAGCTCAGACACTCCTGTGTTCCTGTGGCTGACTGGGTCTGGCCCTCCTCCTGGTTCTGCTTGGTCAGCTCGCCCAGCACGGGGCTCACCCCCAGCAGCAGCAGGGCACAGCGGTGGATCACAGAGTTACAGGCTGCTGTGTACAGGTCCTGGCCCTCTGGGAGACCCGTACTGCCCCTCCTCCCGTCCTGTGACAGAATGGCGTCCTCCTCTCCACCTCCTCCTCCTCCTCCTCCTCCGCTCCTGGAAACAGAGCTGGAGCCCAGTCCTGTGCTGCTGCTGGCCCGCTCTCTGTCCCGGCTGCGAGCTACCTCCCGCGCTGAGAGGAAACATTGAAAGATTTCTGTGTTGTGCAAGAAGCACATACACACACACACACACACACACAAATAAAACACAGACAAAATGCTGAGTTAGAGGACAAGCAGCAGCCACATAATACACTCACGGTTTACTAGAGTGCAAAGTTCAGACCCAAAGCCCATGCCAATGCAACACATTGAAGCGTCTGACACTGTCACGTTCATCCCAACTGTTCTTCTATGACAACAATGAAAAGCTTATTTTACAACTGGACATCTGTAAATGAGCTAACAAGTGACTTAAATGCATCAACTGCATTTCCACAGATGTGTCAGTGTGAAGGCCTTGTCATTACTGGATGTCAGAAGCCACAATGAGCAAGATGACATATTACTCTAATCGTGACATACTGAAACCACACTACGTTTGAAACTCCTTTCTTTCCAAGAAAACTAACGAATGAACTGCTTCACATCTGTTTGGCTACAGTAGCTTCCCACAACTGTATAACATCCACTTCTAATCACAGTAAGAGAAATGTATATAAATTGGTTACCTAGCTGCAATGCTTTGTCATATCAAAAACAATTAGGATTTAGAACTAAACTTCCCGTTTATTATTAAAAAAATATCCAAACCATCAAAACTCCTCAACATCTGATAGGAACCCTGAATGAACTTGACTTTCACCAGAACTATCCCAACACGACAAAACATTGAACAGGATACAGTGCCAAGCAAATTCAGTAAAAGGAAATCATTTATCATTTTCACCAGTTTAGTAACTATAGTCATAAAGCAGAGACGTGAATGAATGGAAGCAGGCAGGATAAAAACTTTAAATTAAATCAAATTATACACCTAATGTTCCTAATGATTAGCACACTGAAAGCATCCAAACGTACAACTCCAGGCACGTGTACTTACTTCCAGCCGTCATTACTTCGTGCTCCCTATCCTCCTCTTCGTCGTCCTGTTCCTGATGACCCTCTTCTCTCTCGCGGTCGGCTCTCTCTTCCAGCTCTGCCTCCTCATCGATGGTGCGTGTGAATGAGTGCTCCTGAGGGTCCATGTCCAGAGAGTCCTGATTGTCTGAAATCTGACCGAGTGTAACCAAATGACATTCGTGAGTGTACGTGAAAATCCTTTTTAGAGAGGAAAACAGTGAGGAAAAGTAGTTTGAGAGACTCTTTAACCAAATGTAAATGACTGAATAATTAGAGTGATGTATAAAGGTGAAATGTAAAGGCTGTTTACTCACCCTCCTCTCACGCGAAGAGGATCTCGTCTGGATGAAATCCATATTCTTACAGGCCAGCAGGCGGTTTCGTACCTTATAAACACTCCGATAGACCTCTGCAAGGGCCTTAGATGGTTGGTACCTGATGGGAAAATAGAAATATACTTGTGACATGTGATGTTTAATTAATGCTGGTACTGTGGAACAGTGTGGAAACCTTTAATCCGACATATATATCATGTTACAGTACCTGCCCTCTCCGCAGCCTTGGCTCAGCAGCCCCGTGTGCTTCAATAAGGCTGCCAACACAAACCTGGTCACAGTGTCTAACAGGGACTCGTTACTGAGAGACGCATTGTCCCAGTCTGCAACAGAATACACAGGACAGTCAGTACACTGTCACTTACATTTCAAGACCAAAGCCTCTAGCATAGAGACAACAGAGTGCTGCAGGAATGAGTCCTAAAACCCAGCAATGAGTTAGTATTTTTGCACTTCTGGTTCCCTCGTCTGAATGGGTTTTTGGTTTGATGCCTGAAATAAGGTCCGTTGTTAACACAAGCTGAAGAGATTTTCACATTTTGTTCTACGACATAAAATACGTCAGTAAATACCCCACTCATGAATTTTGAAGCTTTTCCGTGTGTTAAAAAAGGCGGTTGCTAACAAGTGTCTAAATGAGACTACAGAGGTTGTCGGGGACATTAAACGTCATCACGCTGAACACAGAAACTCATCTACTCACTCGTCCGCCTTTACAGCCTTGTTAGGTTTATACTCGCACGCTCACTGTTTTCTGCAATAATCCAAAAGCCAATGGAAAATCCCTGGGTGTGGCTTTTTGTCGAGGGAACCAGGGCAATGCTAACGACCGGGTCTACAAACATACGTCATCCCTGCAGCACTCTACAGAATTCACTATATGCCTAGTCAAAAGGTAGACCTTTGCTGATGGCGTAGTCCTGCATGTTGATCCAGAGGCTGTTGGCGGGTTCTTTAGTGGAACCCAGAGCCAAATCCACCAGGACACTCAAGTCAGGACAGAGTGTGCAGTCAAAGGGCTTCTGCTCTTCGTTACCGGACAGTGCTGCCTCCAATAATGAGCTGATGCAGGTGTCTGAAGGACACAAGAAAACAAACGTTCATCGTCTCAACAAGTCACAGAGCAAACAAATAAATGAATGAATAATGGAATAATAGGAGAAACACATAAATCTTTAGTAGAAGTCAATATTGGAAAAACTACACTCAGCTGCTTACTGTTCTTACCAGTGATCAACATTTTAAAACACATGAACTCAGCCATCACAGTACTGTATCTGTCCACTCCCTACCTAGCTGTGGGATGTCCATTTCCAAGCCGTTGCTGAAGAGGGGCGTTTTAAGCCAGTAAGCTGTATCTTGTTCCTCCAGCGAGGTAGGAGCTCCCTGCAGCATCCCACCAAGGCAACGGCCTACCAGCAGGGCGACGGTCCTCTCCAGATCCACGAGCCACACCCAGGAGAGCGCTGCCGGTGGCAGGGACATTCCCGAGGCTGGCTCAGCAAAGTCAGAGGTACCTGGAAAGTTAGAAAAGGCAAATATAAAGGTTTCCACAACAGAAATGTCATCTGGTGGACACATTTAACAGCCTCAGTGGGACCCCAAACCTTTACAGAGTTACAGCCAGGTATTATCTACTCAACAAGAGTCCTAAATTACATTTGTGGCTTACTTGGCAAGGGCTCACAAACCTAAATGTCTTGAGGACAAATGGGCAAAGGCTGAAATTAAGATGCTAAATCTTTGAGTAGAGCAAGTGCAACAAACACAGCAACCTGCAAATACACTAATGTAACAATCAAGACAAGAGGGTTTGAAGCTGACCTGGCCTGGTACGGTCTGTGTTATCCTTAAATTTGATTACCACAGACTAGTGCGGTCAAGAATCCATAGATAGCGATCGCTAGTGTTACAATAGCTAAGCAACTGTAATAAACCAGGCCTAATATTGTTATGCAGTGATGATTTGATGCATGTAAAGGTTTTCTTTGCATAGCTTCTTGTTTTCACGCTCACCATGAAGAGGCCACTGCAGCTCCTGGTCCTCCAGAGGGGAGGCAGCAGGCAGCAGTCTGTTGAGGCAGTCCAGAGGAGGCAGCAGGTCCAGCAGGTGGCTCAGCAGAGGCCTCGCCACTGACACCGGGAGCAGCAGCAAGGAGTTGATTATCTGGCACAGCATGCTGCCTGCCGCTGACACGTAGATCACATCTGGAGATGATGCAGACATGATCAGTATTTTGAGTTTTAAAATAATTGGTAAAAGCATACAAGAAAAGTGAAAAAGGAGAAAAAAGGGGTGGCAGTATACTGAAAAGATATTCTTTTTCGATCATTTCCGTTAACTTTGAATAAATCATCCTATAGTTTAATATCAAGACATATAACCATAATTGTTTTATTTATGCAGTAAAAAATGCAGTACTGCACTGTCTTAGAGTTAGTAGCATGAGGCAAAATGTGAAAAAGCAAACCAAATAATAAAGTTAACCTAAAATTCTAAGAAAGATCAATATAGAAACAGAAATAATGAAAGCGTTTTATTCCGACGAAGTAAAGAAGAGGAGGATAAGAGGGTCAACAGGCTGAGGTCAAGATAGCAAGAGAGGGAGAGACGAGGAGGCATTTCAGCCTGGCTGCAGAAGAGATTAGTTGATCCTCTTCACCTTGTAGCTTCTCTCGTATGCTGCCGTTCCAGGAACTCTCTTTTATCAAAGTAGCTGAGCGGGAGAAGATGTCTGTGGCGTGAGGCAGCAGGAGCTGCAGGTGCTTGTGGAGTAAAGCCACACTGCTGGAGTTCTGCAGAAAAACATGAAGATCGTGATGTTTAAAAACTCATCTTTTCACCAACAACAATTGTTGGATTGTTAATCAAAATAGAACATCCTGAAAACACGTACTTACAAAACAGTGATTCATAAACAGCCACTGAAATCCACTCATTTTGTCACAATTTAGCTCAAAGACAAAAAAGCTATGCAACTCATGCATCAGTTATAAACTGTTGAGTGTTTTCTTTCAAGATAGGCAATTTAATGTCATGTTATGCCTCATTAACAAGACCATGCGAGTTGTGAAACTAGAGCTGCAAAAATGTAAATCACTTCATCTGCCTTTCAAGTCTGCTCGGTGCATAACTTTGTGTAATCCAAACCGAAACTTTATGTTGTAATCGCACCAGAGTCACAAGAAGGCATCAGTGACACGTTCTTAATGGCACTGGACCAAGAAGTTTAAAGAACTACATAAAGACTTTCTGATTGTGTAAACGCTATTTTCTCCATAATAAAAGTAATCTATGGAATAAGTATGTTTGAATCATAGACTGTATATAAATACAGCTCCCCAAAAGTGAAGTCAAAACATCTGGATCGCCCCCTGGTGGCTGGTTGCAGTATAGGTCATAAGCCCCGCCCCCTCCATGTTAGCAGATGGGACATGGGTCAAACTGAAAAGTCAAAGTACACGTCAAATAAAATGTTCCCAAAGATGGTTTCTGTCATTTTAGGTAGTTCTTATCAAGCTGATGTTTGTTCAAGTGTTGATTTTTCTGATCAGTTTGGTTTTAATTAGTTATTTGATGCTATAAAAAGGGGGTGTGACATCATGATTGACAACTGTGAGTGTGCTGTGATTAGTTCAGGCGGGTGTATGGGCGGGACCTCAATCAATACTGCACAGACTCTGGCTCCAAATGACGTCACCAGCACAAGATGGCAGCTCGCATGTCCGGGATATTTTGCCTTAATTTTTGTGCAGTGGGAGGAAGTGGAGACGCGTCGGCCATCTTTGGTTTGTCTATGGTTTGAACAGACTGTACATCAACGAACACAGGGACAGTGGAGCGTCCATACCTCAGTGACAGAGTTAATGTGGCAGTACGCTAACAGCTGCTTCTGCAGGGAGCACAGGAGTTGGTGGAGGTGAGCCGGTTGGCTGCTGTCAGACGATGACGTGCCCTGCTGCAGCTTATCACTGTTCTTCTCCAGCTCACCAAATGCCTGATCCTGCACAACACAAACACACAAATCAGATATGAACAACTACGGGTTCACAGATATCGCAGGTATCTTCAAAGCTGAAATAGGTATAACTGTATTACAGCCAAAGGGAATTGATGCCAGGATTTATCATGGTTTTCATAGTAGAAAATGTTCAATTTGCTCTTGGCTGTCAACTTATAGCTGGTTATAAAAATTACACAAGAGCTATCGAGCAGCCTTAGACCATATGACTTTCATGCTCAAACTCAAATATATCTGTTTTGTTTCTCCTGAACCTGGTTCGTCCTTCTAAAAATGTTTATTTTTAGATTTATTTTCACACCTGGAATCACTTCCCCTTACAATTTCTATTGTACAACAGGAATGTAACACGTTCTACTACAAATACTGAGCAAGAGCTAATTATAGAGGCTGAATTACATTAGAGTTTCCTCAGGAGATACACAGAATCATTACGATTGTTCCATCCCCTTGTTTTGTTACCTGGATTCTTGGTATCTACAAATTTAGACCACCTGAATTACTGTTTTTTCTTGAATTATATTTCTTTATCTAGACGTGGCTTTTCTATTTGTGATTCTCCCAAAAAAACAGAAAACAGAACAGCTCTACAAACAAAGAAAGAAGGGCAAAAAGGAAAAATACAGCAGGAGGCAATGAATCCAAAAGAAGTGACTCAAATGCAGAAAGCCTTGCAGTCTAATCATCATTCATTTCTCAGGCCTGCATAATCACACGCACTTGAAACAGCCTGTGTGTGTGTGTGTGTGTGTGTGTGTGTGTGTGTGTGTGTGTTACAATCAATAAAATGCCGTCTTTAGAGAACGAGGCACAGGAACAAGCCACTGCTGTGCCAGGAAAAAAGGCAGCAGGTGATAATAACAAAAGATTATATATGACTCATGCTCTGCCTTCAGCACTCAAATAGTGAGAGAAGCAAGGGGGATGGAGAGACGGTAGAGTGCAACAATGGTGCTTTATATGTTGACTTCACTGACAACTTCCTTCCTGAGTAATGTCTGCCTTTGTCAATTCTAAATAGATCATAATGATCGCACAAATAATGGTTTGTTATTGAGTGTCACACACGCTGAAATCAATAAGAGCAAACTCTATGCTCTCTGATGGAGCTGCACCAGACATCATCTCACATCTACTTACGGTGTAAAAGCCCAGGTTCCTGAGCAGCGTCTTCATGAGGATCTCAGCCAGGTGGGTGTCAGGGTGGCCTGCTGTGGCGCTGTATGTGGGGTCTGGGGAAGCTGTAAAGCCCGGGCCAGAGGAAAGTACCTCGGGGCCATCAGCAGGAGAGCTGTAACCCAGGAGCGAGGCCACGTGGGTGTGGTCCTGGAGACTGGTCAGGATGATGTCTAGCTGCATCCTCTGCGGCACGCGCACGCACGCACGCACGCACGCACGCACGCACGCACACACACACACACACACACACACACACACACACACACACACACACACACACACACACACACACACACACACACACTTCAATAAGGCTGCTGACCACACTCACAGAAACTTTCAATAGATGAACAGCAATTAATCCTGTTGACATCTATTAAAAATCAGGCTGTCGCTGCTTAATTTAGCTAGAAAAAGCTAAGATAAGCAGCTGAACCTTGAACTAAAACACAAGTTCTAGGATCTTTTTTACTTATTTAATTTCTCATGTAAAGTGTCTCTGAGTAGTAAAACCACAAATTTTCAAAACAAGAAATAACATGTTAATTAGTTAATTAGCTCTAGGGGTGCTGGCAGGCTGATTTTGTTACCTTTGGACAGAGCCTGGCTAGCTGATTATCCCCCGTTTCCAGTTTCCTTGTCTCGCATATCCAGACCTTTTTCCACACTTTGTTTTAGTGCTAAAACGGAGTGTGGAGAAAGGTCTGACTGAAAGGTCTGACTGAATCCATTATCATTCTGGTATGAGGGGGAAAAACACTCTGGCTTGTTCGCATTTCTTTAAACACATCACAATCATCTTAGGCGGCGCTGAGCCCAGGATGCAGTGATGGTGCCCTTGCAAAATAGTGTAAACAGTAACATGCAGATAGCAGAAGGGGAGGAGAATACCTACTGAAATAGTCGGCCAATGGCAGGCTTACACCCACAGTCTACTTCCTGTGTGTCAGACTACCAGTTTCCTAACCTAAGCTAATAAGCTTCTGGCTGTAGCTTCATATTTAGCAAACAGACATGAGAGTGGTATCGATCCTCTGAACTAACTCCCGGCAAGAAAGCGAATAAGCGTATATTGCAAAAGGGCAAAATCTTCCACAAGTTGATTACAACCATTCAAAGCTTCTGTTCTCTACAACTTTTATTTGAAAGTCCACAAGAATTAACATTTTAAACAGTTCCTGGATAGTAGCAGCCTCCATTGTGACGGTTGAAAGATATTTTAACGCCAGACTGCCACAGGCATTAACACTGGCAACACAGAGTCCCGTACAGACTGATTTCCTCTTGTTGAAATGCATATTGGGAAGACAGAACAGGCTCTTATGGATTCTTGGTCAAAACTTTGTGGCTGTAAGAGACCACTTAAAGGAATCAAACACAGCCTTTTAGTCTGCCCACACAAGCAACCGAACAAAGTGACCCATTAACCAAGCAGCTCACAGAGTAAAAGCTGCGTCCGTCATCCATCACTGACTTGACCTTCCTTTCAAAATCTATCAGTCTACAAGCAACAAATGAGGCATCGGTTAATGTATACACACCTTTGGTACATTCATTTATATCAGTGGCTTTTAACCTGGTGGTTCTGACCTAATTTTAATGGGTAACAATGAGATTAATGGGATATGGAAAAACTATGTCTACTATACAAATGTTCAGTTTTCAGCATCTATGTCTCCACTGAAAACTAAAACATCTTGAAATGGAAAATCACACTTTAATTAACCTGTTCACCATTCTACATGTGCATCCAGTGACATAGATCTTGACAAGTCCCTACATTATTTATTATAGGCTGGTTGTTACAAACCACAAACCAAAAAGGTTCAGAAGGGCTGATCTTACATCCATGTTTCAAAAAGCAGGACGGCGGCTCTGTGTGTGTGTTGGGCAGCATAGGGTACCTGTCCTTTGGAGAGACTCTCCCATCTGTCAGGGCCCTGAGGCAGCAAGGAGTGGAGGAGCTCCATCCTCTCTCTCAGTGGAGGCAGCAGCATGGTCGCCCCCACAGACAGAGTCTCAATCACCGCCTGACGGGACAAACACACACACACCCACATATTGTCACTGCTTCACGTGATGCGATAATGGCCAACAGATTCGGAACTTGTTGAGATTTTAGGAAATGACTGTCTTCATTTCCTCCATGCCATTTAAAAAAAGAACAAGATGTTTTTCAAGGCAACATGAAATGAAAAGCACAAAAATATCCCACAGTGATTTCAAGCATTTTCTTCTGAATATAAAAACAACAGCCAAGGAGTTCATATTTCAAAATAATGCAGCTTTAATTATTTATTTAAAGGATATTTCTGAGAAAATAATTATCACGGTTTGTGGGAAACAATGTGTTGAGTTTGATAGTGTGAAAGTATGAAGGAGAATGAAAGAAATGCTGGATCTTTTCCAGTTAGGCATCCTACACTGTGTTCATCATGATGAGTTTCCTCCATTTTTAATTTTTGAAAACACAGAGGAAGTCAGATTTTACTACACTTTTAGAGCTGAAACCATTGGTCAATTAATCAATGAAAACATTTGCAACTATTTTGATAACTGATTAATCGTTTCAATCATTTTACAAGCAACAATGATGGTTCCAACTTCTCAGATCGGAGGATTTGGTGCTTTTTCTGCATTATATCCCTGTAAACTCAAGATCTTTGGGTTTTGGACTGCTGGTCGGATAAAACTAAACATTTAATGTCACCTTGGACATTTTTTCATTATTTTCTGACATTTTTTAGACCAAATAATTAAATGTTGCCCCATATATTTTTAAGTGAGCTATTTTACGATCAACAGTGCTGTTGCTTCTCCCTTACCTCCTGAATCTCATCTGGCACGGACGAGTCCATCAGTCTGAAGAGCAGGTTCCTCAGGGGCCTGGCCTGCCGACCTAAGATACTGGTGGCCACGCCCCCGGCCAGAGCCAGAGCCAGATGATTGGACAAAAGCCGAAGGCACAGCTTGAGGAAGTTATGATGCTCCCTACAAATATAGAAGAAATGAACTAATCAGAACTTGCAGGAGTTATATTTTCTATAAGTATATATCCAGGCGTATTTATAATTTGACACCAATCTACAAGTGAAAAAGAAAGAAGGCGTATTGACATGAGAAAATGTACAACAAGTAAATGCAAGTACTTTGCCAGTGCCAGAAATACACCGGTTTGGGTAAAAAATCTCCCTTCTCTTCTTTCTTCCACAGTCTGTCATTCTGTGTTATATAGCTGTTACTAGCAGTGATGGTGTGTACTTACCTGGATGAGGGGAACGGGAGAGGAGGAACTTCACTGTTGATGCCGTCACAGTAGCGCTCGAGGAAGGAGCGCAAGTGGGAGAAGGTACTTTCTTCGAGGTCAACGCAGTAGGGTCTGTGCCAAGCCACCACTTGCCTGGAGAGTAGAATTGCATAAATATTAACAAGTGCAAGTACTTCATAGGTGCTCAAGTGGTAGAGTGAAGAGGTTGAAGGAATATGCACCATTGAATGAATCTAGACAGATTATTGACTATAAAAGTGAACGTCCCTCCACACCAACATGGAGATGTTGTGTCTGCTCATGCTCATGGATTGTGCCATGAAAAATATTAACTGATAGTCTGGCAGTTAAAGCTGTTCACCAGCCATTTAATATCGTCATAAAGTTGGGGGACTCAAAAGACAGATTAAAAAAAGAAAGGTCATTGTTGACGCACCGCATCAATTAATCTTTTCATAATGAATTCTTAAGCAACTTGACCCCCCCCACCCCCCTTTTTCCTTATTCTGTCAATCATTTATTCATTTTTTGTCCTTTTCGCTCTTTTGTCTATAAAAACACAAAAATGTTATTTGCATTGAACATATCTGTAAAACTGAAAACCACAAATAAAACACAATAACACAAATAAAAGAAAATGTAAAAAAGAAAGGTCAAAAATGGAAGCAGCAGAGCTCGAGATATCCTGACTTTTAGTCCCTAGTATGGGTCAAGCTCCAAAAATGCTGTATCCTACAATTCCCATAATGCAACTCAACAGACCCCCCTTGCTTTCTAAATGCCCACATCTCCAGTTTGTGACGCAGTTAGCAGTCTTAAGCCCAAACTGGGATAACCCCAGTGACATCTTCAGGGTTGTTTCTCACAGAAGACATTAAACAGCTGTTTTCACAGGCTGGGTAGTTAGTTCTCCTCGTGACGAGTAAACCGAACCTTAGTGCCTTAAAACCACTTCATCCCTCAGAAGACAGCGAACTTTCCTCTAGCTCTGTAACTATGTTAATATATTTCTAATGAAGGGCTGTTAGTATCCTGTCAGGGTTAAATAATGCAGACTTCATATCCTGTAAACACTGCATAATAAAATAAATGCTACACATGTAGGAGTTGGTGATGTGGATAAAATCCTCTAAATACAATTTTATATTGGAATATTGATATGTAAGGTGATAATAGTTTTTTTTTCCCAATGGAAATAAGTTGAGGAGCTGTGGACGGATAAAATGACCAGATAGTTTCTTTTTGGCTTCTCCTGCGAATGAAGTACCTGACAAATTGGCAAAATCTGGCAAATCTATATCATCTCACGTTATATACTGTCATATTGCCCAACTCTATACACGAGTAAACAAAGAAGCACACAACACCCCACTTTCATCTAAAAAAACTGCATGTTTATCCAAATCTAACGTTATGAGAATGATTGGATATATAAATATCAACTGCTGTCATGTGTCTGTATTGTGAGAGACAGCATGATCCTAAGTCTTGTTTAGTTACTTTGTAACAGAAGAGAAAAAACTGCTGTACGTTTCACATGCTGTTACTGACCTTTGACTTGTATTATGCAATCCCTATGAAGCACAGAAGTCCCTTAGTGTTGCAACATCAGCACTCCCCTTCACCTTCCCTCCCTCCACCCACTGTGAATCTCTCCCGTAAAACCCAGGTTGCGGTCAATGTTACCATCACTACAGTCGGTGTATTCACTGTGAGGGTAGCTGACCTGTCTCTGGGCAGGGCTGTCCACGCCAGGCTGTGTGAAGTGCCAGCTGAGATCTGCTGAATAGCGATTCCATCCAGGCCGACGACCTTCTTGGGTTTGGTGATCGGCCCTGTGGAGTTCCCCTGGCCGCACTGGCCCATGGAGTTGTTGCCCCATGCATACACTTCATTGTCTGGATGGTGGTTGAGTAGAAGAAAAGTATAACAATATTAGGTACAGTGGCTGTGATGATTCTTCATACTGCACATGAAATTAATGAGGTAGAATTAGTACCGCACTGAGCTGAAATATGAGCATATTTTATGTCAAGCTTCAGTTAAGTATTAGCTTAAACAAATTTGGTCTATGTATTTGCTATTACATCATACTACTTGCGACAGTTCTGTCACATGTTTAACAAACTCAAAATCTAACTGTGTCTGCAAAATAACATGCAAACTGTGACTGACAGAGGCAGCGTGTTTAGCATGTACTGTAACATCGAGCGTTGATCCCTGACAGGATGCAAATGTGTTTCCATCTATAGAGCAGCAGCTGTTTACAGTTAGCCATCTACAGATACGCTTTTCAAAGACAAGAGAGAAAGATAGCTCGGGCATGAAGAAGGAAGAGACCACTACCATGTGACAAGGCCAGGCAGTGACTGTCCCCTATGGAGATGTCCACCACCCTGGTGGTAGCCAGCTCCTCGATTAGTTTGGGTCTGAGTGCTGTGGCCTCAGAAGAACCACACCCCAGGCAAGCACCACAGCCCCAAGCATACACCTAAAAACAAGTGACATGAATCAGCATTGGCAGATGATTTCTTTCTGCTATTCACATCACAGAGCATTTTATTTTGATCCCTTCCCCAGACAAAAACTATCTTTGAGACAAGTCCTGTCCTTAAATATATCACTGGCAATGTCAGTAGTCGGTAGTCGGTAGGAATGCATAAACAGCTGCATGAAACTCCTTCTTTGGGAGCACAAACCACAGCTTCTACTCTGTCTTGGTAAACACTGTAGGAGTGATGTCCTACCTGGCCGGTGGAGGTTAAGGCAAGAGACGACTGGCTTCCTGCACACACTTTTCTGATGAACATCCCCTGCAGGGCCTCCACTACTTTTGGCTTGTAGACTCGATTAGTATCACCGTGACCTAGTTTTCCTGCAGGACAACATGTCTCCTCTTTACACTGATTCATTTACAGTAGGAGCATATACTCATATTTTAGTGATGTGCAACATTGTAAGATTTCGACACACTGAAAACTAAATAACATAAAATATAGTTTACTAAATGCAAATTTCAAAGATTAATATTTCAATTTACAGAATTAATTGTGACATGAAACGTTCAAAACAGACGTTTAACAACAAAGTTAGTCGTGGTGAAGGGTTTACACACCGTTGTCCCCTCCTCCAAAGGACCACACGGTGCGTCCATCCTTCGACAGTGCAATAGTATGGGAGCTACCACATGACACCTCTCCCACATTACTGATGTCTTTAACCAGGGTAGGAATGTTTCGGCTGTTGCTGTCACCGTGACCTGCAATCCCAAACAATGAAAAAGGTCAGGCTGTTTACACACGGTAATTATAGAATACAAATGTGGAGTTTTTCTTCTGAATCGAGGATTGAAAGGGCAACACTGACTGTGTGCATCTGACGTGCATTAAAACACCCAAACCCACTGATTTCTACAGTATGTAAGGCCGCTCATCAGCATGTTGAGGGGCATCAGTAAGTCAGGATATGCCCCAGTATTAATTCCAAGCATTGATGAGCGCATCATCTCTTTAGAGAAGCAGCAACTTTATCACACTCGCTCCCCGGATCCCCACATCCAGCTGCTTTACCCGAACACTTCTTCTGTCTGTATGACAAGTTCGGTGTGTGCGTTAGTTAACATGCATCAACAGCCGATGCACGTTGTACTTAAAGATAGAGGGTGTTGTATATTGTATGGATTGTAAATCCCTCTGAAGGAGAGGTTTAGGAAGATAAGGAGGACTAAGGCGGAAGATAAGGCAAGAAATTAATGTTCATATTCTTAGAATTATCTTATGTCTCTTTAATTTAGAATATGCACATTTGTTTTCTTTGTCAAATTTTATTTAATTATTTTATTTTGAAATGTTTTCCTTTCTTTTTTAATTTGCTTATTTCTGATACTGTTCCAATCTCAACATACAATCCTATATCTTTTATATAATCTGTTTTAAATATCTGTGAATGAACAGGAATATAATTGTATAACTCTTTCACATAAATGAAAATGAGCATTGACACAACAATACACTGCATGTATAATCTTCTTTGGCTCAATAAAAAAATCTGAAAGGTAAATCCCTCTGAAGCAGGTTTTTCATTTGGGGCTCTATACATAAAACTGACTTGACAACATATCTGTCATTTGCTTGATACTTATCCAAACAGCCTTGAAAAGTTTGAGGAACCTGGTGGAAACACCTAATGCAAACAGTATTTATAGCACAATCTGTTCACCTACACAAGAGCTCCCCTACTATCAGACCCAGAATCATAGAGAACATTTATAGCCAACGACAGAAGAGGGAAAGATGAACACTTAAGATTTCTTCAATAAAATAAAGAATATTCTAATCTTACTGTACATTAGAGATTGAGTATGTTGCTTTACAAGTGCTGCATTCTGGGTAGAATGTAATCGCGTTGGCTAACTGTGTATGTAGTGAATTTCACTCCACCTTTTTTATGATTAATAGTGTAAAACGCCACTGTTTCAGAGATAAACATGTCCCAACTCCAACTATTAGCCAGCCAAGAGACACTGTTGAATGTTAGCAGTCAAACGTGGTTAGTCTTTAACCAGAAGCTGTCCCAACTATGAGATCAGGATGAGATCTGGAGAAGGTAACACATGCTGTAAAATGACAACTGACACACCACAGATTGATCAATGGCTATCAGTATCTAACTAATTAAAAATAATGCTGCTAGAAAGGTTTTCCAGCTGTGTTGCTAGTGTGAGCATGTATTTCTATAAAGCAGTATACTGTACGTTACACTGAAATGTAAAATATGTTGCACAGTTAC
Source organism: Macquaria ambigua (assembly GCA_008360985.2). Taxonomy (NCBI): domain Eukaryota; kingdom Metazoa; phylum Chordata; class Actinopteri; order Centrarchiformes; family Percichthyidae; genus Macquaria; species Macquaria ambigua. The sequence goes on from VMKM01000352.1 coordinate 92,419, forward strand.
TTATAAGATTAAACCATCAAAACTGACCAGACTTGTTTTTGTGGAGTGACAGCGTGTAAACACCACCCAACCCCGACCTTTGCTGAAACCTCAAATATTCTATCATAAATTGTACAGAAACTTTGAAGCCCCAAAACAGACAATCACCGCAGCCATACTGGGAACTATTTGAAAGTACGGGTGTATATTAAGAGATCCTTTTCTGCTTAGGATAAATTAGTTCAGCAACTTACCTAATCTTCCAAAATCTCCTTCACCCCATGTGTACAGCTCTCCATCCTCACTGACTGCAGCACTGTGTCTGTAGCCAGCAGACACACACACCACCACCTGACACAAAACAGACACACACGTTATCACACTTTATTAATGCCAGTAAACACACAGGCAAAAACACACCTATTGAATTTCTCTTGTCTATTTACAAAATAAGAGACAGGACAAAGCAGCTAGAAGAAAGCCTGTGTTTTTTTTTTATATTCAGCTGATAATTATTGCAATCCACCAGCACAAGTCTCTTTCTGTATTTAGACACCGTTACAGTTTCTGGTGCAAAAGTGTTTCACCGAGTGATGGAGGAAAAGCAGCAGTACTCACTGCTGCTTTAAATGTATTACAGGATTTAAAAGAATAATGTGCATCATGTCAATAATATACCACGTGTCAAGTTGTACTGAAATGCTGGAAGAAGCCCTACCTTCCCCTGTAGTGGCCCCTGGATAAGTTTAGGGTATTTCTGTGTTGAGCTGTTCCCGTGACCCAGTTTGCCATAATCACCGTCACCCCAGCTGAACACCTCACCCTCCGTAGTGAAGGCCAGCGTGTGGCCATCTGAGCCCTTGGACGACGACACTTTCTTGATGGCACGGTGGGGTTCAAAGGTCAGCTTCTTGAGCGTCGACTGGTTGTTAGAGTCCCCGAGGCCCAAGCGGCCATAGCTGCCCTTCCCGCAGGCCCGAACAGAGCCATCGGAAGAGATTACAAAAGTGCAGTACTGGCCCGCCTCAATCTGCAGAGAGATGAGGAAGAGTGTTTGTGTGGAGTGAAGGACTGCAGGCTGACTCAGCATTCTCACACACTGCTGCCCAACTGACAACCTACTGACGTCGGGGCAAAATGCTACGGAGTGATGCTACAATATATCATAAGACAGTATATCATATGACCCATCAGCCATATGATTTGTTTCTGACAGTTTATTAGATTTAATTATTCAATTTCCTGCATAATTGTTGTGATTTTCCTCTTTATTCAAAGCATCAGCACATTAGGAAAAATCATTTTGAGCAACCTCATTCTACAGAAATACCCCAAAAGACACAGTGCTCCTTCTGCTTCCTGATATTGTACAAAGACATGAAGTGCAGAGACGCAGTAACAACAAAAGTTCTGTAGGAGGGAAAATTGTGAATTATATGGTTTATAACTGTTATCTTCATAACGGGGTTTCCTTTCTCTCCTAACAGAAAAAGAGAAGACATTGTAGGAGCGAAATCTTGATGTTGTCTGCTGCTCCATCTTAAAGAGCACAAGTTCCTGTCTCATCTAACAAATACAGCGTGTCACTTTGATCTACAGCTGCAGTTTGCCTGTGGGAGAACCAGTGGAATTTGAATTTGAATGCATTATCATCATGTCATCATGTCTTTGTAACGCCCCTCTTTTAAAGGGTAATTCTGGTATTTTTAAACCTGGGCCCTATTTTTACATATATTGGGGTCTAAATGACTAATAATAGGTTAAAAAGTTTTGGAATTGGTCCAGTAGATCGCCTAGAACAGAAGTCTTGCTCTGAAATCTCACGAGAGGTGAGTTGTTGCAGGAAGACGACAGTGTTACGACAACAGTACTGGTTAAACAAAAAGGATCTTACTCCCTAACAAAACTGTCTGTCTCTGTAGGGATCCTTTCCATAATGTTGTCAGACACTTTGAATAACAGTCTGAGCCTGTCAGCGGCAAAAACAAGCACTTTTAGTGGACCAACTTTGACAGGTACAGTTGCCCACGAGGATTATGTTGCAGCCTATTCGCAGCTGAGGCGATCCTCTGGACCAATTCCAAAACTTTTGGTAACTATTAGTCCTTTAGAGAAAAATTGTAAAAAAACAGGGCCCAGGTTTAAAAATACCAGAATTACCCTTTAAGCTGATCAGTGTAATTCATTCCCTGAGAGAAAACATTTTTCCCCTTAAAAGTCAACAGAACATTTGCCAAAACCTGGCAAAATTCATTTTGACACTCATGACAGTGTCTCTACTTCTCATGATGAATACAGGATAACGTATGTTTCCTCTCTTAACATGTGCAGACATACAGCTCTACAGCGTACAGGTGGACGGTTTTCTCTTACTGTCTGTGCATCGGCGAAGCTGGCGGCCAGCTTGGGCTGCAGGATCTTCTCCTGTGTACCTTCCACTAGTTGGTGGCTGCTGTTACTGCCCCACACATACACCTCGCAGGTTTCAGACACCACGGGTGCCTCGCCAGTCTGTATGCTGTCTGGACTGACACAGGTGCGAGAGTAGTCTGATGCCATTCGACATAGCTGGAAGAAAAGAACATGATTAAAGATTGATACCTAGTTAAAAATTCTTAAACATCTACTCCTTCTCTTTCCAAGTAAAGTAACAAAAAGCACAACACCTTCTTGAGTGGAGGGGGACTTTGAGGAAATGTATCACATTTGAACCCTCTAGGTGAGAGGTAACCGCTACAGCAAGTCTGGGATTTTTCAGCACACCAAGAAGTAACTTGTTTGACAGTTTTGCACACAGATCTAAATAAAATCAGGCTACCACTCTTATAAATTAGCATGTTGAGGTGTTACGTACATACAGTACGATGATACAAAGTCCTGAAAGTAAAATGCTGCTTAAATCCCTTACTTCTTCAAAAAGACAGAGTGCTGCCTCATACAAGGAGCACAGGCCATCAGAGGTCCGTGTGGGTTCTCGCCACTGGCTGCGATCTGCTGAGGAGCCCTGAGACAATCGCATACACAATTCAATGTTTAGACCATACATGGCTTCAAACCAATTAAACAGTATGGGGCACTGTAACAGACCCCGATAAAGAAACATTAAATTACCCATGCAGTATTATTATTTCAGAGAACCAAAAATCTTATGTATCTCAGATTTACTTGAAGATTTCTTACGTCATCAGGTTTTTATTTCATGCTTTACTGATCATCTCCAACTAAATGGTTTCCGTTATCACACCATCAGATCATAATACCTGCGCTGTAAAGTATATAGATGAATGCATTCTGTTGTTCATGGTCCTGAATATTGTTTGCATTAAGTTTCTACTGTTTCCACAGTTTTCCATTGAGGTGAGAATGAATAATGTCTAATTTAACACTCAATAGAAGGAGCATGGCATTTAAAGCCCATTTGACAGCTGACAGCTCAGAGCAATGAAAAGCTGTCAAGGCTACTGTGTCTTTGATGCTTGAGTTATTAATCCACTACAAAAACTTCCAATATCAATGTTTACTTACCAAAGAGCGTCTCATCTGCATGAGGATGTTCATGAAACAATCATAGCCGATGAGCCCCTCTTGGTTCTGCAGCACCTTATTCTCCTCCATAGTACTGACCACAGCTGATGCAGCTAAGGCCATCTCAATCCACTCCAGCAGGTAGCGCAGGGAACCCCTCTGGGAAGCCAGCCCTAGCAGCAGCTCTGAGGCAAGACGTCGCCCTAAAATATCCGCCCCGGAGTTTGGCATGGTCACTCCCTTCAGGAAAGTGGTGACCTGGGCCAGGCAGTCCAGGCCCATTGGCGGGATCTTGCTCTCGTTGGCCAGAGAGAGGGGTGGCAGGGAGCTAACCACATCAATGGCTGTGTGAATGACATCATTACACAAGTTTATGTTGCCCCCAGGACCTCCACCAGGGCTAGGCGGAGGAGGCATCATCCAGCTTTGGCGCAGCAGAGCAAAAAGAAGGCTGAGGCCCGTGCGAACCCCCATCTCGATGAGGGCATCGGTGCTGGAGCGTGGCCGCTCGCTGACAGAGTGCAAATCAGCCGAGCCCGAGTTGTTCTCTGGAGAGTGCTGCTGCTGCTTGACCTTTCCCTTGTCGTGGTACTTGTTGGAAAGTGCGTAAAAGATACGCTGGAGCACCAGCACACGTTTGCGCAGGGCGGCAGCAAAGGGAGAGTCAGAGCAGACCATCTTGGCCAAGGCCAACTGGCTGCTGAGTAGAGCATCCAGGTAGTGCTCCTGCTCATCGCTGGAGAGGGATTCACGCTCGAAGTCTGGAAGCTGGGGGCCCTTCAGACACAGCACCTGCTGGGGCAGCAGCACAGCCTCTTTGTTGGTCAGCAGCTTTGAGTAGAGCACCGAAACTCCCTCCCGTGTGGCTATCGACTCGCTGTCCTCCGTAATCCATGAGCTGTTCAGGTGCTCCAGCCATTTGAGTTTCACCGGGGGGATCATTAAAGCCATGGCATGTCACTCTGGAGCCATCAGTCCTGAAAACAATGAGTCAATATCATACAAAATGTCAATATCAAGCTTGTGAGCAGCAATTTCCTCATCAAACACATGGGCTGGATGAAATGTATTTTCAATGCCGTCTGTCTTTCAACAAAGGGCCACATAATACTTTGGGAAAAAAGCAATAATCTTCAGTTTGAGGTTATCAATAGTTTCCAGTTTGCTAAAAGTCTTCTAGGCGCCAACCTTGATGTGCTATCAAAGCAGATGAGGTGAAACAGTCCAGGTTATCTACTTCAGGGCTGTCTGCTGACTGAATAGTTCTGGTTTTATTTAATGAATTACCTGCAAGCTGAAAGCATTTCCTCTGATTAAAATGACTTTATGGGAACTTAACATGTGGTTGTAAGCTCATGATATATTCAGGTTGCTCTTCCTTGAACAGTATGTATACTATAGAACCATAACAGACTTTTTTATCATCATCATCTATTAATTATATATTTGTTATGTTACTGTGGTTTGCCCCTTTAACATTTACTACAAATTGGAGTTACATAAGTGCACAAAGGCAACACTGTCTATGGAAGCAGCACATTCATTACTGAACTGAAAACAGATCATTAAAGGGCGATTTCACTAAGTCGTACTTTTGAGGACTAACTCCATTCTGCCATATTGTAAACACTACACGTGTTGACCTGTGCATAACATAACAACACAACAAGTCCAAACTTTGCTTTAGAGATTCGATAAGTGGAAACAAAAAGCATGCTTCTTAACAAAAGTCAAATTTGACACCAGTTGCAATCTAGAGCCGGTTCTCCCTACTGTTTCTGCTGCCTCTCAGTTAGTCTTGACATGAGGTACACCAGGTATAAAGACATGATGATGAGTAAAGTGTGTGTTGTGGGTCACAATTAAGGCCAACATCCCATCCAAATACATTTATAAACACCCTGACTGGCATTCTCTTGTTGAAGAATATGATCCATAATTGGTAAACAAATTCTGACAAGGTTCAGATTCAAGTGTAGTTCACACTGCTACAAGTGTGTGTGTGTGTGTGTGTGTCTGTGTGTATAAAAGAAGGGATTGAGGTGTTACGAATAATCTACCTGAGCAACCAAGCATTTTATGCACAGCATGTCCAGAGGATTCACTATAGCAATAATCATTCACCCGCAGTATCTTGTATTCTGGATTGCACTGTTCAATCTATGTTTCAGAGTCAGAGGACAATGCAGCTGATGAGCGAGGTTGTGACGTTTCCTGTTGTATTAGATTATATTGTATTGACAGGTGTTCCTCATATCTGTCCCCATCATGTATATAAATTAGGGTGGAACCTTCAAAACAATGCAAGCCAATACAACAGCCTCAGAAATTACCACTGCAGCCTATTATCTCACTGCTGAAATAAAACAGCGCCTGCACTGATCTATTTGACTTGTGAACATGAACTGAAATAACCAAGCTGCGTGTGGATTGACAAGTCGATGGATCTGCCAAACAAACAGACTGTGGGTGGCATTGGCAGCCTTTGTGATATTCTCATTTATTGTATTCCTTATCTGTTACTTATTATTATTCTTCATTTTCTGTTCCTCGCATATCTCCACTGCTGTGAGACAGAATTTTTTTTTTCCCCACAGAGATAAATAAAGAGCTACCTACCTACCAACCTACCTATATCAGTCTGGCTATATCCTGTAAGGTTAAATAAAGACAGGCACAATAATTTCAGGCTCAGCACCTAGCCTAGTATAGAAACCAAAACAGCGCCAGTCCTGGCTAAAGCACACAAAACCTTACAACATTGTTATGACAGCTTTATAACGAGCAAGTGGGCCAATCACAAGAGACTGAGAAGGTGACTTTAGTCACTTGCAACAAAGTAAAATGGTTGGAAAATCGAGCGGCAACAGAAATAGAAGAGCTACCAATGTTGCTGTTTTTTTTGTCACTACACTGTTGCCAAGCCTCACAAGCCAAACACGAGGTCTACTGCAGCATTACCTGGTCCATCCAGAATGGTCATGTCATATACAAAGCCTGTGTGTGAACTACAGAACCACATCCTTCTCTGACAAACAGACACGAAAATGCTGCGTTCTTTAATCAAAATGCACCTATTTACCCAGAATATCCCATGCATTTTTGTCAAAGTCATGTTTACTAATCCATAATCTCTGAAGCTGTGGTTCAGTGGGTGAGTGTGCACACCAAAACACTCATTAATGTCATGAAGGACTTTTGAATATTCACTGAAGCCTGAGTTCCTGTTGCAAATGTAATTTTTATCACTTATATTCTGCTTGCTTCCCTTCTTCTTGGTGCCTGTTTTGCACCAGGTTACTGTGAAGGTGAGTGACTTTCTTCGGACACTCCTTCACCGTGTTGACAGTCACACTGATAAGGTTACAGGCAACACTACAGTTGTTTAGGTACGACCAGTATGATTAAAAGCGGTTAGCATCTAGCTAGCTAACTGGACGACTCGTCTGCAGCAACGGCGCATGCTAACATTGCTATAATTCGGGTTGTAGCTGAGGTTGTTAGCGCATAAAATAGCAAACCACCGGCAGATAACATTAGTCAGCTAGTACTATGACACAGCTGGCTTGAGAGCAGAGGGGGCTGCTAACCTGTTTGTTGTGTCAGATTAGAAAGGCAGTTTTCCTGTCATGATAATCACCAACAACAGCTAACAGTTTTACAAATCACTGACATGACATGAGACTGGCAAACCGTTAAGACATGGCATCACACGAGTAACGTTAACAGTGACCTTACTAGCTCTTTTGGCAAACCAACACCTTAAGGTTAAATGTTATATTGTTGTTTGTTTTCCAACAAACCAAAAAGACGACTGTCAACTGACGCTACTGTTTACGTTAGCTAGCTAACGTTAGCTAACTTTCCTCACGTCACTCAGCTAGCAAAGCATAAAACACCTCAACATAGACGTAAAACCGTGATGTGCTGGCATGACAGGGCGCTAATAAATAAGATACGTATTCATACTAGTATGCATGCCTGTCCGAAAAGCCCAACTCCGTATATCTTGAGCTATTTTGGCCAGTATTAGGCTGACTTATCTGCTGTATCATAGCGTCAAGCAGGTTAGCTTGCTAGCTAACGTTACACTTTCTAACGTTAGCTGGAATAAAAACTCGCTTACCAGTAACTGTCAAAGGCCTTCTCTTCTTTGCGTTGTGCTTACACGAGAACCTAACTGTGCTTCATTGCACGAACACTAACAGTTGAGTCAATATCCGTACGCTTTGATAACGTTATTGTGAAAGGAGACAGAACCATGCATGGATTTCCATGCCTCCGCCCGCCTCTCCCCTACCTTCCACTGCAATTAGGTCCGGGGAGCAGTCTGCTCAGTCCCAACCCCTCACCGAGCCCCAGCCCAGGGCGGTGACGTTGGGACCTGTCTGTCTCTCTGTTTGCCTGTCTATCTGCCTACATTTACTCTCTCTCTCTCTCTGTATGCTGTGTATGCTCATATAGTCAACAGTAGCTCGTTCACTGTCATTCACGCCCACAAAGACAAAGGGGTCCAAAGCACACAGCGATTTTACATGGTCAGTGGTTTCAGCAATAGGTGACCAATACTGCCATATATTATTATTAAATGTCATTTATGATATACAGTATATCATGACAGTTTCACTACTGTCACTACAGGTATTGCATGATTAATTAAAATTTGAATAGAGGACACATTTTAATAGCAATAAAGATGACATGAGCAGTACATTATAGCATATTAACTAATTTGTTTAATAGTCATTATTATCAGTTGTAATGGTGAGGTTAATAGATATTCACCCAGTTGTGACATGATGTAATGTCACATGGTGTCTAAAGTAGGTTTTGTTATCTTTGCAATGCAGACACAGAGAAGTGCAGCCCGGGATGCAGTTCCCTCCTTATCTCAGAGGCTCATCCCATTTGCTGTTTTTGTTTTCTAATTTTTTTTTTTTTTGGGGGGGGGGGGTTATTTATGCCATTTTTGTATGCAGAACTTACAGGGAACGACATGCAGCCTCACTAGAACGCAGGACGCTGCAGTTACACCAGGCCAACCCCCTATTTGCTGCTTTGCATGTTTCAAAATACATTTGAACTTTATCTAATTCAACCACTAAGAGTTTCAGTCTCATTAACTCAGACTGTCACTTTGAAGATGAACATTCACAAACCAATGTCTGGATGAATTTGGCGGCACATGTGGAGATTATTATTATTATCATTATGGATCTCAGTTTAAATAAAGGAGGAGTTGCTCACTAATCCTCTTGCAGTGCTGTCAGGCTGTATTTTAGTACGTATAGCCAAAAGAACAGACTGTCAGCAATATTGCAAAGCTCTAACCTTTCTATAGCAGATGTTTTTTTTCTGTTTCCTGTAGTGTTTGTTCATTTTGTTCTTGGGTATAACTCAGTTTTTCAGAGGAATCACATTTTGTTTTTGTTTCAGTTATTCATCATTTTTTTTGTGACTCTTTTCTTTCTTTCTTTCTTTCAATAATTCTTTTCAAAGTTTTCAACGAGCTGGGCTTAATGGCTACTGTTGCAAGTAATGATTATTTTCATTGTCTGTTAATCTATTGATTTTTTTAAAATCAGTTAATCAAATCTTATAAAGTTCATAAAGCCAAACATAATTATGACATGATGATAGGTGACATCCAAAAATAGTCAATTTTGGCTGACTCACATGCTAAAAAACTAGATATTTGTAGGATATTTTATTCACAATTAAATGAAACAACAAAAAAACAGCAAATTCTCACACATGAGAAGCTGTTGCAAATGTCTGGTATTGACTTTAAACAATTAAGCAATTATCCAAAATGCCAAAGAGACATTTTCTTTTGATTAAGTAATCGATCAGTGGTCTCTTAATTTCAGTGCCAGTAAAGGGTAGATGAGAGGTTCTCTTCCAGGAAGCAGCTTGAATAGACTGTCTGCAGGTTGCAGAAGGCCAGCAGCCTGAGTGATTTCTCTATCTGTGTTTCCATTCTGGTGATGTGGACGGAGGCCATAGAAGGAAGTTTCCTCCCCTTAAGTGTTTTTGGATGCAGTGCGCACAAGTTTCCATAACAGCTTCATACAGTATTGTGAGTTGTAACTAACCCCTATCTCCAGATCTGCAGGAGTGGGTGCTGCTACAGGCTCCTTGGCCACTAACTTTCTCAGCAGAGGTCTAAATTCTTTACTCTGTACCACCTGAGTAAAGCTTCAACCTCAGCCCTGTACGTGCTTTCACCACAATTTGTTGCCATGCCCACTACAGACGTGTCATCTGCAAATTTAAACATTTCAACAGATTTTAAATCGGACATACAGTCAGCATGTTGTAGACAATTTTGATGTGTGCTATATGTGTGCTGTGGTAAGCTGTGTAATGTTGCTACGTCACCTGCGAACCTGAGGGTACAGGCAGGTAATCGCAGTCACATAGTCTACATAGGGGAGTCACAGGTGAACAATTTTTTCAACTGTGTGTGTGCGTCTATGCTGTTTTTTGGTTCTGCTGGTAAAGTTGTGTAAATAAAATATCAAACGCATATTCCATAGCAGACCTCATTTTTTGCACCATCACGCGTTGGAGCAAAAAATGTACGGAAGCCGAGAATGGCCGGGCTTGAAATTATTTTTTTTAATGCTGTTATCTCAAGATCACATTTGAATTATTTTGTTATCTCAAGATAACGAGATAATCAACAGGTTATCAAGAGAAAACAAAAGGTCGTTTTCCCTTATTATGTTCATCAGAGATCAGGAGTGCACATGGCCACATGCATAGATGGCATCTTGACTGAGCTGAAAATGTCAGATCAAGGAGTACCCATTATTGATTATGGCATCAGACTCTACTTCAATCAAGGTGTAACACAGGCAGAAATTACATTATGTCTTCCTGTTAGTGATAATATTCAGATCAGTCCATGTCATTTAAGGAGAAGACTACAAGATAAATTAACCCGTTATCACGAGAAAACGAGCTTTGTTATCCTGAGATAATAATTAACTTGTGATCTCAAGATAATGGCATTAAAAAAATCACGGTTGTTCTCGGCTTCCATAGAAATGCCTTCAAATTCCCTCAAGTGGCTTTTTTTTGCTGTTACTGCCACTACACAGGAAGTAGAGTTCTAGAGTAAGAGGGTCTTCTTTAACCTGTTTCACATAGTGATGTTTCAAGTCTCCAGGTTAAGGTGACTTGACTTTCCACTTTCATGACTGTAAAAACACCTGCAGGTTCGTGAACGATCCGATTCTTTTCAACGGCTCTTTGGAACGAACGAAGGGAACCGAGTCGTTCTTGGTGAGAGCTGTTCTTTTTATTTTTGTGCCTAAATTTCACTGCCTGTTTTAAATCCACTTCCCTTTACGTGAAGCAGCCAGTCACAGTGTTGCATGAATTGCATTCAAGGCAAGGCAGCTTAATTTACACAACACATTCATACAGAGGGTAAATTCAAAGTAGTAAATTCACTAACAAAGCAGAGGGATATGATGTCACCTTTTGTAATGTTTTTGGCCACAAGGGACAGAAAAATGCCCACAAATTTCACAGACACACAGCCCTCACATATTATTATCACCATAAAGTTGTTACAGTTATGGCCAACAGTTGCCTGCTTGCAGAACCAGCACACAAAGTGGTGTTTCTGACCACCTGACAAATCTAAGGGACTGATTTAAAACCAGTTACATGATTCCTGAGTCACATGTCCAGGTGTGTTGGAGGCGCAGCAGTTCCAAACGCCAATATTCACTCTCCTTTTAGTTCTGGTTTGGTCTCCACCGAGTCTTGAGAAAAATATTTGAACAAAATGGAGCATCACACAGCAAGTTTATCTATTATAACTCAGTACCTCACCATAATACCTTTTGACAAGCATAATGGGTGCTGTTTCATGCCCCCTCTTCTGGTTTTTGGCTATTTGCTCAGACATAATTTTATCTAAATGTTAACTTTGTAACACTAATGATTTATAAAGAATGTTAGCTGGCATGGAAGCCATTCAACAGTGCCATGTCATTCACAGAGAGTTAATTTTTCTCCAAGTGGTGTGAAAAGGTTAACAGCCACTCCATGTTCAGTCCAGTAAAATGCCTTTAAATGTGCCACTTTGAATCAATTCAGAGTGGCAGACAGGCTGGATGTTTTATCTCCGGTGGGTTAAGTGTGTTGGATTCTGTCATTCCTGCTGCCTTTTCATGTTAACTGGCTCACATTTGGAGGATATGCAACATTTTTTATACCTCAATCACATTTTGTGTGCTGAAACTGCAGGAGGTGAGCGAGTTTGAAGTGTTGTGGGGAAAAATAATAAGTTTAAATACCTCAAAAATGGACCGAAGAACAAAGTCTGAGTAAAAATATTTAGTTATACAGTTAGTTATGAAAAGTGCTGCTCAGATCCAGTCTACCACTAAATACACGTGTGCTCTCAGAATAGTGCAGGGAGCTCTCTGGGTGTTGATTTCAGGAGGTGCTGCTTCCCCTCCTGGTCTGAAGCCTCAGTCGAGTCTCAGCTGGTCGTAGTCTGTTATCTGTTCCAGCGTCTGCCGCAGGCAGCACTTCTCATCACTGCCGTCACGGCTGACACACTTGTTAGCTCCATGATTCAGCAAGTTTGGTTTTAAATGGCATTTCAAATGAATCACACCAAAGAAAACCAGAAAAAACTGTGAAAGCAAAAACAACTGTCATGTAGCTTATTCTGCATGACTGGTCTCATTACTGATCAGAAGGAACCAACACAGTTCTTCTTAAATTCTGCATTTAAATACCCTTTAAGCACCCTTGACTTAGTAATGTCCATAAAAAAGAATTTCAGTCAACAAAGTCATACATTGGTTCACAGGACTCGAGTGAACACTTCTTCTGTACGTGCAGATAAACACACACTCATGAGACTTCTGAAATAGCATTAATGTTACGGGTGCTACGGTCGAGTACAAGCAAACAACATTGTGTAAGCGCGCCTGTGTAAACATCAGCTGGCTGTCACAGTATTGATCAATCTGAACGCATGAGTAACCTACTTTCTAGTGTTTGAATGAATCTAATTTCCTTTAAAAAAACTTATTCAATCAATAGTTAATTAATCAATTAATCAATAGTCCATGTGCACTTTTGATGGGACAGTGACAGATACCATTAAGCATTTAACAATACACACATCCATAGTACTAATACAAATGTTTTTATATCACGCTGTCATAGACAAAATACACAAATGAAAAAGCTGTTACCTGTCTTTACCTTTATCTCCAACACACAACACAACAGACTCATTATTGACTAAAGTTATACAGAAATGCTTTTTAACATAGCACTCTATGTGAGGACATAGCTTTTTCTTCAAATTATTATTTTTAGCATGAAAATGTAGGTTTTTATGCAAAACATAGAATAATACTTCTCTATATTTCTGCCAAATACTTATGTGCAACAACAGAGATCATCCTTCAAATAATTGTGAAGTACTAAGCATTTATCTCTGCTGTCCGGTTTCAAAGTCCAGGTTGATCCCGGACAGCAGCTCTCCTCCACACGAGCGGTTCAGCAGCTCTTTCAGGGCTTCATTCACGTCATTGTTGAAGACGGTGGAGAAGTTGCAGTTGGGGTATCCTCCACCACCTCCATCCATGGGAAATGAGACCATCACCTCCTGCACCCATTTCAGCTCGTTGCTAAGCTCCAGACGCAGCGCATCGAAGTGGTTCTGTCTCTCCTGGTAGCGGCTGCTGATGGTGCCGAGGCCCGAGCTGAAAGCCTGCATGTCGTCCTGCAGGCTCCTCTTAAAGGCCTCCACCTTACGGAACTCGTAGCGGATCTGCGAGAGCTCGTGGCGCACGCCTTCGCTCTCCTCCTTGTACCAGGCCTCCTTCTCGTTGTAGATGGAGACCATGGCATCGATGTCTTCTTGCAGAGAGTCATGGGCTGCTGCCAGGCTAACAAACGAGCTCTCCATCTGGTCTATGTCCTCTACCACCTGGGCAAAGCGCTCAAAGTTTACATAGGTGTTGTTGGGTGGCATGCTTGAGTGGGACTTGATAGTGTACTCCCTCAGGCGCTTGGTCTTCAACTGGCGCCGCTCCCGTTTCTTCGGCTCCTGGGCTTTATTTTCCTCCTTGTGCTCGTTGGACTTTAGGGTTTAAAGAAGGGATAGTTAGTAACTGTCGTCCAAAGAAGTAGAGCAGGCACAGAGACAGAGAGCTCATGCCATCATGCTAGTGCATCAGGTAGACTTGGGTTAAAGGTGCATTACAAACCACAAGTATTTCTTTCCTCTCCCATATCATGTGCAAAACACAGGCTTGTGCACAATGAGGCCGGAGGGTAATTACCACTGATTACTTGATGCAGTGAAAACAGTCCACAAAGACCAAAATGACAACATTGCTTCCATGTCAGAGCCAAGAGGTGGCCAGCGGTGGTCAGTGTCACCATAAACTAAAGGGTGGCCACCCAGCAGACCATTTGGGTTCGAGTTTGCTCATTTGCACAAGTTAAAGTCAAACAAATGACACAAATAACAATGAAAACTAATGTGCAGGGAGAGAAAAAGCCCCATCTTTCAGGTGAACTTTTTAGTTTTCTCTACCACAGCTTTGCAAGTTTACTTTTTTTCATGTGTTAGTCGAGAGTTACATTAACTTTGACTAGTTTTGACAAGTTGAAACACTGGGTTTTTGTGCCTGCACGTCAACGTAGTGTATTTTATCGATTCCAAAAGTTTAATTTGCTTTTCTACTTTGAGTTTTTGGCTCATTTATTTCAAATATGGAAATTTGTCACTATTATTTTTACCCACAGGACTATAATGGGCTTACAGTACTTATATAGCCAAATTTTGTCCATAAGCAAACATCCTCTAACCTCCACTGATTGTCTAAAAAAATACAGGCTGCAATCACGTCATGTCAGCAGGCCAAAAGGCAGGAGAGGAAAACCCTGTTATATATTATTCCTAATGGTGTTCCTATAAGCCTGGAGCTCATTTAGCAGCCACTGCTGCCTGAGTGAGTAAATGAAAGAGTGAGCGGTGTCTCGCATTTCAGGGGTTAAATAACAGTGAGTCATTCATTACCACTATTCTTTGCACCAACAATGAGTTCAAATCAACATATTTGTTCGTCCACAAGCACAACTACACAGTAAACATTCTGTGGTGTTTCAGCCTGAATTCAGCTCGGACAAAGAGTCTTTTGACACATAATGGCTGCATACAAATAGATTTATCTAATTTTAGATGATTTAATACCAAAATACTCAAATTTCCATTTCTTATCTAGAGCTGGAGAACCTAAAATTATTATTCTTGATTATTCTTGTTAAGTTGGCCGGGTGCATGGGGACATTTTGGAACATAAATCATAGCTCCAATCTGGCACTGAAGCAGGTTTGCGTCAGGACTTTGTTTGCTCTTGGCTCCATTCATTGTTCATAACCAGTCTTCAGGCCTCTGCTACTGAACCAAGCCTTCCCACAGCACCATACATGGTTGTGATGGTGTAACTGTAAATGAGTGATGAGCTGTGTTGGACAGAACAACCACATTGCTGTTTGTCTTTGTTCATACTACACCTAGCAGTCACCAAAGTCAGTTTAAAATTCTACCTATTTACTTATTAAAAGGTTAAATTAATATATAATTCAGGCTGTAATACCACAAGATGCAGACAAAGTGAAAATAAGTTATCTAAAAGGTAAGTTTTTACTTTACCTTGATCCATGGGTGATTAAGGGCATCTTGAATTGTTAATCTTTTCCTGTAAGAGAATAAAACATGTCCAAATAATGTTTCTAAAGTACCATAATCACAGATCACAAAATGAAAACACAGAAATGAACTGAGTTTGCCCCGAGGAAAATGTCGTTCACTATGTTCTGCTTGAGCTCTTACTTCTTATCCTTCTCCAGCAACTGGCTGATGAATTTCTTGGCCAGCTCGCTGGTGTGACAGAAGAACTCCTCATCAAACTCATAATTTATGGCTGAAATGTTGCCCAGTGTGTCCTGTTTGGTCTCCCCCAGGAAAGGTGAAGCACCACTCAGCCTGGAACCAAACATAAAGGGGTGAGCAGTTCATCATCCTGTCTGAGGGAGGCTGCAGTATAATGTACAGTACACTGTAAGGGACATTATGTTATTTGAGGTTGACTTGCAGGATGTAGGTGATGACCCCGATGCTCCACATGTCTGCTTCTAATCCCAGCGGCTCATAGTTGACGATCTCCGGTGCTTAAAAGGCAAACAGATGACAAGCGAAATGCATCTCTGTTAAATTAGCAGAAAAATAAGCAGTCTCTGGTTCAGTTTGACACATTACATTTCCCTACCTCTAAACATCTAATATCACAAATTCTGAATCTTTTTACACACTCAACTTCTCCGGTCATCTCAGGGAGTAAGGACATTGGTTTTGAGATATCTGATGAGCTTTTCCATTAATGGTAGCCTTCAGTGTGTACAGTTTAAGGTCATTCATTTCTGAAAGGCCAACCTTATTAGGATCTTCCCGTCGGTTACAGCAATCTGTGACAAGTTTAAATCAGACGAGGGGACCTTGACTCGTCTTTTCTGGGCTTGCTGTAAATTGCAGAACTTTGGGGAGGAAATATTTTATTTATTTAGTGTAATAATTGGGAGACAAATAGTTCCAACCCTATATAACGCTTGCTATATGGGGTTGTTCTGAGAGCTCCCAGCAGGCTTTACTGTTTTGTACGGTTTTAGCTAAAAGGATTATTTTGAGAGAATGAAAATCAACCTCCCCTCCTCATTTTAAGAAGTGGCTCAATGATTTGGTTTCCTGTCTTCCGTTAGAGGAGATTATGATTATCTTCGTCTTACTCTTATTGTATATTTGGGTAAGATTATATAGAAAACTCCTCTTGCCCCCACTGTTGATGAGTGAATCTCTCAGATTGGAGGAACAGCAGCATTTGAAAATGTGTCATTTAAATTGTTAAATAGAGGAAATCATTATTATGCTAAATGACAAAAGTGGGAAATATTTATTAATGGGCCCCATTAACAGGAGCCAGTAGGACCCAAAGTGCCTTCTTTCTTTCTCTCCCTTCCTCTTCCACGCCATCCTTTAATGTCACAATGATACAGCATATAGAATTTGCCTTTCCTTTCGTTTTCTTATTTCTTTTAGCCCTTTAATTTCTTTTTTTTGTCTTTTTTTTCTTGTGTGTAGTTCTTTCTGTTTATCTTCTTGTAACTTTTTTCCTTTATGTATGTGTGTGTGTGCAGTATATGTATACACGTGTATATGCTGTGTGTTTTATTGATGAAATGCTGGACGTAGATTTGGGTGGAAAACAATACAAATCATAAATCGTGTAAAGTTGTTAAGATGTGAGGTCCCTTTACTGATTATATCATAAAACAAAAGGACTCAGCTGTGGCTAAATGTTCTGTAAGTTACCTTGTCTGTGTATGGACATTAACATTACGGCAGCTATGGAGACTGGAGAGACAATGCATCTTGGCATGTATGAGCATCTATTTATTTGCTACTATGGCAACCTTTTTTTTGTATCTGGGTTTTGACCCGTGTTTTGTTGTTTGTTGTTGTATTTTTGTGTATATTGGTTCAAAAAGTTCAAAATAAAAGAAGAATAAAAGAAGAAGAAGAAGAAGTAACAAATGAACTCGTCTCACCTACAAACTCAGGTGTTCCAAAGATGTTTTTGAACTCAACCCCAGCTTCAATCTTGTGGGCGAGACCGAAATCAATGAGTTTGATTCTCGGCAACGGCACGTTCTTGTCCAGCAGCATTATGTTTTCAGGCTGCAGGTGAGACAGAGACATTTACTAAGAACCACCCAGATAACAAATACAAACACTACAAATGACATTAACTATTGTATTGTTTCCCTCATGATCTTCATTTTACAAAAGATATAAAGAGGACTTGACACAGTATTCATTCATAAGGTGCAAAGCTGTCTGTCATTGCCACAAACCAGCAGAAAAATCATCACCAGAGATCAAAGTTACTGTGAACACCAGTCAGTTCATATTTTCTAGATTAAACACAGCTAACTGCTCCACCTAGTGGAACAAATCTCCCTCATGTGTTTTACTGAAGTCATCAGGTCGTCCTGCTGGTCAGACCAGAGAGAAACCTATAGCCAAAAGCTTCCAGTCACTGAACTCTATCATATCACACCTCTACTGGAAAAATAAAACATCCAAACTTAACAGATCTCGGGGGGGGGGGCAGGAGGAAGCAAAGAAAGCAAGAGCAAAAGAGGAGGAAAAACAAAAAGGAAAACCAAACAAATCAAAACAAAGTAAAACCAACAGATCAATAAATGGCTAAAAGAAACTCCCATACACACATACACACCTACTTCCATGCGTAGTAGTAATCTAACATTGATCTATCTATTGAATTTTGCTCAGGTTCAGGTCCTGTTAGTTACTTAAGCTTGACTGTATTTCTATGCCGTGTCATGTCTCATGTGTCCTTCTGTTAACCACTTTCCTTAAACACCCAAAAAACACCAACAAAAGAATGAAAAATAAACCTCATTTTCAAAAAGTCAACTTGAAGCCACACGCCATGTTTTGCTGTTTCTTAAACAGTAAGAATAGAGTGTTAGTTTGTTGTTGTTGTTGCTTGTTGGCAGATGATCCCTGTTAGTTACATGTCATTCAACAGTAGATGTGCAGTCAATAGGCAGAAATATAAAAAGTGATGTCTAATGGTTCTAGTTCCTTTTTATTTGTATATTCAAAATCACAAAAAATGGTCTAAAAGCTTAAACTGTGATACTAGTCAAATGGCCTGACCAACAATGCTGAATCATTCTGAGTAATAAACTCTGAGCATGAAACAAGCTTTTGTCGCTTGGACAAAATGTCACGGCTGAATCGACTCGAGTTCACGAGGTCACCGCGCTTTTCAGTGTGACTCTTTGACTTCGACATGGCTCAGAAATGTGACAGTGTCTCCTACGTGCAGTTAAAACAGGAGGCTGCATGTCTTTGTCTGGACAAACCTTGAGATCAAAGTGGGCTATTTTTCTGGCGTGGAGGTAGTTCACCCCCTCGAGGATTTGCTTGATGAACTGGGTGGCCTCTTCCTCGCTGAGAGACTCCTTCTGAGCCAGGAAGTCAAACAGCTCGCCTCCAGAGACCCTGCAACACAGACGCTCATCATAAATCAGTGCAGAGTGCAGTGTTAGACACTGTATTTGACAACCGACTAACACACATTACAGTATCTAGTCTTATATTCCCAAGCGTCTGACCCCAGAACACTCACAGCTCCAGGATGAGCACCACATCGGTGCGGTTCTCGTAGACGTCGTGCAGCGTGACAATGTTGGGGTGCTGAATCTGCTGCAGGATGTCCACCTCACGCTCGATCTCCTCCCGCCGCACTCCTCGAGAACTGGCCATGCTCTGCCGCTTCTTGATGAACTTGGCAGCGAACTCCAGACCTGTGCTTTTCTCTCTGCACTGCTTTACGATGGCAAACTGCCCGCTGAAACACAGAGGTCGAACCACAAAGGGGCAAAGAAAACTCTGAGTTAAGTCTGAAAAAGAAAGAGGCTAAACTGAAGTAGTTTTATTAACTACAGATAAACAACCGTGTAGATGAATTGCTGGCTGGATATTAGCTTATCATAGATATATTGGTATCTGCTTGTATATCAGTCAGTGAGTAACAAAATGTCAAATATATGCGTGAGGTAATTTAGAAACAATGTCGTCATTACTTCATTTGTCCACCAGTTTATTTGATGCGTTTATTTTCCTGCTGTGAAAATTAACTAACTGTAAAAAAGATGTGAAGATTTGCTGCTTTTCCTTTGAATGATGTTAATGATGTTGAGGTTTGGACTGTTGGTTGTGAAGGAGTCACTTTGGGCTCTGGATCATTGTGACAACTTTTATTAAATCAATCAATCAATTGATTAATGGAGAAAATAATCAGCAGATTAATCCAGAATGAAAAGAATCATTAACCAGTTGAAAATGAGCTCCACCTCAACCAGCTCCAACAGTAAAATCCTGCTTTTACATGAATGATGAGGAATAATCATCTAATGAGATCAGATATAACAGCAGAACAGCCACAGAGGACGTTTAATACTTTTAATACTCTAACTACATTTTCTTATACTTGAGGTAAATTAGCAAACGCTAAACTATACACTGTACTCCAATGAGGTCTCTTGTTTAATAATTCATTTTGGCAATATTTTGATATTGTGCAGTAGTACACAGATCGGCCTGATGGGGGCGCTTCAATCACAGGAGAACAACTGCTCCACTACTGGTCCATTTGGAAGGAAGCTGAAAGGATGTCTCTTGATTGGCTCAGGGCTAATGGGACAGCGATGCAGTTACCCTGTTTTATTATTTGTTGAGTTGCTGAATGCTTACTGAATATCGTGCACCCCATAATAACACGTGCTACAGGGCCGTGGTGGGATTGTGATTCAATTGTGTCACTCAAATGTTCCCACCACTTCAGTCTATATATAGTGCCGCACACATTCTGCGATAAGTGATAATCCTGACACTCAGAGATACTCACACGTTCCAATACAAGCAACACTTCATGTCAACTGCTGGGTTCCATGTGGTTTATTTAATATGACTGTTTAATAGTATTAAATACGACTCAAGCTGGTTCACTTGAATGGTTGGTAAGCTAACACTCTACTTCCTCATCTGCAGCCAGTCTGGGAGTAGATATAGCCGCAGCTAAAGATAGACGATGCCTTTAAAAAAGCAGCTTGACGTGCACAACAGTTGTCTCCACCTAATGACGCACAGCAACAAAACTAGACATAAAAAAACAAGCTAGTTTAGCTTCCTTCTCCTGTTTTCTGTTAGGGAGATTTCAGTGTAATCTGAGGTTTATAGAAACACAAAGTTACTTGAAACTGTCAGTCAATCATCAGTCAAAGAGGAAGCTTTGGCTCACAATTTGACTCCTGTTAAAGCGGTCAGGGAGAATAAAAATACACTACCGAGTTGTCACGGGTGCAGGGAGCGTTTGCAGCATGCAGTTAATGATTCAGTGTGATTTCCATATTGTTATAGCAGAGCAATAACTGCTTGGTGCACTGACCTACCCAGTCTAAGTTAAACCTTATCATGAAATGTATGTAGAGCTCTACTACAAAAAGCCTCTAAAAGTCGTTATTACAAATAACTCTACATGATTTATGATGATCAGCGTTGTTGTCTGTATATCAATATTACTGATGTCTCTGATAAAGTACAATACTGAAGTAATATGTTAGTTATGTGAAGAAATGCCACAATGAGGCTGTTAATTCTTAAAAAACATTACACAGGTTTTCCTGGCTGTGACTTAAATAAATACATAAATAAATAAAATGTATAGAGTTACTGTATAGTCCTAGTTTCTAGTTAGGATTTAAGTTATCTATGCTTTATTTTTATTTATTATTATTTCTTATCTACCTCTGAGTGTCCTTATGTTGTTTTGTGATAGTATGTGCGATTTGGCTGCTGAAATGGTGCAATTTCTATCTATCTACCTACCTACCTACCTACCTACCTACCTACCTATCTATCTATTTTATGCCAATTTTCTGTTTCTGTCAGATTTAAGGTAGTCATGCCCTGACATGTAAGTGTCTGCATTCACGCTATTATTTACACATTAAAACATCTCACCATTATTCATTAAATTAAATTTAAAAAAGATGCAAATGCAAATAATGTACTTTAATACACTTATTTCACCATGGAGAAGTAAATGAGTAGATATGCTGCACGCATGTCTGTACCTTCCCAACTCTTCACCAATTTCATAGAAATCCTCCACTTTCTGTTGTTTGAATAAGTCCATGGCTGCAGTCCTCACTGATGTTTGTTAGGAAAATACTTCTGCTTCACTTTTCATCTCTTTTTACCTGTAAACACAGACCACAGTTATTTTAATGTTTCTACAATTCTTATAGCTGATAAAACTGAAAAGACAGCTAGGCTGTTATTATGAAAATGGCATTGCTGTTGCCTTGAAAGTTGAACAGTCGCCCACCGACGGCAGAAACTATTATTGTAAATGTCACCGGTCATAAATAATACACCAGCAGTATAACATCAGTGAATAGAAAATGCCTTACCGTGTTAAAAACTCAAAGTGTTGAAGGTGAACACCATGTCCCCCTGCTGTCCTGCGTGTGTTTTTGCCTCCAGTGCTGAGTTCAGGCCACGAGGACTCTGCCATGTTCCAACACATTCCGTTCACAAGCACGGGGAGAGCGTCATACCGAACTTCATTCAAAAAACTACAAATTTAATGTGGCATTTCTTATACCTGAAATGATTAGATTTTTTTGAAAACTTAACCTATTACTATAATTTAGTGTACAGGCGAATGACAACAGTGGGCCGAGAAAAGCAGTTAATTTTAAACTTTAAATTCTTCACCCTGCTCCTTACATCCTTCCATGATAAAATTGTGTGACATCTCATTTTAAAAAGATTATTGTAGTTGTATTAATTCCATGCCGAATAGAAAACTAAAGCGTTACAACTCAGAAGATACATTCAAAGTGTTATATAAGGCATGTACCTTTGCAGACTTTCAAGTAAACTTTTATTTTGCAATAATATAAACGAGGTTTGGCGTCACCGTGTCTCAGTTTAACACAGAACAACACATGCTGTGCTGTGCGCGCGCTCTGCCTCGACCATCTGTTCAGCTCGCGCCTGAAACTATGACACCTGTTGCCTCGCGCGCTCTGGCACACTGTGAAGTCTGAAGATCAAAAATTGTTAAAATTAATTTCCTATTTTAATAAGGTTGATTAATTTAAATATTTACTATTTTAATTTTATTTTATTTTATAAATTTAATTTTAATATTTAGATAAATCCAGTTTTTATTTATTCAAGTCCCTTAAATGTGTGAACACTATAAATTTAATTTTAATATTTAGATAAATCCAGTTTTTATTTATTCAAGTCCCTTAAATGTGTGAACACTAAATACAAATTCTGGTCAATAAAAACCATCACAAAATTATTTATTTATTTTTTACACTTGCACCCCTCCCTTCAAATAAAAGTTGCCTATCCTTTTCTCCACACCTTGCTAAGCTAACAGGTTTCAGCTGTGACTCATCACCATACTAGTATTTTTGTCCCAAAAAATTGATGTTTATACCTTCAGTTCAGATTGTTAATTAACACCAGCTACTCAACACTGAGTAGCTATGTGGTGGCACCGATGGTGACCAATGGTCATAAAACCTGCTGTGGATATTAACGATCCCCAGAAAATAAACCACCATCTGGCCAAAATCTTTATACACAACAAATATGAAAAATCTAATTGCCATTGCATTTTCTGAACACAGCCAAAAGGGCTTTGTATTGTCGGGTGTAATGGCTGCATTTTAGCCCTGCTATAGGTATGGCAATGTTGGTTGGTTGATCCAGACTGAAATATCTCAGCAACTATTGGATGGATTGCCATGAAATTTGGTCCATACGTTCATGGTCCCCAGAGGATGAATCCTAATGACTTTGGTGATCATCTGACTTTTCAACTTGGGCCACCATAACATTGGCGGTTTTGCTTTTGAGTGAAATATCTTGACAACTATTAGATGGATTGTCCTGAAATCTGCTACAGATAGTCATGGTCCCCAGAGGATGAATCCTACTGACTTTGGTAATCCTCTGACTTATCTAGCCCCACCATGGGGTTGACATTTGGCATTCTGAGTAAATTGTCTTAATAAATATTGGATGGATTGCTATGGAATTTGGTACATTCATGGTCCCCTCAGGATAAACTGTTATCACTTTGGTGACCCCCCTGACTTTTCATCAACCAAATCACCTACAAAATTAATGTGGTTCCATATGTCTGAATGGTTGCCAGTGTTTTAACCCTTTATTTGAATGGTTTACCTGGTTGGGTATCAAACAAAAAGGAAAAAAAACGAATTAAAAAGTTACTATGTGGCAAAGCCATTAAAGTTCAATCTGGGACAAGGAAGACTGATAGTAAAATTAAACTGGCAGCCCAATGAGAGGTAGAAGAGTCATTGGTAGATACACTGAAACAATACCACTATTCAGATGAGAGAGACGCCCAACGGAAATAGTCAAATGAGGCACCTCGTCTTCCTTTTGAGAGTGAAACATCATCTGAGCAGAGAGCATGCATGGTGTGCTACCACTGCTCCGTCAGCTCTTGACAAACCTGTGAGGATGGAGAGGCAGTCAGGCGTTGACCTGCACATGGAGACATCAGAGGGAGGCCTGAAGGAGCTGGTGCTGAGGTGGTTCACTGAGACACAGGCGCCGCTTGTCCTCAACAACGGAAACTTCCCAGACTGGTTTCAAGGCTTCGCTGCAAGAAAGTAAGCAACACAGAAAAGAGCTCTACTACAGGATCTGTGGTGAAGGACGGAAGAGAGGTCTGATTTTTCTTGTGGAAGTTTAAGATTTCTCAATGCATTGGCACATAGTTGCAGTTGCATGTTTGTTTAGTTGCAGTGCCGTAGCTACAGTACTACTGTAAACACTGAAGTCATGCATGAGTGGACATTTATTCAAGTATTGTACTTAAGTATAAATATGAGGTACTTGCACTTTAATCAAGTATTTCCATTTCATGCAACTTTATAATTCTCCTCACTACAGTTCAGAGGGAAGTATTGTACTTCTAGTGCACTACATTTAATCAAAGCTTTAGTTACTAGTTGCTTTAGTTAAATTATACTATATTGTGCATTGTTATAGATCAAACTACCCAACTATATATAGAGTATAATAATTTATAATAGCTAAAACTAGCTCCACCTCCACCAGCTACAACAATAAAATGCTACTTACATCAGTAGA
Source organism: Macquaria ambigua (assembly GCA_008360985.2). Lineage (NCBI taxonomy): Eukaryota > Metazoa > Chordata > Actinopteri > Centrarchiformes > Percichthyidae > Macquaria > Macquaria ambigua. Next base: position 116,777 of record VMKM01000352.1, read on the forward strand.
AATCATCCAATAACATATTATATAACACTCACATGTAGGGGCCATTTTTCTGCATAATGAGTACTTTTACTTTTGATACTTTAAGCACATTTTGCTAATAAACATACTTTTACTCAATTGAAATTCATTTGCAATGCAGGGCTTTTACTTGTGTCATAATGGAGTATTTTCATATTGCATATTGCTACTTTTACTTAAGTAAAGGATCTGAATACAACCTAAAAACCTATGAACCATAAATTATAGAACAATAGCACATTGAAATCATTTGCTTATGATACTAATGAAATGTTTATCTGTGACAAACTAAACCGTAGTGTAACAGTAGCACAAGTCAGGAAGAGTCATAAAGTGAGCAAACTGACTCAGTAATGTCAGTTTCACAGCAATATCAACCTAACGTTTGCTAATGTTAGCTAACATTAGCTAACATTAGCCACCACAAGCTAGGCCTACTGCTGGTCATACCAGGCTGTAGCTGCAAAACGTATGAATTAAATTCTCCATTTGTAAGACTAAGACTGTGCTATTTATGTCAAAAAATAAATATAGTTTTGCTTTAAGGAACAGATGATAATTAGCTCTGTTTTCAGGATGAAATATCAGTGTATTTGATAAGATCTGGATGTAACAGGAATGGATGTAGATCTTTGTTTTCTCTGAGTGATGTGTGTGAGAGTGAATAAAAGACAGGTTTCATAACATGGCAGCTTTATTTTTAAATCTAATTTGCCTGCAAGTCTGTTGGTTCTGTCTCGCTCTCTGCTGCAGGGACACGGAAGATCTACTGAGAGATAAAGATCTGGGCTGTTTTCTCATTCGCCTCAGTGATAAAGCCATCGGCTACATCCTGTCCTACAAGTGAGGCAAATCAAGTCTGTTGAACATTGTTCAGTTGCTTCTTTACTGCCTTTCTGATTCATCTGACTGGCCGTGCATTTCCTCCAAAGGGGACACAACAGGTGCCGCCATTTTGTCATCACCCAGAATCAAGATGGACAGTTCGTCATATCAGGAGACTGTCAGACATACGGCAGTCTCACAGAGCTGATAGAGCATTACAAAGTCAGCCCCATCCAGCCCTTTGGAGAGTACCTGACCTCCAGTTGTAATGAGGTGAGGAGAATATCTAATATCTATAGAATATCTATTTGTTGTCTAAGTGTTAAACTATAAATGCAGTTTGCAGTTTTATTCACTGGACATTCACGGCGGGGCTCTAGGGATGTCAATATCAGTCTGTCGGTTTGTCCAACACTTTTGTTCAGACTGAAATTTGATAGATTACCATGAAATTGGGTTCAGACATTCATGCTCCCAAGAGGATCATTTCTAATGACTTTGGTGGTTCTCTGACTTTTCATGTAGCGCCACCAGCACGACAAAGTTTTCCACTATCCAGTAAAATAGGAGGAACAAATCTAAGGCATTCTGAGTCCTTTGTCAGAAGGCTTACAGCCGAAATGTGTTGGTATGAGCCCTGTAATATTAAAAGGTTTTTAATATACTCAAGAGTCAGAGTGCCTTGGATTTTGTTCCTTTTGTTTGCAATTGTTGTGGTCCTTGACGCTAAAGATTTATTCTTTGAGTGTGAATTTAAAAAAACAAACAAACACTTTTACTTTTTGTTTATAAAGCAAAGACGCACTCCAGTTTTTTGTCCTTGTTTCGAGTATCCAGTAAAATATAAGAAATGACAAGGATTGGCACCAAATTCTGTACAGACATTCATGGTTCCTAGAGGATGTATCCTAAAGACTTTGATGATCTCCTGACTTTTCCTCTAGCGCCACCATATGGTTGACATGTTTGGTTTTATGAAATATCTCAGCAACTGTTGGATAGATTGCCACAAAGTTTGTTTCAGACTTTCATGTTCCCAACAGGATGGATTTTTATCACTTTGATGATCCCCTGACTTTTCATCTAACTCATCTTTCATCTGTACTTTGTGTTTAGTGCTAATTAGGAAACGTTAGCCTGCTAACATGCAAAGCTAAGATGACGAACATGGTAAACATTACCTGCAAATCATCAGCTTGTGTTAGCATTGTCAGTGAATGTGAGCATGGCGACGTTAGCATTTAGCTCAAAGCACCTCTGTGCCTAAGTGAAGCCTCACAGGCTAGCATGTGAAGCTAGCAAGAGTCTGCGGGCTTGGCTGTGGACTTGATACAAAGACTAGAGATGATGCTGCAGAAGGATGCTGTCCAACAGCAGTTTGACGATAACCTGATTTTGAAAAGTACATTTTTAATCTGTTGCCATGAAATAATTGAAGAGCCACTTGTCCATCCTTTTGTGTGCCAGATCATTTACTGTTTACTGTTTTTTTTCTTGATGCACCTTCTTGCCATAAGCACAGTGTTTGATTGCATTTGCTTTTAAGTTTAATTCTAATGTAAAACAGGTCTGTGATTTTAATGACAGTAGGTTATGATTATAACAGGTTAAAACAGCTGCTTCTGATGCTGACAAAACACTCCAGTTTCTAAATCTGAAAGGCCATAATTGCTATATCATTGGTCTAATTTGACTGCTGCCTGCTTCATTTTCATGTCTCGCTTGTTTTCCTTGTTGGACCCAGATGCGCTTGACAAGAGAACATGACGTGGGTTGTTACTTTCAGGTAAACACAGGTGAGCTGTATGATGTGGTGAATTACAACAGCAAAGGGAAGTCTGGGGTGAGCGTCCAAGCTCTGCGAACTCTGTGGGACCAGAAAAAAGATCACCACAACGACCCTGGGAATAATCAAAGGATTCAGCAGCAAAGTGACCCTCCGACAGTTCAGCCACCTGCACTGCCACCTAAATTCAAAAACAGAAAGCTGACAGGAGTGGTGTCTGTAGACGCAATGTGCCTCTCACAGGTATGACGGAAATTAGGAATGATCAATTATACTCTAGTGTTTTTTATTAGATTGATAGACTAGATTGTATTATGTTATGACCTCATACCAAACTGTTGGTGTTTAACAGAAAGAGCATATGCTGTATACTTTTCTTACAATGTTTGACATATCAGTGAGTATTTATGAGCACTTCAACATTGCATTTTTAGGACACTATAGAGTTATTTCAAACAATCACCACATCAGAATTTTGGCTTCACTCGAAGTCAAAGCAACACTTTCACAGTTTAGTGTTCACGAAAATCTTCCTTCCTAAACAGTAACAGTAAAGACCTCAAGAGAAACAAAAGGAACTCTGTCCCTCATACAAAGAGTCACATCCAAACCACAAACACCGGACCCAACGGAATTAATGAGTAAATAAATAAGTTAATGAGTCCATGTGAGTATTACTACTTATCTTAGTGTTCAGTGGTTAGACTGCATCATCTCTTTGCAGGACAGTTCCATTTGCATTAACAACATTAAACACTGAGTCCTGTCAGTCCAACTTTTACTACAACAAATCAACCAAAACCAAAATCATCTGCTGAGGAAGTTCATGTGATACGATTGCTACCAGCAGCTACTAAAGGACCATGTGGAGAAACTGTGTTGTCTGGTATCATGTCTTTCAGGTTCTACCTCCAGTGCCAAAAAGAGGTATTCCTCTGGGCTTCTCCCTGAGTGGATCTTTGCCTGACACAACAGCACATCCAAGTGAAACCCAGACCGACCCACACAGACCAGAGAGACTCAGAGGGAACACAAACCCAGCGCTAATGTCTGACAGAGACTCATTTAATACCACTGACGCAAGCTATCCAGGTGATCTTTGTCCACCAGGGTTCTTGTACTCTGAGCTGACACAGGTGGAGAGCAGAAGCAAATCTCTACCAAGACTGAATAACAACATGGAGGAGGAGGAGGAGGAGGAGGAGGAGTACTCTAACCAGCTCAGTAGTCACTCCTTTACAACATCAGCATCTTATTCACCCACTCCACTGAAGAGGGTCACCTGCCACACCTACTCCCTCCACGATCCCAGAGACGGTTTGAGGCCGAGCAGCTCCAGGTCAGAACAGCAGGGAGATGATGTGGAAATGTTGAGGTCCAACCCACTGTACCAGACCTCTGAGGGGCCTGGAGGGGGTTCAGCACGGCAGGGAGGCGGCATGTACACTGAGGTTCCCCAGAGAACACCTGCCGGGCTGCCTGATAACACCTATGAGCAGATCCCCGGGGAGGCCGCTGCTGTCCAGGGCAATACCTATGAGTCGCTGGAGGATATGAAGACCAAGAAGTCCAAACACACCTGGGGGAAAAATGTAAGTCAGACAGAATGATCAGAGTTGTTGATGTTACTGAGAGCAGAAATATCTCATTTAATGGCTTTCCTTTCCTTTTTTTTCTCTGTTTGCAGAATATGAAATGGAAGAAATTCCTTCCTGATTACAAGAAGAAATAAATGTGACTAAAAGGACTGTTTGATATTTTGTTAATTGAGATGGACATTAAATGAGTATTATAAATAAATCCCTTTTACAATAGAATTTTGTTAAGTAAGAAAGTCATGTTGAATTCAGATGTTTAAACACTGCAAAAATCCCACTTTATATAAATCCAGCGGTAGTTCTCGTTCTGTATATTCTGCTTATTTTGCTTTAAATGTAAAATGTTTAGTATCTCATGATTTTATGTAAAGTTTGTTAGTGAACAAGATTAATTAAGATACATTTTCTATTATTAATTATTATCATTATCATCATTATCATCATCATCATCATTATTATCATCATCATCATCATCATCATTATTATTATTATTAGTATTAGTATTAGTAGTAGTAGTAGTAGTAGCAGCAGCAGTAGTAGAGGGGGCAGTGGTAGTATTTTAGTAATAATTAAGTATTTTAGTAATATTTAAGTAAATAGCAGGGATGGCATTAGAGGTGGCTCAGTATTTAGTCATGTTTATTTTGTTATTGAACCTTTCATTAAAGTCATATAAATTGTGTGGCTCATGTCACTGTTCATCATAAGTTCATATTTACTTTTTTTTTCTATAAAAAAACAGCACCACACACATAGCACACAATTTCCAACATGGTCCCATCAGTGCAAACTGGACCAGTTAATTACTCTCCACTAGTGGTCTGGCAGCTGAGACATTTAATGCCACAGTGTTTGGCAGGAAAAAGAGTCTGTTACAGGGTTGGAAAATTAAAAATTAAAGTTGGAGGCAACAGGAACATCATGATGACTGCTGCTGCTGCTATTCGCCATCTCATGAACCCTCAGATTTATCTTGTGACCCTTTGGAGGGGCACTGACCCCTAGGTTGGGAACCACTGGATAAAACTAGTATTTAAAGTTGTTAAAACTAGTTCAGCGTGGTGGTTTAACTTCAGGAGCTGATTGCAGTGACAAAGCTGCATTATAGCTACATATAGCATCAGAACAGGACTAGTATGCACTGATCATCTGACCTGTATCTAAATGGGAATTTGGTTTACACTTACTTACTTGAAACATTAAAAAGTGTTGGGCAGTTCCCTCTCCAGACCACTAGATGTCGGATTTCCCTTTGTGTGCTGCCAATTGGCCGCCGGAGAAGAAGAAGAAGAAGAAGAAATTACGGAAGCACGGCGTCCAAACAGATTCCCGTTGGAAGAGTAAAATACAGTAGATCGCCTTCCTTTCATTAAATCAAATCAAATCTTGGACTAACCATTTATCAATAAGACGATGGGCACTAGAGATGACGAATATGATTATTTGTTCAAAGGTAAAAGAAAGGTTTTTCTCGTTATTGTTACAGCTCTGCAGTCCTCTTAGCTGACAGGCTAAACAGGCCAGCTGATTAACTGTCAGGCTATGCTAACGTAGCCACCGTCAACCTTTGTGCTCTGATTGCTTTTCACCGAGCTTTCTGGGAGATGTCAGCAAGTTTAACTAATTTAGATGACACAAAACGACCTTTCGCTAAACCAAGAACGTAAAAGTAGTAGTTTATTCGTCACGTTATGAAAGGTTTTGTTAAACGACAGGGCGTCTTGAACGTTGGCTACGGTTAGCAGTTAGCTGATGTTAGCTTGTTATCAGTGGGCGCGGACCAGCCTCACGTCGGGACACACCTAACGTTAACCGTTATCACATTATCTTCATATGATCCAACTAGCCAAGCGAATAGGATAGTTAACGATTCTAAAAGTATATAAAGAAAACGTTTGGTCATTAGTTTACAGTGAATCATGCAGCTAACTAGCTAGGATGAGTGTTATCTAGTGTTTATTAATTGAACTAAAGCTGGGGTTTGCAAACAACACGGTCAGTGAAACTGCCAGTGCCAAAGTAAACAAATTGGTATCTACCTAAATTTCAATAAAGGTTGGTGTTTGCGGAATAACGTAATTATCATTTATGTTTGTAAAAATATTAATTAGCTTTAGCTAGTAAAACAAGGCTCCTAATTCTAATTTCTTATGTCAACACCTACATGTTTATGTTGTGAAGTTATGTCATTTTTTTGTGTATCATGTCTACTTTAGCACCAAATACTTGTACTGCATGTCGTTTACACCTATACTGACATACAGAACAACATACTTTAAATATCTATGGTGTTCTAAATTACTTACTTTACTCAAATAAATAAATACATTTCCAAAGACAGGCTGGTTAGACGAAGTGGAGACTCTAAATTGCCCGTAGGTGTGAATGTGAGTGTCAATAGTTGGTTGATTTAGAAGAATAAAAAAAGCATCAGAATAAGTATAAAAGAGCACCAAAAGAGACCAGTATTGCACATAACATTGAGTTATTGCATTAAGTTGTAATTGCACATGACATTAATACTAGGGATAATCATTATTTTCATTATCAATTAATGTGAATTATTTTTTCAATGAATTAAGTATTCATTTAGTCAATGAAATGTAAAAAAAACTTGAAAAATATCACGTGGCGTATGGATGATGAGCAGCTAAGAGATCATAAAGTGAGATCAGTGCATGCAGGTATCATTTGTATGAAATCTGTTTAAAAAGTCCATCCATTTTCTATACCGCTTACCCTCAGAGGGTCGCGGGGGGGCTGGAGCCAATCCTGGACATTGGGCGAGAGGCGGGGTACACACTGGACTGGTCGCCCGTCAATCACAGGGCTGACACATAGAGACAGACAAACATTCACACTCAGTCACACCTACGGGCAATTTAGAGTCATCAGTTAACCTAACCTGCATGTCTTTGGATGGTGGGAGGAAGCCGGAGTTCCCTCTTGCTGTGAGGCGACGGTGCTAACCACTGCACCACCTGTTAAAAAGCGGCCGTTGAAATTTAACTCGAGAAAAGTTCACACAGGAAGAACATGTTGTTATGAACATATTATTCTTATTAGGTTGTATTAAAATGGGTTTTCTCCGTTCTGTGCTTCAGTGGTCCTTATTGGTGACTCAGGTGTGGGAAAGAGTAACCTGCTGTCTCGTTTCACCCGCAATGAGTTCAACCTGGAGAGTAAGAGCACCATCGGAGTCGAGTTTGCCACGCGCAGCATCCAGGTGGACGGCAAGACGGTGAAGGCCCAGATCTGGGATACAGCCGGCCAGGAGCGCTACCGTGCCATCACATCAGCGTGAGTTTAGAAGAGGAGGTCAGCAGGGCTTAGGATGTGCTATACAAACGCGCCAGCCAGAATGCACTTTGGGCTAATTCACACAACTGAAACTGAACTTCAGAGTAGGGTTGGGCGATGTGACGTATATACCATGCAACAGTAAAATGTGTCCACTCGTAGAGATTTGGCAATACCGTTTCCATTGCGGGAGCGAAAATGCCCATTACAATATGTGATGACCTCATCAAATGTCTTGGTTTGTCCGACCAATAGCAAAATCCCAAAATTAATTACATTTATTATAAGGCAAGACCGAGAAAAGTGGCACATTTTCACATTTGAGAACCTGGAACAATCAGATTTGTAGAGTTTTTGCTTGAAAAATTACTTGAACGATAAGTTGATAATCAAAATAGTTGCCGATTAGTTTACTGTTGATCGATTAATCGACTAATCGTTGCAGCTCTACTTCATATCATCTTTACAATGTACAGATTATTAATTCCTGCTGATCTTTTGCGTAACACAAAGACACGTAAACATTAAGGTGGCAGTGATGTCAAGGTACACGATGTCCATGTTGTAGCATTCTGTCTCTCTTTTCCTGCAATTTTACACTAAACACGCCTCAGAAATATCTTGCTGTTTTACAAATGCCAATCAGCTGAAACCAGCTGACCAGCCCTCATATCCAGCTGGACTAATACAACAGGCTGACACGCAGCTGTCAGAGGCTGAAATCAGGTTACCACAGCGCTCCTGCCAGATCACCTGCAGTATTCCAGCCATTTGGCTCTGATGATAATTGTGTGATGATGACTGATGAGTCTTCGTCATGCGTGGTGCTCTGCTGCAGGTACTACCGCGGGGCGGTGGGGGCCCTCCTGGTCTATGACATTGCCAAGCATCTAACTTATGAGAACGTGGAGCGCTGGCTGAAGGAGCTGAGAGATCACGCTGACAGCAACATCGTCATCATGCTGGTGGGCAACAAGAGCGACCTGCGTCACCTCCGGGCTGTTCCCACCGACGAGGCACGGGCTTTCGCTGGTAAGTTATTTTCTAATCTTTAGTTTACAAGAAATACCTTTTTAAAAATGTCCCGGTTAAGATAGGCAGCAATAACAATGAGTTACAGACAAACTATGTACGACAGAAAACAAAAATATACGCCACAAAATCATGAATACTTTTTCTAATGCAAACATGTCAAAGATTTCATCCTTAAAATCACCTAAATGGCACTATAAAAACAACCTGAGAGCTGTCTAAAGCCATAAAAAATAACTATCCCAAACTATAACTGAATGAGACTAACCACAAAACACCGGCAGCCAGAAAAGACAGCACCCAGTTTCAGTGACAAGATTTCACAAAGAGAGACCAAGTTTTCCATTTTAGATTTTAAGTTATGTATGAAACAATTACAGCAGGTGATTTTGTTTTTAATGATTTGTAGATCTTCCCCCTAAACGTTGATGATTCCAGTCATTAGTCGAGCCCCCAATGAGTCGAATCTCATTTTGTCCGATTACTGCACTTCTTTTTTTAGCCGGTTAAAATGATTTAACTACTAAACGAACTGTGATGGAAACGAGAGGGCAGAGCGACTCTCTTCTGCTCGTTTCTCTGGCGCTGAATGCAGCAAACCAGACTCTGGTACAACCTCCTCCACTGGTCAGTGTCACTGACTCTTCGGCTGACAGCAGCCAGGCAGAAGACATGCTCCGCGGGGGATTGTATTAGTCTTGCATAGCCAGACCTTTCTCCACACTAAAACGAAGGTCTGACGGTGCCCTTGCAAAATAGATAGTGGTAGATAGCGAAAAGGGAGGAGAATTCTGACTGAAACAGTCAGCCAATGGCAGGCTTACGCCCACAACCTACTTTCTGTGAGTCAGCCTAGGATTTTATAAATGAACTATGACCGGGACGCACCCTTTATTTCTTTTTACTGTGTGGAAATGTTTCAACATCTTCCACACAGGCATTAAAACAAACAAAAGGCATTCAAATTGTGAGTTTCATAGTTAAAACATGAGACTTGACATGTAGGCTGTTCTCTGGTCTGTCCTGTAACCGTGAGTAATATTCCTCATGATCACTGGTAAGGCGTAATGAAGAAAATGCATCAGTAATAATATTATTTGGAGTAGTATTTATAAAAACTCTAAAAATATCAAAAAGCAGGAACCACAAGAATGAGACAAATTAAAATACAGAGGTTGGGTGGAGCACCCCCGCCCCCGAAAAGTCTAATATTCTGCCTGAACTCGTGACTCAGAGTTCGGCAGAGTCGAATCCTGATCCGGGTACAGCCCTTATGATTTGTAAAGCAGATTAGATTCTACTGTGTATCTTACAATTATCAGTTTTCTAATGGTTCTGACTGAGATTTTTTTCAGTTATTGTGTAACGCAGTGAAGAACTTAAGTTCCACACTCACGTATTTCTGTTTGCCGGGTCAGGCTGGTCTGCTATCTGTGGAATGTAACATATTTGAAACCCGGTTAACGCAGTCTGTTGCTCTACTTTGCCCCGCAGAGAAGAACGGTTTATCTTTCCTGGAGACGTCGGCTCTGGACTCCACCAACGTCGAGACGGCCTTCCAGACCATTCTGACAGGTCTGTGCTGTGTTTGTGCCCCGTCACATTCATCCTCCAAACAGTGCTTACAGCTCACCACTTTGACTTTTAACACGTTGAAAAACAGCATACAAGGCCAACAGACTTAACTTTCATTGAGGACATGATACTCAGTCCAGTAGCTGTTCATGTTGCAGGTGTTTTTATGATCGCTGCTCAGAGCTGATCTGTTTTATGAGGGTGATTAAAGTGAGAGGGAAGTCAGCTGTGGAGTGAACTTGTGTTGCCGGGCAGAGATACAAACAGAGCAGAGCCACACAGCTGCACTGGATTAACTTTATTACATAATGCTGTCTGAACGGCTTATCTTTTAGGAGTGGCAAACCTTTCGTTATCATGAGTGAGATGACCACCTGCAAAGATAACCGTTTCATGTTTGTTTTGGTGCCAGTGGTCCTGCTGCTGTCTGTATAAAAGTTATTGTGCGTTTGTTCTGTAACAGTATGAAAACAGCCTCCACAGAGCGAGATAGCAAAGTGAACACGATGCCTTCATTTGGTTAAACAGATAAGGACATTGATTGATATCAAAACTAATATAGAGTCAACTTAGTGACATTAAAAGGATAAGGCCTTCACACACCGGGGGCGTTTCGTTTGTGTGATTAATTCGCACGTCAATATGTTGTTTTTTTTTTGATTATATTTTTTTGTCTGGAGCATACATGAGTGATCCAGTGTCGTTTTTTTTTTCCTGAAGAATGAGCTGGCGTGAATCCAAAAATATTCGCAGGTGAGTATTTTGCATTTTCGTGGTGTTTATTCATCACGTCCCCGGTGTGTAAAGGCTGGAAATATTCTGTATTATTGTCAATAAATCCCATAAAAAGACCAAAACCAATAATGTTTTAGTCCATCTCTAAATACTTTGACACCGTTCCTACTGAAGACATAAATCTTTAAAAAAGACTCAAATATACTGTATCATTTTAAAAAAAGCCCTGGTAATTTCCTCAAACAGCTGCTCACTGTAGTTTTTAATCAGGAGGAAATAGTGCATTTGTTGGGGACTATTTTCAGTGGTGGATGAATCCACATTTGGTGCTCTAGTAAGTATTTGGAGCAGCAGGACGGTGTATCTGTCTATCTGTGGCACAGAGGAATAAGATATCTTAGGCTTTGTGCAGCGTTCGTACAAAGGACATTTTTGGTTTAGGTACCTTGAAAGGGCTTGAAAAGTGCTTGAATTTTACCCTTAAAAAGCTGTACAAACCCTGTTTGTGGCAATAATCCAATTTGTATTCTCCAATAAAATCCAGTTATTAAGACGGAGGGAAAAATCTAAATGGGAAAACCAGTGAAAAGTTCCTTTGTAGCCCAGATTTAACAATAAATTCTAAACATGTGGGAACAGTGCGAGTGTAAAATGAGGTGGACCCGGGCTCGACCTGACGCCTCTGTTTGAGTGGGAGATATGTAGGAATTTGCATGATTAGAAATGCTCACTGTGACTCTTTTGATCACGTTACAATCTGCTTCCTGTCAGTCACCTGGCACCCAGGAAGAAATGGAAATCATCTCTCTACACTTTGTCACGTCACGTCTGTCATTTGTAAGCCAGGACAAAAGGTCATTCCAAGCTAAATCTCACATTTTAAATAGTTTTAGAAATAAGCATGAACTGCATTGTGGCAGAATGTAAACTAGACATGGACAGAGGTAAAGAGGCTGTAACTCTAAATGACGCCGTTATCTCCCCCCTCCTCCCACCAGAGATCTACCGTATCGTCTCCCAGAAGCAGATGTCGGAGCGTCAGGAGAGCGACATGTCCCCCAGCAACAACGTGGTCAACATCCAGGTGCAGCCCACTGAGAACAAACCAAAGATGCAGTGCTGTCAGAACATCTAGCCCGGCCGCGGATCTGCTGCTACACCCCCTCCCCTCTCCCTCTCTCTCTCCCCCTGCCCTGCCCAGCTCACAACTCCTCAAACCCCCCCCGCCCCAGCCCTCAGAAAATAGACTGCCTCGGTGTACTGTGTGGTGCGGGAGGGACGAGCCACAGCTTCCAAGGCTGTGACCCGAACTCTGCACCTATCTGTACCTGCCTCCCCCACCCCTCCCCCCCGCCCCCCACCCCAACCCCTCCCCCAGGTAAATATATCCCAGTATAAGAAGTCGCCGCGTGGGGTGGCCCCCCAAGCAGAGCCCCTGTGTCGTTAGGCTACTGCAGGACAGCAGGCAGCAGGCATTTCATATCACTTTAGATTTCATTACTGTAGATGCGCTGACATGTCACAAAAATGTCTTAATATATGAATGTGATTAGTTTTCTTCTCTTTCTTCATACCTTTGTGCTCCTGTTGATTTCTCCACATTTTTTATGATCTTTCTCTGTCTTGTATCATATCTACTACTAGGTATATATGAATTGAAAGCACATCAAAGTGTATTCCTATATACAAGCTTCTCCTCTGTCATTTTAGCCCCCCCCCCCTTCCTCTTTAGTGCAATGTACTGTTTTGGAAACCATGTGGATGTATCGAGCACAGTGTAGACGTGTGCGCTCCGGTAGTGTCATGCCATTTGATCTTGATTGCTGTGAATACGACGCTAGTGAAACGTAGAAACTTGCTGAGCTTCAGTTTGCGCAGTGGGAAGGCCGGCTGGGAGCTTGCATGTCGTCATTGTCGTCACCGTGTTTACAGCAGGTGGCAGGTTCGGGCCAGCTTTGCATGTCTCTAAAAGATGGCACTCTGCTGTGCTGCATGCTTTTATCAGGTGAAAGACTCAACCTGGACTCTGTGTGGAACACTATCATTGCCTCGAGGGTGTGTAATAATTTTAGACTGAACACAACTCCTGTACATTTGGATTTTCATCTTGTCCCGCTCTAAGTCTCAGCGTGGCATCATACAGAGAAGTCATGCTTATACTGAGAAGGATTCTGACTGAAGACGTGTTATTCAATCGGGCTTTCCTGCTCCAACATTAGGAGAACAGTATGCATTCATTTATAACATTTGACTACAACTATGCAGAAACTAGCACACGGCTGTTTGGATTTTTTTTCTTAGTGCACTTCTATAGCAAATGAAGGAAGTAAAAAAACAGCAAAAGTATGAGTAACTGAAGTAGTATTCTCCTGTGACATTCTTATGATACTCTATAATATAATAATCAAAACTCTCCTGTCCTCTAGCAAATGATGCTTTGCATGTAACCACAGATCTGTAGTTAGGACGCACTGAGAAAGTAAGTAAATGGAAAATGTCTTTAACCCACTAGGTTGGATTTCATGAGTGTGTCAGATTCTTGCACTGAACCTTAATAGTTGATCTAGTAAACATGTTTTTTTGTCTAGGATTAGATTTTTACTGCACGTTGAGGATCTGGACCTCCTTTTGTCCGACTGGATGTACCGTTTTTAAGACGGTGCCACTTTTCCAAAACCAAAATATAACGTTCAGCACTGCAGAACATAGGCCGAGTTCCGAAAGTCCTTTCCTTAAATCCTCAGTACTCTTAACGGACAGAAAAGGTCCGACAGTATGTGTTGAGCTTAACACACGGAATCAAGGAAAAACTTTAGCGATTCAGCCACATTCTTGCTAACTTCTGGTCACAGTGCCTCCTTCGCCACGCGTACCTGTCCGAAAACGCCTCTCATTCACCTGCTAACAACTCGCCATCATACCCGCCTCCTCCTTAACCAGTAACCTTGCTTTGTCTGTCCCTCAGGGAGGCAGACAGCTGTGTTGTCCCCGTCACATAAAGCCTACGTACACCGAGCTGCCTCTGACTTCAACACAATGCATGGCTTTCTGTACGACTGCACGTCCATGTCGTATCGCCTTATGTAGCTAACATTGTCATTACTGTCCATGAAATCTGCTGAGGGTTCGGCTCGGCTAGCTAGGGTGACGTGCTTAACAAGCTAATTGTTGTGCCCAGTCCAGTCTGTAAGCTGACAGATGCCTCGCTAACAACCTACTTGCTAAAACTCCTGAGTGTGTGTTGTGCTGCATTTCCGGGTTATAGACGTGTCAGTGTGTGATGGTGTTAGCAGACATATACCTGACCTTGGTGTGTGTGTGTGCGTGTGTGTATGTGTGTGTAGAGGCAGAGGGTAGATCGGTAGCTCTGGAGTGAGTGAGCCTGGCTGGCCTGGCGGTGCCAATGGCGTTTTCGTTGGAACAGACGGCGCCGCCAGCCGAGCCGCTCCACACTCACTATCTGCGGACAAAGTGATTCCTTTTTAAGTTGTTTTCTGAAAATGATTTCTGATCCTGTTTCATGTACCTCCATTGTTCTGTGTTTTTTTATGAATTGTGTTTTTTTTTTTACTATATTGAATTCTATAACTGACTGTAATTCCAGTGTAAACGTATAAAGAGTGAAATTTCATTTCAATGAATCTGGAGGGTTAAATGTGAGAGGGGGGTCAAAATGAATGGTTTTATGTTTTGTACAGATTGATAAATTGTACAATTGTGTCTATATCTTAAGTTATCAGTTCATCTTAATAAAGCGCACCAGTCATAAACCTTTATACGATGTTGCATTTTACTTGTGATATTATCTAATGCATGACAACACTTTATTTACTAATTATAAGGAAAATAGATTCAATTACTAAACTTCCAGTTATGTAACAGTCTTTTACTCAGTGCACCTCAGGAATTAAAATAAATTAAAAATAGTAAAATTTGTCTGTGTGGTTGTAAATGAAAGAATAAAATTCAATATATTTTCCAATAAATTAATATTTAATTTGGTTTAAATAATTAGTCGCTTGACAGAATATTAATGGGCAACACTTTTGATAAATGATTATTCATTTAGCAAAAATTAGCTTTTCAGATGTGAGGATTTGATGTGTTTCTCCGTTTTATTTCATTGATTGTAGATTGAATATATTTGTGTTTTTAGAGTGTTGGTTGGACAGAACAAGCAGTTTAAAGCTGGTTTTGGTAAATTGTGATGGGCATTTTTCACTGTTTTTGTACATTTTACAGACAAAACCATTAATAACAAACAAAACAATCAATGACATAACTGATTTAAATTTTAGCAGCAGTTTGTGCCTCTGGAAATCAACATCCGATTATAAACTCCACCCCAACTATCTGTTTTCTGCGTTTACCTCTATATAATGGACTTTGTCTTTCTCACAAACTCAAGCTAATGAGTGGGTACTTACCATAAGTGCTGTCTGGGAACATTATCTCCATTTTCTCTTTAATTAGTACCAAATTACTCTTAGTCCACTCCAGGAAATTACTGAGAAAGTACAGGACCCAGGAGATAAAGCGTCACTAAATTAGCTAATTAATCAGAACAACATGCTGAAGCTGAGTGTCAGTCAGGTTGTGTAACACCGTAAAGGCCGTGCAGAGTCCACAGGTGTTTTGAGTTGTTTTGGGAGGCCAGCTAAGAGGTCTAATCAGTCCAAATAAGAGAAAACACCTGTGTGAGAGCACCTGAGATGAGCAGGGCCTGTAAGATGGTTCCATCTTTTTTGCAACATTTTTGTTTAACAATACCAGGACCCTGAAACTGAAGCAGCTAAATGGAATTTAGTTACCATTCATTTTCTTATTTACATATTTGTACTGTGACACACACAGTCTATGCTGTGACATGTGACATCACAAGTGTATAATGTGAAAAAGGCCTTTGGTAGTTTTCCAACTCTGTCTTGGCTGCAGTGCTAGTTTGAACTTTATTTATTTTTTATTTTACATAATATAAGGTAACAAGACTAAGGCTGCGTTCAGTCCGACAAGTCTGCAGCCATGCTAGTGGCTAAATGCTAACGTTGCCATGCTAACAGACTCACAATGACAATGTTAACATGCTGATGTTAATGTTTAACATGTTCAACACCTTGGAGTGCTATCATGCTAACATTTGCTAATTAGCGCTAAACAAACAGTACAGCTGAGGCTGGTGGGAGTGTCATTAGTTTTGCAGATATTTGGTCATAAACCAAAATGTTGCTCATTTTTAAACTTTGTCCTCATGATGGCGCTATAGATGATAAGTCAGAGGATCATCACAGTTTATACCAAATTTCATGGCAATCCATTTGATAGTTGTTGAGACATTTCACTTAAAATCACAAATGTCAAACAGCTGGTGGCGCTAGAGGAAAAGTCAGAGGATCACCAAAGTCATTAGGATTCATCCTCTGGGAACCATGAATGTCTGTGCCAAAAATCAATCCATCTGATGGTTGTTGGAATATTTCAGTCTGGACCAAGTGGTGGTGGACTGATCAGTGCTAATGTGGCTCAAAAGCCACCTGCACAACAACAGTTTTCAGACATATAGTTGATAATTTTGCTCAAATGGCTAATCTAAAATATATTTTTTTAATATATTACTATACATGTATGAATAGGTGAGCGTGGTCCACTCAAAAGCTCACAGTGCCTCCTTTATCAGTGCATTCACAAAATTCATTATGTAGCAGGTGAGTCTCTTCAACTCTTAAAGTACAGGTGATAATAAAGTTTTTTGTTTTTTATAACAGACACTTGATGTTGATTATGGAGTCCCTAAAGGAAGCATTCTGGGTACTTTAGTTTATATTTATACAGGCTCTCTCAGTCAACATAATGTCAAGAACCACTGATATGCAGATGACACACACTTGTATATCTGGAATTGTTTAAATGCCCTTACTACCAGAAGCTATGTAAGATATTAAGATATAGATTAGATATTATTATGATTATTAAACAACAGCTGCTGTGTAACAAGACATGACACCACTCCCCTGAGCTATGACAACTTTATTGAGTTTAGGGCTTGAAACAAAAAGACCAACAAGCAGCACTCGATACATCTACAGTAGCTGAAACTATCATTTGGATCAAAGCTGAAGAAAAGACAAGCAAGGTAAAGTCAGAGCAAATGGAACAAAATAATACATGGGAACACAAAGTTGTTCACATCTGATTGTCAACATGTCATGTTATGACAATAAAAACACGTTATTGCTATTTGCCAAGGTATAATTATCAACATTTTTAACAAAACTCACCTGTGTGTCATTGAAATATTAAGCAGGATTTCAGACATTTCGGCTCTGTTTCTCATGTAATGTGAGGAACAGTTGCTACAACAAGATTAGAAACACATTTTCATTGTGTTTGGGAACAAAGGTCTTGACATTAGAGTTGAGGAAGTTAAAGTAATGAGAAGTAAATTAAAGTTTAACTATTGATATATTTGACGGTCATTGGCCTTTATAAGTGCTTCCACTTTCGACCTCGCTGCAACAAATACATCATCAAGGTGTGACCAAACGCAAAGTGAATTTTCGCCTTGTGTTACTCGCACGAATACTGCCGCTGGAGTGTTTTTGGAGTATTTCGAATATTCGCCCTCAACAGCCAATGGGAGTACTCCACACGTAAACATGAACTGTTGAATCTAAATCGCTTGTAAGCCAGACAAGTATGCCGGGAAAGCCAGCTGTGCTAACGGTTGTGCTAACTAACTGAGGAAGGCAGCTAACGGTAGTGCTAACTTGGTTCGTAGTAAAATACAACCGATAGCTGGAATCAAGGAGCAGACATGTATTTTCTCCAAGCCCTCTCCTGTTTTGTTTTCTGTTCAGTAAAGACGTTGAGTCGTGGAGCTCCGGGTGCCCACAGACGGCGACAAGTTTGTTCTCCATTTCTGATTCTCTGTGATTCTTGTCAGGAGAATATCAACGCTGAATATCACGCAAAGGTTAAATATTTCGATTCGCGCAGACGCAAATTCACTTCTATTGGCTTTATATGTAACCGCACCGCACGAAAAATTCACTTTGCATCTGGTCTTTAGAGCTGAAACAATTAATCAATTAATCAATGGACAGAAAAATAAACGCCAACTATTTTGATAATCAATTAATCGTTAATTTTTCAGCCAACATTTGCTGCTTCTTTTTCCCCTCACGTGATGAATCTTTAGGTTTCGGACTGTCGATCAATCAAAACATTTGCAGATGTTGTCTTGGGATTTTGGAAATTGTGATGGACATTTTTCTATATTTTATGAGGCCAAACGATTAATTGATTAATTGAGAAAATAATTGGGAGATTAATCAGTAATGAAATAATCGTTAGTTGCATGTTTCAGACTGGAGTCGTTCCCATGTTGAGACAGTCAGATGACAATAATCAGTTTGCACCAAAGGACATAATAATAATAAGGGCGTTCCTGGCTAACTATTATATCTTGAATAGTCTTTGGCATGCACATTAAGCTCGACGCACAACAAAAGAAAGTCACAATAATAATCACTAGTGTACAGTAAGTGTACAGCCAATACACCACTCTGTCTACAGTACATACAAAAAGATAACTTTTCAGAGAGAAAATATGGATCCTGTCAGGATCTTTAAATATGTAAACAGGAAATAAGAAACGATGTGTAAAAATACCGGAACTATACAGGGAGTGTAAATCTGACCAGGCTGCAGCTTGTGTGCATTTATTCACATATTTTTCTGAGTCCTGTTTTTTTTGGGAGAATATCGGAGGAATGAGCACCTTTTCTCCGGAGATGTCTCAGGTTTGTTTGCACTGCGAGAAATAATGCCCATGTGATGCCTCTTCATTGTACAAGCTCGGTAGATCCTCTGAATCCAGGTGTGAAGTGGGCCTCAGTCTCACCTTCCAGTACAACAGTCCCACAGACAAATTTACATGAGAAACTCAGTTTTTCTTTTCCCGTTGTCCTCGACTTTCCGTCTTCTGACCCGGGACGTATCGAAGAGATCAGCATACCAGAAAAAAAGGTACACTTGTGTGCATACGTACGTGTTTATTCCCTCGATTAACGTTTTGTTGATGACGGGGAATTTACAATACAACACAAATAGGTAGTATTGACTGGCACAAAAACAGTTTGGATATAATACAGTGATAAAATGTCATGAAGAATTCTCACCATCTTTTAAATCTTTCCACATTACGTCCCAGTTCACAGTTTCTTGGTTCTGGATGAAATAGGAGCACTGGTGGTCCAGTGTCCAGTCTGGGTGCTGGGGGGGGGGGTCTAGAGCAGCGAGCTGGTGGGGCTGCCGGGCAGCGGGGGGCTGTGGCTGTGCAGGGTGAGGCTGTGGCTGTGAGAGGGGCTGGGGCGCACCGGCAGCAGGTCGTAGTGGCTGGGGATGTGGCTGTTCCTGGGCAGGTCGTACGGGTTCTGAGGGTAACTGGGAACCACCACGCCGCCGGCTCCCTGCACGATACTGATGGTTGGTTCTGCAAGAAAGAGAAGAAGTTTAGTTTAGTTGATTAATCTGTTAGTCAATTAACTGCTGGATCATTTAAGTCATTTATCAAGTAAAGATGTAATGGGCATTTTTTGACTATTTATGATATTTTATAGTGTAAATGATTAATCAGTTAAACAACTAATTAAAGAAATACACAAAATTAATTGAAAATGAAAATGATCATTAGTTGCAGCCCTAAATCCAAGTTTTATTTTATTTGTAAAATAAAGACAAACTTTGCTATATCACTTATGATTTTAAAGAACCACATCAGTGCTTCTGCAAGTTTTAGTTCCTATTACAAACTATTTAGACTTTATATTACTGGAGATCATTTCATTTTGAGTTTCAGATTTTTTAAATGCATTTTTTTTTAAAAGCAGCCATTGACTATTGATTGTTATTTCTGCATGATATGCAAATCAGTTAGCAGATCCTTGCTTGAGTTGTGTAAAATCATGTCTGATGCATTATTTCATGATTATGATTTAATTAAGTTACATTAAAGAAAATGAATAAGAGTATTTCCCAAAATGTCAAACTATTCTTTATGTATTAAAATGTTGGCGCTAATAATCTCACTGGTCGGAGGCAGAGACTACCATTAATCTCAACCACTGTATTTGGTTACAGTGGTTCATGCTGAGGTATGAAAATTAGGCCCTGTTTACACCTGTGGACAACTCTAAGTACAGGTGTGAATGCACCCAAGACCCACTGAGATCTGATCGCTCAGACCACATTCGGAGGTGGTCTGGGCCGCATGTATTCTTTTAGCAGGGTGTCCGAGAATGTGTCCTGGACCACACTGAAGGACCGCCTACTCAACTGACGTCCCATGTGTAGGAGGAAGTGCAAACTCATTCGCACGCCAACAGCGTCGCAAGTGCGAAACGACATATATTACGAGTGCATCAAACATCTAGGGCGATTTGGTTTGCCTGGAACACGCCAAGGAACAGACCCAGTCTGTACTGTTTTGATTTTGCGCGTGCCAAGGTCTTTGCAAACGTCTTCTTCTTCTTCTTTTCATTTCCAGCAGACTAGTAAGCACAGGAAGTGCATTGCTGCCCCCTGCAGGTTAAAAACAAAAACGCATTTGGTCTTTGCACGTGTTTATTTGCATATTGAGCGGGGAAGTGAGATCCAATCACAAAAGGTCACTGGAGACGCACTCTAAGTACGTCAGTTGACACTTGGCATTAGAGTCCACTTGTGATCGGATCACCCAAGACCATGTTAATGCCAGCTGTAAACGGCCTTAAAGCACACTAATCACATTTGAATGGCAATTAATTTCTCTTTTGTGATCTATCTCTTTTGTGTAAGATCTCTGATTGTTCACTTGTGTTACAGTCTATGGTTTGTATATATAAATTTGAGTATACTTGTCATGGATAATGCTTTGCCATATTGATACTTGTGTATGTATATGGAAGAAGTTAAAATGCAGAGCTGAAATTAAAAAATAAAAACAAAGGTTGATGTGATCCAAGCAGTGGCACGCTGACACCCCCCTCTCGCCTCAAACGTACCCATGTCGTAGACGTTCTTGGCGGGTGCGGTGGTGGTGGTGGTCGTGGTGATGATGGCGGCGGAGCAGCAGTGTGCCATGTGTTCATGGTGAGCCGGCGATTTCATCTCCACGTAGCTGCTCTCTGAGTGTTTGCAGAGAGCCGGCGGGTCGTTAATGGTGGCGTATGGGTTTTCACTGTTGAGGGAGCAGGTGCTGGACAAGGAGCCCTTCATATAGTCTAAAAGATAAAGACCACATACATCACTTAACCTTGTGTGTTGAGAAGTAACGCTCTATGGCTCACGTGGGAGTATGAACTATTCACATGAATTCACAGCATTCTTGTCGGTGGGTGAACTCTCGTTGAACTCTGCTGGTCATGCATTTCCACAGCTACGGTAATAAAATAAAATGCTCTCTAGCAAACTGCTGCTGATCAAAACCTCAGAATTTAAATTTTTACATTTTAATAGGACGAGATTCTCTTCTGAAAGACAAAACTACAAACTAAAACAAGGCCTCTTTTCCATTTCCTGAAAAATGTTCATGTGTCATATCTGAAACATTTCCTGCAAAGTATGAACCAAACTGGGTGCCTGGTTATCACAAGAGTTACCATAGCGACCATTTTCATGGCTGATAATAGGCCCAGGGATTATCAGCAGGACTGGTCTGTGAGCGCTCGCATGTCATGTCTGACTGACTCCAAATTACATTTCTGTAGATTCTGCTTTTAGAGGATGAGGCTGGCGTTATTCTATATTTTTCTAATTTGTCAAATCTAATGAACAGAAAACTTTCTCACTTCTCTGCTCTGTCTGTGCCTCTCTGCTGCACGTGGGAGAAGTTTGCCTTCAAGGCTTTCTGCCAGAAAGGCTTTCTAACATAACAAACGGTCGCAGTTTAGTCAGGTTTAGGCACCAAAAGTACGTATTGTAGTTCAACGTTTACGTATTATTTTAACCCAAACCATGATCTTTTCCATAAACCTAACCAAACTGCGATGTAGTACTGTCAAAAAGGCTTTCTAACACGTGGATAACATTGAGAACGGTCGCAGTTTGGTTAGGTTTAGGCAGCAAAACTACTTGGTTAGGTTTGAAAAAGATCAGGGTTTGGGTTAAAATAATAAGTTAAGTTTGCAGCTGACTTCCTAAAGTCTTTGGCAGAAAGCCCTGAAGGCAAACTTTTAAAACAGGTCACAAATATACAGCCTGTGTCCAAAATCATTCACTAATTCACTCCTCCCTACTCACTATCTAGGGAGTTCTATGTAGAGGACTATAAAGTGAGCTCATCGGCAAAATGAAGAAACACTTTTGGACCATGGATATATTATAAGAACTGGATACAGGACCCAAAGATGGCGGCTATTCATTCCAATGAGAATTGCTCGCCTGGCACATACACCAAAAACGTTTCTAGCTTCCAGGTTTACTTCCGGGTTATGCGGCCCACTGAATATGCGCAGTAGTGAGTTCCCGCTCGGCCCATAGCCTTTACATTGTGATGACGCCACAGATTTTTAAATCTCTTTTCTCGGCTCGAGGAAAGTTTTACAAATATAAAACCTCCATGGATCAAAAATTCATAATAGAAAGAGTCATAATTGACCTTGTTTGCAGGTCGAAGTGTCCTGTCAACAGTTTTACAGACATGTCTTTTACAATGGTGGTCTGTGGGCGCTGCTCTCTCTCCTCTCGTCTGTCTGCCATTTTTCTTTCAGTGCAATGCATGATGGTATATAGTGTTTGGTTAGTGACCATCGGTTGTACAATACTTTTCATGATTGTGGGACACTTTGAGTCCAGTAAATATATATAGTATAATAATTCTCACTATACATTTAGCAAACTCACTATATAGTGGACTATGCAGTGAGTAGTGAATGCTTTTAGACACAGCCCTTGTTTCATTTGCTGCTCACTGTAGTTTTTATCAAACAAACAGGAGGAAATAGTGCATTTGCTGGGGACTATTTTCAGCGGCGGATGAATCCACATTTGGTGCTCTAGTGAGTATTTGGGGCAGCAGGACGGTGTGTGTGGGATTGAGTCCAGATAAACTCCAGTGTGTGTGTTCATGCTGATGAAGGAACAACAGTGAGGCTCACTGATGTGTTTTTGTCAATGGCTACTCCGACAGCACTTGTTAGGATGAAGAATTCGTTGTTGGTTTTGGTCTTTTCATGGGATTTGTTGTAAAGAAGAAAAGTTTAGAACATCACCAGACTTTGAGAAACATACAAGTTAAAGTAATCATTGCATCACTGGACAACAACAAAGGTTACGTTACAAGGCCGACATCAACATTCAAAAGCAGTTCAGGTTAAAAAACACAGACGATCTGTGAAGCTGCAGCTGAAGGAAACACATCAAGTGACAGGAAAACACACAGCATTCAGTTATTGTGAAGGAGAGACTCCCCGGGGGAGTTTTGGGAGTAATGGGGGTCAAAGCAGGAGGAGGACCCCCCCACACCCCCCAGGCAGAAAGGGAAAACACACAGAGGAGAGGAGTCGGATTCATCCTGCAGAGACACAAACACACAAATCAGTTACAATCATTTTCTCTCTACCATGAAGCTGAGCATTCAGGTACAGACTCGGGTCTGTGAGGTTTTTCATGCTGCACAACACGCTCTCATCCACATGTGCACTTTAGTTCTTAAAAAACGAAGGTGGGTGAAATCAGGAAGAATCTGCTCTCAGTACTCTGTTGTAGGTTGTACGTGTTGTAATTCACTTTCTGACTGTTCCTCACGCTGACTCATCTACTTGCACTTCTGTTAGAGATTCCTATGTTTCCCAGAAATGCTCTGGACAATCTTCTGTGTGCTTGTTACATTTGGGGTGGGTTATACTGTAACTGTAGATGTGTAGAAGATCATTTTATACACATTGCCCCCAAAAATTCAGCCTGAGATATTTATAGCAAAACTAGTGGAGCTGTCAGGGTCTTCTCTGGTCTACAACATGCAGCTCACTGACGGACAGGTACAGTAAGAACTGCTGTGTGCGGCCAGTAGACTATAACTTCATGAAGTGGACATGTCACCACCTGCACGCCGAGCTCTGTACACCTTTCAGACCACCTGCACGCTGTCACAGTTAATCACATTGTGTCTGTCAAAGAGCTCCTGCTGCAGGGCGGACCGTCAGAGCCGGACCGTCAGAGCCGGACCTTCAGAGCGGCGTCTCGTGTTACGTGGGACATGCAGCGATCCACATCCAGCGTGACTTTACACACAGGGAACTGCAACATGAAGCTGAGGTTCAAAATGCAAGAGAGGCAGTCATTGGCTGAAGGGGACTGTTCGAGCAAGAGGATTGGCTGGGGGTGTCAGAGGTTGATGAGGTCACACGGGGTACCTCTGTAGCGCGGCTCCACGTGGTAGCTGTAACGCCGGTCAATGCAGTAAACACCTGCACAGAAACCAGAGAGAAAAGGTCCTGAAAGCTAAAAACGAAGACGAACGAAAGGACGACGACTACATTCATGTAGCTGAAACTATTTATGCTCCATTGATGAGTGTGGAGATTAAACTGTTACAAGCACTTTACCTTACCTTTAATATGCATGCTTATTGAACTACTGTACATGCATACAAAATATTGCATATTTATTTATTTAAGTTACTGAGAAAAACTCAAGATTTGAAATAAAGTTTTCAGTGGCTTTAAATATATTTTATAACTTTTTATTGAGAAACTTGGATTAAAGTCAACTGCTTGACTTCACCAATACTGTAATTCTTCTAAACACTCAAATAAATGAAATCTTTTCATAACTTTTCTGGGGGATACTTTCATTAAATACAAAATAATAATAATATAATGATTTAATTCATATGTTTATTGTGGTGGTTTAAGATCTTAAAGACATTTTCCAAGTGAATGGAAGATATTTTTTTTACAGTAGATCATAATGCACCAGAAAAGGAAAATGGTCATGTGATATTTTAGGCCTGTAGATTTAAAACGGCAGCGTCAGAATACAATGTGTCGTTTAATTTTTCTGCAGAATTATACCATTTTAGGCCTTTTAGCAGCAGCATTACATTCGTCCTAAACTAAATCTGTAAGTGTGACTGGCTGAAAACGTAGAGCCAAAAAAACAAAACAAAAAAACAAAGCAGGAGAGGGAGAAACCCCGACTGACCCAGCTCGCTGAGGTTACAGTAGGCCCCCCACTCTGGAGCGCTGTTCCTGTGCCGCTTCTTTGTCTTCATCTGGGAAACAAAGAACGATAACACATTACAAAGACATTCTTAAAGAAATGACAAAATGCATCATGCCCTGATGAAATGGCACTTTAACTCTTTGTAGATGAAACAGAATATAAAGATTTCATCCAAATGTGTGAACCAATGTAAAATTAGGAGAAAGGGAGTTTTATTTGTGATATAATGACGTTTATAATAATAACGGTGGCAGATTTAATTCTCAAAGTTTTTTGTAATTTATGAAACACTGGGTCGTTGATTTCAGACAGAGGAAGATAAAAGCTGCTCCTCATTTCTAGGCAGATTTGATCATCCGTAGCTGACTAGCTAATTAAGCTAAAGTTATCTCCGGGAGTTGGTTGAAAAGTCGATGTTTCCTGCTGAATCGTTTTAAAACAAGAACCCTGTAAAAAGTCTTTAATGTGCACTTGATGGCCACATACATGATATCGTGAACAGGACTTTTATTTTTTTTAAACGTGACCTGTAACCCCAGAGACTGATGTCGTTCGTTAATGATACGCTCATTAGCCTTAGAAGTTGTGTTAGCTGTTAACTGCTGTAGCTACTAAGCTAGTTAGCCAGACATGCTAACATTAGAGCAGACAAACACACTGTTTAATCCGTTCTTTACATGTTTGCTCTTGTGTGTTTGACTTTTGAAAGGCAAAAAAAAAAGACACCACCCCCCCAGACTCTGATAATGCTGAGTATCTGCCTTCTATGCTGACTTACTTTCTATTTATATCAACATTTTCCTCAGACATATTATAAAATTGCAAAGAAAAACTCTATACGACTAAAATTACAATATATTTACTTAATATCCACCGAAAAACTTCCACTTCCGAGGCTGTGAGTACCACAAGAGGGGGGCGTTCATTTGGACTCTTCTCATAAACATTAGATCCAGTCAATTTTCATTTATAGTTGACATTCAAAAAAATGAACATGAACTACTTTTGGTTTTACTATAGGGCAGTTTTTATATAAAATCTTAAAGGGCTGTTTCACCCTAAGAGACTGTTTCTTCTGCAGAAAGAAAACTTCTCACAAAGAGCGGATTATTCAGAGTAACAAGCACACTGTTTCTGGACGGAGATGTAGCTGCTGAATTTTTTAAGGTAATTGTTCAAAGTTCTGTTCACCTCCACTGAGTTGGGTTGGAGGCAGAAATCTCAGGGACAGACATCTTAAACTCTGGGCGAGGGCAAACAAAACCAAAACTAACTGCGTGGCTAGATACCGCTGCTAACAAGTGAGAAAATCTGTTTTTAATAATTTGGTGAACTTGCATATCAAGTTTTTATAGAGAATATCTCTTAAATGTCTCCACATAAAGCTGCAACTGATATCACATCTGCAACTTTCTGCAGAATGGCTGTACGAATACTTGTCAGCATCCTGCAGACCAAACTCACAGTGTTTCCAGACCCACCTTGGCGGAGCTCCTCTTGTCTGGCTTGGCGTAGTGCGCGGCGTAGGTGCAGGGCCCCAGGGTGCGGTAGCTGGGGTTGGAGAAGCAGCGGCCTACAGAGCTGTTACTGGGAGAGGACTCTGCAGAGGAGAGCAGGCCTGTGCACTGCAGCCCTGCTGTCACCACACGACATCAGCACATGTTCTTACATCCTACCCCTACACATCACCATGACATACATGCACGAGCACACACACACACACACACACACACACACACAGTGCACCCGAGAACCTGACACTGTCGTCCAAAGCTGCAACTGGAACCAAGAGGAGGAACTTCGGTCTCATACAACATTCATTCATTTTCTTTACCTGCTTATGGTCACAGAAGGTTAAGAGCTGCACACACACTCACTTACATTCATATTCTCATACAATGTAGATCAGTGCTGAAATAATTAGCTGATTAATCGTTTAGTCGACAGACAGAAAATTAATTTGTTGTTCTATCAAACCGTTGCTGTTTCTAGCCTCTAACGTGAGAATCTGCTGCTTTTGTAAACTGAATATCTTTAGCCTGTAACGACGCTCCCTTGCACTCTGAGCACTTTTTACTAACATTTTATAGACTAAATGATTAATGTGAAAAATAATCACTCTTGATAAAATATCTGTTGCAGTCCTGTTTAGGATGTCCAGTCTGCCGGGACGCGTAAAGACAGAAAAGTACCTGGAAGAAAAAGGACAACACCCAGAGATACGGACGTCTTACCTGAGAGGGAGTAGTCGGTGGAGTTGATGTGCAGGGCGGGCGTGTAGGTGACGCTCGGCACGTGGTGGCCTTTCTCCCTCTGCCGGTAGCGGAACCAGACCACCAGGCCGAGCATGGCCATGATGAGCAGCAGCAGGAAGATGATGCCCAGGACGGCACCGGCTGATTGGCGCTCTGATGCCAGAGCCGGGCTGATCTTGGTGTAGGGGTTCAGTTCCTCCATCATCAGAGCCGCTGAGGAAAACATGGAAACATTCTACATTAATGAACAAACATAAAAACAAACAAAATAAAAGGCTCTCAATTTTGGTGTTGTGCCTTGTTAAAAAAATGCCTAAATCTACAGGGGGTGGACAAAATAACATGCACAGTCAACAGAGAAAGACACCACTGCAAACACAGCTGTAAATGTGGGTCTAATACGGCTGCGAACCCAATCATATCCCTGTTGGTTATTTTAAACTTGTGACCACTCTTCCTCTTTGTTGACTAATGACTGACTAATTCCCCTTAATGTAATAAAAGATTATGGCTCTAGTAATGGCAGTGTGGGTCTGTCGGTCCACCACTTTGGTCCAGACTAAAATATCTCAACGACTAATAGATGGAGTACCATGAAACTTTGTTCAGACATTCATGGTGTCCAGAGGTGGAATCCTACTGACTTCGGTGATCCCCTGACTTTTACTTTGGCGCCACCATAAGGCTGATGTTTTCGTTTATTAGTGAAATGTCTTGACAACTATTGGATGGATTGCCATGAAATTTGGCTCAGACATTCATGTCCATCACTGGATAAACTGTAACCACGTCGGTGATCCTCTGACTTTTCATCTAGCGCCATCATCAGGTCAAAATTTCAATTTGTCCAACACTTTGGTTGATGACCAAACACCTGCAGAACTAATGACATCCCATCAGCCTCAGCTGTACTTTGAGTTTAGTGCTAATAAGCCGATGTTAGCATGCTAACAGGCTAATCTACAATGGTGAACATGGCAAACATTACACCTGTTAACAGTAACATATTAACATCGTCATTGTGAGCATGTTAGCATGCTGATGTTAGCATTTAGCTCAAAGCACTGCTGAGCTCACAGAGCAGCTAGCACGGCTGTAGACTCTCAGTCTTGTCATGTGACTTTATTATTTTGTGATGGCTGAAGTTTTTGTTTGTAGAATACAGCCCTGAAAAAAAAAAAACCCAAAAAACGGTGCTGTATTTGTGTTGCTTTCAGTGAATTCAGACACCACAGTATTTTTGATACTGGAAATCGCAAAAGTCAAACATTTTCACACTTAGTGGCTTTAAATTATATCTTTTTAATAATCAAAGCACTTTTTTCACACGTGATTTTAAACCTGTTAGCTGCTTCATGCTAACTGCAGGATCTGATCTACATCTGACCCACCTGTGTAGCAGGGTTTGTCTTTTGACTAACTTACTTCAAAGTTAAAGACTCTCCATGAGGTGTTGCATTCTTTGTCGTTGCATGCTTTGTGCTGACTAATGTGAAAAGACATTTGTCTCAGAAGAATCGTATTTTAAATGCACAAGTATATCAAAGCACATATACACAATACTAACAACATATCACACTGTGATAAACGAGAGAGGAACTCGAAATACAAAATACATACAAAACATACAAAAGAAAACATACAAAAAAAACTAAAAGTTCTCACTATCTGCAAAACGAAGAACAAAGAGTGCAAACATGTTAGACCATCAGAGAACTCTTTGTACCTGCATCTTATAGAAACACTCCTTTTAGTCTCTAAAAGAAAAATGTATGTGCAAGTTCCCCTGTCATCTTATTTTTCACGACTCATTTGAACCTACATCTAAACCAACAGAGAGAAGCAGCATCAAACAGTCGTCGTCCCACCGTACGGAGCCATTAGTTCTCACCCTGGTCACAGCGGATGCCTTTGAAGCCGATGCTGCAGTAGCAGGTTCCCGTCACGTAGTCGCAGGTGGCGTTGTTCATGCACTCACACAGCTGCTGGCAGCCGTAGCCAAACGTCCCCGCAGGACACTCTGGACGCGGGGCAGAGGGTCAATACGTCTTTAAATCGTACAGGCGGATACACAGATATTACAGCTGTCACGTGTAAATTCAGAACTCCAGTTATGTTTGATGTTTTAACTTCAGTTAAAGTTATTTAGTCCCTCTGTGGGTTGACTCTCTTCAGCTTTCAATCTCACATACATGAAACTACGGCAGTGAGTGCAAAAGGAATATCCTGATAATGATAAATGCTCTGAAAAAAAAAAAAATCTTTATATCATCTATCGTCACATCGCCTCCTATCTTTACTGTGCTTTACTTTACTTTACTTCATTTCCCCTGGGTGGGATCAATAATGTTTATCCTGTCTTAATATATACAGAATCATGTTAAAAAATATAACTAATGTTTATTCCTTTAAAATGCATGTAATATTTAGTATGATAAGATTGTAATTTGTTGAAACATGGGAACAGACTGTGTATCACGATAACAAATATCATTATTTTGTGATGACGTCGATGAGATTATGGCTCAACCTTCTCAAAGCCCAAAAATAAACCAAGCATCAACCTTTCATCCTGAGAGTTTGTAGGTGCTAGAGTCTTCACTTGCTGATGTACAGACATGATGCACACACTCACTGAGCTCACAGCTCTGCCCTATGAAGCCCGTCCTGCAGGAGCACTGCCCGCTGATGTGGTCGCAGTCCGCCCCGTTCTGACAGCGACACACCTCAGCACACTGAGAGCCGTAGAAACCCGAAGGACAGCCTGAGGAGGAATACAACTGTAAGTGCCACTTTTCAACATCAGCTGTTCCAAACTCAAACTCAGTTCCTGAGAGATGATCCTCAAATCTGGAGATGTGCTTGGAAGCATCTTTTCTTGGACTGGCTAATCTGTTCTGTCACAGCGGAACCGACATGGATCATCTCTGCAGACTGAACCAAACCCAGTTTGTCTTTCATGCAGATTTAAACAAACTACTCAGAGTACCTGAAGACACTCTGGAGTGGTTATTTGTCTTTCCTGCTTCTTGTTTCTGGTGACGCAGCAACATCATCACTACAGCAGACTCCAACAAATCAAGGAACACGATGTTCACGCCGTGTTCACAGCTCTTGGTTCGTTTGTAAAGAGTCAGTGTGAACATGAACCGGAACATAACTAACATGCCTCGATCTATCATTTGTTTACAGGTGTGAAAGCAACCTAAGGAACCGCAACCTGGCTTTATGGGGTCTGGGCGTTAATGGATAATGCATCAAAAATATGACTTGATAAGATGGTTTTGTTTCCTGAAACAAGGAAACTGAGAAGCTACTTAATTATTGTCTAACAGTATTCGAATGGTGGCACTAAACTCAGTTTCTAGGCCACAAAGGAAAGGAGGAGGTAGGGAGGGAAGGAAGGGAGGAAGGATTCAAAGGAGAGAAAGGAATGAATGTCTTTAGGCATGTAGTTTGTTTATCTGCCACCAGATGGAGGTGTAGGTATGAGATATTCAAAGCAGGGGACCTCTGTGGCTCCACTGCAAGAAGTGAGACCGCATGTGTAATGTGCTCTCACAGCAGCTAGAGAGTGTATCACTGCTTCCCTAATTAGATCTGTGTGTGTGTGTGTGTGTGTGTGTGTGTGTGTGTGTGTGTGTGTGTGTGAGGCGTACGCTGAGTACAGTAGAGTCCCGTCCATCCAGGGCTGCAGTTACACTCTCCGTCTGTAGCGCTGCACTGGGCTCCGTTGTGACAGTTACATGTGTGGATGCAGTCTGGGCCCCATGAGCCCCGAGGACATGCTGCCAATAACACACACACACATACACACACACACACACACACACACACACACACACACACACACACACACACACACACACAGTTAGAGAGATCCCTTCTCAAATGTCACCAACAAACGTCAGCAGCCTGAGGACCGGACGTGCCAGAGATCAGGACGCTCTGTGCCTTCATTAGCTTCACAAGTGATCGAGTGATTGTGGTCGCTCTGTTCAATGTGAGATGGATAATTAATGTCAGAGCCAAAGGAGTAATTGCCTATGAGTTTTTTTTGTCTCTGACTGGTTCATGGTCAACTCAAGCTTAACGAGTGCATAACAAAATGCAGAGGACACTCATTCAGTTCTTCTTTCTAAAACAAAGAATGTAGTTTGGTGCTGAGAAGAGAGAGTGTGACAGAGTGCACAGTACTTTGATTATACTATATTTATTCTGTTTCTGTGTTTTAACTGTGGTGCTCATTGTGAAACTGACGTTTTCTCTCCTCGTGCGCCATATTCCTTTTCTCTTTTTTTGTGTTAATTGGTTTTCAGTTTTACAGATACGTTCGATGCAAATAACAAACAAAAGAGCGAAAAAGGACAAAAAAATGAATAAATGATTGACAGAGAATTAAAAACAAACAAAAAATGCACAATATGGAGAAGAAAAAAAAAAAGATGAATTGATGCCCAAAAATAATGACAATGACTGTAGGTCTGTAGGTTACATATGAGGAGATTTAAAGCTTTGGCGTAGTCCAGGAAGGGACGCCCCTGAGTTTCTCTAGTTTTAAAGGTTCTGTACGATATTCGCTGCCACCAGCATCTCAGACCAAAATAAATCGGCACGTTGGCCACACCTCCCCCCTAACCAGAAACAGCCGTTATATTGCTCACCTCAAAGCAGACCAAACCCCACTGTCAAAAGTACTAATTTTACCTCGCAGGCCGTAAAACACACTTCTAACTCAACAGAAACAAAATAAAACTCACCAAAACCACCTTGGTTAGTCTTTCCACTGTTCCATCACCAACTCTGGTTTGGTTGAAATAAACCCTTAATTCACCGAGTTATATGTGAAAATATTCGGGCTCAGAGAACAACACACACAGAGGGAGTGTATCTTTACATAGCAAATAGTTGTTTGGTGCTATATTAAAGTTCAGTATCTCATATATAGCACCTTTAAGTGATGTATGACATCTCTTAACCATAAAATGTAGCTGGGGGGTTTCCAGTTTAGGAGAACTAACCTGCGTGCTAATAACATTATAAAGGCTGCAATCTTGTAATTAGCTCCTCTAAGAGGGCTGTCCTCCCCACAGACGCCGAATATGGCAATCGAAGGATCCAGTTCTATCCGCCCAAAGACATCCGACAGAGTTTGGAAAATAGATTTCCAGTAGTTAGATAATTTAGGACAGAGCCAGAACATGTGTGCCAGCGTAGCAGGGAGGTGCCTACAGCAACCACAAATAGAGTCTACATTATGCGCCATTTTTCTTAATAAAAATATTAAACAAAAAGAAAAAGAAGAAGAAGAGGGTGTGAAAGAGGAAGAGGGATTATTTGTTGTGTCTTACGTTTGGAGCAGTCCTCGCCGATCCATCCAGGGTAGCACTGACAGGAGCCGTCGATGGGATTACAGGTGCTGTTGTTGGTGCACAAACACGCCTCGGCACAGGCTTTACCAAACTTTCCACTGGGACACACTGTGGGGACGCACACACACACATATAATACAGTTAGTTATTGTGATAACTGTTATACAAAAATATAAAATACAACTTGGAGTGATCATATAAAAACAATATTCTATGTAATAAAGTTCTGCCAGCACAAAAACACAGTGATGTTCTAATGTTTCTAAATAAGACTTTCAAGTCTCTGCTGGTGAATAGTGAATTATGTTGATTTGCTCAAATTTTACACAAATCTCATGATTTTGAGGACACACATGTCGTTCGCACACAGCTGTAACGGTTTAGGAGGAGTGTGTGCACCACTGCGCCTGAGTACAGCTCTGTGACTGTGGCCGCGGCGTCCTGAACTAGCTGCAGTTTTCTTATAGACTTTTTAGGTAACTTACAATCTGATTGCTTCTGCTTTGAAACATACTGAACCTACTTATACTAAACAGTCATGAATCATCACTGCTGATCGTTTCTAATGTAAATAAAGTGTTCAAAGTTTCTCATGCAGAGCGCCTAAAGAGGGCTGGAGGAAGCTTCTTTTCCAGTTAATCATTTTAGGGAAATGCACATAACGTGTTGCTTAAGGATGTAATATTTCTGCTTTTTTATTTGCAGATTTCACTAAATCTGTAGTTACACCGATACAAAATTGAGACACAGATGCTATGTCTTATTAATGTGCTCTGGGGTTTTTTGATTATTTCCAATTAACATGAGAGGACATTACTGCCACTACTGCATGTTATATACCAATGTAGTGTTTGGTTTTAGCTGAAATGTGTGTGTTTGTCTTCTTGTTCCTGCAGTTGGATGTTTGAGCTTCACTGTACAGAATGATGTGTGTGCACAGTTTGACACCAGAAGGATGTTTTCAC
Organism: Macquaria ambigua; assembly: GCA_008360985.2. Classification (NCBI taxonomy): domain Eukaryota; kingdom Metazoa; phylum Chordata; class Actinopteri; order Centrarchiformes; family Percichthyidae; genus Macquaria; species Macquaria ambigua. The sequence continues at coordinate 150,440 of VMKM01000352.1, forward strand.
ATTCATCTGCAGAAAGTGGAAAGTTTCTATGAGCTCATTGAAAATCCCACTTTCATATACATGATTTGTGACATCACCAATAGTTTTGTAGCCAATCCTGGTTCAATATTCAACTTGCAAGAGTGAAGCCTCCAGCGCACACAGGAAACAGCTGTTGTCCAGCAGGAAAACTTCTATTTCTAGATTTAGAGATTTTTAATGAAGGAGAAGTTCACTAAGACGTCATTTCAAAGATTTTAACAAGATAATTGAACTTTTTTTGTGAAAAGGACATATCAGATTATTAGGGCCCGAGCACTACAGTGCGTAGGACCCTATTGTATTTCGTCGGATTATTATTCTTTGTCCGATTCAATTGCACTTTTGAGGCCCTAAACATGTTCAAAAACTCATGAAATTTTGCACACAGAAATCTTTTAATATTTGAAATGAAACGATCCCGTCGTCATATTTGTTTATTGTCTCCTGGCATTTATAGTAACAACTTAGATGTGATGATAAAGGCTTTGAGAGACTGGAAATTTTTGGTTTAGGTACCTTGAAAGTACTTGAAAAGCTTGAATTTTACTCTTAAAATGTTGTATGAACCTGATAAATATTTCATGTCTGAAAAGCAGCAGGAAGAAGCCCTACCCCTTTTTTATACTTTATCAATAAACTTTGTGTTAAACATGAATATTCCAGCTTCGCGCCCCAGTGTTCACCGTACACTACTCAATATGATCAATCAAGTCAAAGAAAGATAAAACACAACACAAAGACTCCTCCACTTCCTGTCCTGTCTTACTGTGCAGGTCCCCCTCTCTGGTCATCCATCCCATATCCATTCAATATATTATCTTTTAACATTTGTTCAAACTTATTTAATTTTACAGTTGTCCCTTACAGTAACTCCTTTGACTGTAATACAGTTATATTTAGCATTTGTCCTTACTAATTGTTTCTGGAACGTACAAATTCCTCTCAAATCATCTTGACTTTCTCTTATTTGAAACAGCTTTTGTTTACAGAAAGAGGAACTTTATAGAAGTATTTTCCCCACATTAGGAGCTGCCAATGAGATTATTCAAAGTAAAGCAGTTTATGTGTGTTAAAACATGTCTGCAGGGGATCTTCAAGTTAAAAGTGTTGAAGGTTTCTTATAAAACTTCTCCACAGTGTTATTCCCGGGACAGGACCAAAAACAGGCTGAGAAACCATCATGTGACATTTTAAACAGTTTAAAAGTTAGAAATATTATGAGCTGGCATTTAACTTGACCTTAACCGCATGATACCAAACTTTACAAAGTTTAATGAGTGTTTGCATTGCATAATTATGACACTACAATATACAGTGTGTGCTTACAGTCATAAAACACTAAAGCTGTATTACAGTTTTATGAATGTGTGCCATTTCTTCCTGATGTTAATGTTTAGGCAGGAGTTGAATAAGATAAATACATTATATATACATGAGCTATGTAGATATTCATTATTTTTACATTTCTCTTCTGCACTGATTTGCATTTTACTGCTTTTTCCACCTGTTACATAAAATATATTGCCTTCATTAATACGTCTGTGCTTGTAGCAGCCATTAGCCAGCCGTGCATATTGTTCCACTAAAAGAATAAAACCCAGGAGGGGATTCTTTACTTTGAATATGAGTGCAATAAAGATCATTATGCGTGCTTTAATGAAGTCCCTCCACTTATGTAACAGTTACCAATGTGTGACTAGTGTCTGTAAAGTTTGGATCAAAGTAAGACACCGTGCGTACTGTACAGGACGTGTGAATAAAACCAGGAGAGTTTAGCACAGATAATTAGCAGGACAGGGACTGTTCAGAAGCTCCCTGATGATCTCCTCTTAACTTTTATTAATTAATGTTTTCGCAGTGTGGCTCTCTGCTGATGCCATTCAGTCCAACACTTTGCTCCAGACTGAAATATCTTGACAACTATTGGAGGGATTGTAATGAAATTTGGTTCAGACGTTCATGTTCCCCGCAGGATGAATCCTAATGATGTTGCTGATCCCCTCACTTTTCATATGAAGCCACAAAAAGGTCAAAACTGTTTTAATAAATGACACGATGCCTCTAAAACCATCAGCCTCACCTTCGGCTTGATGCTAACATAGCACTTCAATATGCTAACACTAGTACAGAATACAGACATGGTAGCATACTAAATGTTAGCATTTAACAATTGATATGTGCAGATAAAAAGGCATTCCTGAAGAGCACTTTCTGAAATGGCACATTTTGTCCCCGTCACTTTTTAAAAGCATCATTTGTTAAATCGCTTCCACCAAGAAATGTTAACTAACAGTTGAGAACGCTTTGAGAAAGGTTTATTTGCACAATAAGAAACTATGCAATGTAAATATAGAAGATAGAAATGCACATTGTCCAGTGATGCATATGATGACTGTTACTTGTGAGGTCGACGTTGTTGTGCGTTTATTTTCGTATTTGTCGACTGATGATGACATGGATGGGACATGGACCAAACTAAAAAGTCAAAGTACACGTCAAATAAAATGTTCTCAAAGATGGTTTCTGTCATTTTAGGTAGTTCTTATCACACTGATGTTTGTTCAAGTGTTCGTTTTTCTGATCAGTTTGGTTTTAATTCGTTATTTGATGCTATAAAAACGGGGTGTCACGTCATGATTGACAACTTGTGGTGTGCTGTGATTGGTTTCGGCGGGTGTATGGGCGGGACCTCGATCACTGCTGCGCAGACCCTGATGGCAGCGCCAGTATCCGGGATATTTTGGCTTCATTTTTGTACAGAGGGACGAAGTGGAGACGAGTCGGCCATCTTTATTTACAGTCTGTGGTCCCCACCACTTTTCAACACAAAGTGACGCCCTTGTTTGAGGCTGAATTTCATTTTGTGTTACAGCCACCTAAAGGAGTTATGAAGAGTCCTCACTTGTTTTGGTTGACAGTGTGTGGATGTAAACGAGGAGGTTAATAGATAACGCATGGCGGCTAAGACAGAGTTCACTGTATCCTTCCTAAGAGGACATTTCAGGTTCCACTTGAAAAACAACTTTGATTTCTTCATTAAAGTGGTGAAAACCCTTTTTGTCTCAGTTAGTGGTTAACTCTTACACACACACACACACAATGAGTTGTTTTCCTTCTGAGACGCAACAGACCCTTTGAGGGTTTACCAGTCAATAACATCATTAGCTCGCACAAAAGGGTATCAAACATCGGGAGAACAGGGACGGAGCTGGACTGGCTCTTCAGGCGGTTAAAAGCCCGCGTGCTGGACATCTGATTTGTCAAGGCTCGCCCAGTTATCTATGGACCTGCTCAAAGATGCAGCAGCCAGCAGAATGGCTAATGTAGGACAGGGCATAACTAAGGCCGTCTTCATGTTTAATGATGATGAATATTTCACAGCACACTCCTCCACTGTCTCTATTTAAAATTCGACTTGGCAACGAACTTTGAACCAACCGCCTTCATAGGAGAATTAACACCTGTTTAACCTGCAGAGGAGCTAAACCGTACTGAAATAATGATGTACAGGAGGAACTGACAAAAAAGATTTTTCACATAAAGCAAAGAGGTGGCAGAAGTATTTTAAAAAAGGGGATGCAGAATGAAGCCCAAGGTTTAGATTATTTTTCTCTCTGATTAAATGTAGACATTCAAGAGCTTTGCTTTGAATGCAGGGTTAATAAGTTAAAAAGTAATGTCAATAAGAGATGCCAGGGTTTTACAAAAAAAGGTTGTGTAAATGAAGATTGAAGACAAGAGGCTGACTGCAGTGGTTAAACTGTGTACCAGCTGTGTTTTATCCTGTTTCTAAATAACTCGGCTGTTGGTTAGAAAACAGAGCTCCAGACGACGGAGACGACTTCGAGTGGCAGGCAGAAGGTGATTACAAAATAACATCAAAAGAGACGTGAATAAAATAAGTCCTGCACCAACTTTCAATTATCAAACATAAAAAACTGAGCTAAAAAACAAAATGATACTGGTCTCTGTGTGGAGCACATGCTCACACTCAGCATTGTGAGCTCTTTGCACGTCACACTGCGTGAGATGGGTCTAAAAATATGTTGCTCACAATCCGTGTCAGACTGTCCAACATCAGGTCTGAGACATGTTGGACTGTGCGACGTCTGTCTGCTGAAACAAACAAATGTAAGAACTGAAGCGTCATCCATCCTGCAGCGCTGTCGAGCTCTGGCGCTGTTCTGTCTTAAAAATGTCATTTAAAAACGCTGCGTCAGTCAGAGTCTCCTGCCTCATTTCATGTCGTGTTTCCATTGGTTGGTTTGTAAATTTATTTTGTTTTGTTTCGTGTTCATTAACAGTGCAAGACAAGTGATTAACAGGATGAGACATGACGAGTAGAGAGACAGGAGGTACCCGAATAAAATGGAAACATTTAGATTAGAGCTGCAACTAACGATCATTTTCATTATCGATTAATCTGCAGATTATTTTTACAATTACTCGATTAATCGTTTAGTCTATAAAATGTCAAAAGATTTGAAAAATGCTCATCACAGTTTCCCAGAGCCCAAAGTGACGTCTTCAAACTGCTTCTTCTGTCCGACCAACAGTCCAAAACCCACAGACTCTTCATTTACTGTCAGACAGGACAAAGAAAAGCAGCAAATCCTCACATTGAAGAAGCTGGAACCAGACAATGTTTGACTTTTTTACTTGAAAAATGACTGAAACGATTAATCAATTATCAGAATAGTTGGCAATTAATTTTCTTTCAATCGACTAATTGCTGTAGCTCTAATTTAGATTTTCTTATTCTACTACGCACAGGAGTAGATGTATGTGTGGTGGTCTTTCTAGGATCTAGGACCTCAGTTCTGGATTGACGACCAAAGATTTCACAGTGTTTTAAAAACCACACACCACATTACGGGAAATGCAGGATTCAGTGTTTTTGGAGGATACATCTCGTCCTCTGCTGCTTCCATTTTGACCATTTTCCTTTATATTAACTGTCTCTCACAAGTCCCTCAACTTTATGAAAGTGCAATACTAAGTGGCTGGAGTACCACATTAGAAATCTGTGATGTAAATGGTAAATGGCGACATTTATATCGCTTTTATCCAAAGTGCTTTACAAGGTTTTTGCCGCTCATTCACCCATTCATGCACACACTCACACACCGATGGTGGAGAGCTACCACGCAGGGTGCTGGCCAACCATCGAGAGCAATTGGGAGTTCAGCATCTTGCTCAAGGACACTTCGACATGTGGACAGGAGGAGCTGGGGATCAAATCTTCCTGATCCCTGACCTGATCAGTGGACGACCCGCTTTACCTCCTGAGCCATGTAGAAGGCATTTTTATGCAGCTGTATTTGTGCGCCATGGAACAACCACATCACACTTTTCATTTCAGTCTCACTTTGATCTGAAACCTTCAGTCAAACAAGATCTTGAAGGCTTTTTTTCTGTTAAACCTTTGCATTGATGAAGAGTGCAGAAGGTTCTATTTCTTATTGCAGGGAGACAACAAAAACCAACTTGACCTTTTTGGAACGAAGAACTGAAGAAAACGTCGACTGACCTTGGTTACAGAGGGAGCCGAAGAAGCCAGAGAGACATTCACAATGGCCGCTGACGTGGTGGCACGCCCCGTCACTGTGGATACACTGAGGACACGACTGGCTGCAACGGTGGCCGTAGAAACCAGGCGAACATGCTGCAGAGCACGCACACACACACACACACACACACACACCACTGTTAGAAGGATGTGGGTGAGCAGTGTGTGTGTGTGTGTGTGTGTGTGTGTGTGTGTGTGTGTGATAGAGAGAGAGTCTGAGGGAAACTTCTGATTAGTTCTCTGATTAGTTCTTTGATCATTCTAATAATGGATTTCATGCTCCACTTAGTCCCAATTTAAGCTACGTTTTTAAACCCCACATATATGAAAGCTTAATATCAGCCGTGTCCACCATACCTATATATTTGTGTGTGTGTGTGTGTCCGTGAACGTGCTTCCCTGCCCGCCGTCTCCTCTCCGGGGTCAACCTGTTGGCTGGATTAGCTTTGCTTTGTTTTCCTCCCACCACAGATCCTCCCTCGTACGTCTTCCTAAGGCCTTTAATTTGCTTTAATTGATGTTTCTCTAAGTGGTGAGACCAGCCGGTGCAGGATGGTCTGCTGCTTCTCTCACGCTACAGGATTTTCCTAATTAAGATAATTGCTGCCTTAACTGTGAACCGAGAGGCCTTAAATTTATCACCGTGATGCAGAGAGAAGCTGGTGTGTGTTACACACACAGATCAACGCTGTCAGACAGACACACTGCCAGCAACATCAACAAGTAGCCTCAGAGTTCTGTTGCAGGCTGTACAATAGATGCTCAGATTTGAAATTAAACCCTTCTTACACCTGACTGGACCAACGCACTTCTCACTGACCTCTCACTGTCGTTGGATTCTGATTTTCAGACGTGATAAAAACATGGTGATAAAAACATGGCGGCTCCTCTGGAAACATATCATTTCTTTCAACTGTTCGCCAACATTAATTTCTACTGAGCCATGCAGTTACAGGATGCTTCACTTTATAGTAGCTCGAGTGTTGAGTGTCACAGATTGAGTAGATTTCAAGAGGCAGTAAGTGGGGATGAAGCTCTGTAGCATCTAATCGAATCTGAATTCTTTCGAGTCCCTTATTGAATCTTATTAAGTTTAACTTTCAACATTTGCAAGTAACTAAAGTCTAAAATAACTACAACTCAAAGATGTTTAATTGGCTTTTGTTGGCAGAGAAGGCAGAAACAGTTTTTAGTGGCAGCCTAATTAATGCTCAAAACCGAGCAGCAGAATATATGAAATGTTTATTAAGGTTTTGTTCAGACTGCAGGCAAATTTCTTTCTCAAATCAGATCTTTAAGACAGACTGTCCGCTCTGTTATTTACAAGTGATCAGATCGGATTTGTGTGTCCAGACGCCACCAACCTATCTGCAGGGGTTGCTGTGGTAACGACGTAGGCGGCAGTAACCACGTACGCTGGTGACGCTGCTTTCCAACGTGGAAGCGTGAGAAATGGAGATCCATCATCTGACCTCCAAACAATCGTGGTGCAGAACTCCTCCATCGCTGGGTTTGTCTGGTGTACAGGTATACAGCCGCTCTGATGCTCTTCTGTCACTCTGGATTTGACGTCATCGTTGTGTGTCATGTTGCGAGTGACGCTAAGACACTTTGAAATCTGATTTGAGCGTCCAGAGCATCCAGACTGAGACGATCTGTGGAAATCCGATTGGAATCGCATTTCAAACCACCTCCAAATGTGGCTTGGATCCAATTTGCAAAAATCGCATTTCATGTTTTGTTTTTTTTGCTGTCTTCTAAAATCAACCTGGATACAATTTGGATATACCAAAAAACAGATGTGGGCTGGCAGTCTGAACAAGGCCTCATGCATCTGAAACAGCTGCAGCCTCCTGTGCTTCATGAGCTTCTTACTCCAAATACTGAAGGTCCTGAAAAAAAGAGCTTCAGCACGCTAGGATCTGCACATTTTATCTAATCACACACAAGCTTTTGGTCACAAACCTTCCTCGGACCAAATTTCCTGTCGGTTTGAGGCCAAAAGCATGTATGAAATGAAACTCTGCCGGCATATCTGTGTATGTGGACACTTGTAACAAACTCCTTGTTTCAGCTTAGTGACACAATTGCATTGCAGCAAATTGCATTTAGACATTATGAAAGAAGTGTTAAAGATGTTTTCTCAACCTGTAAAGGAGCATGTAATCCCCAACTGATCTGAAAGCAGGAAAATCATTACTTCATCATTTAGGGATTTTAATTATTGGTGCATGAACACGAGGCTGGTACCATTCTTCACAGTCAGTCATTTGCTAATCCTTTTTCAGATCAGGACTTTTACATATAATTCAATTGTTTTTCAATTGTGCTATAATTTTTTGTATTTGAGTTGTTCCTCCGCCACTGCACTGCAGCTACGATAGCACACGTACAGGATACGTGAGATGAAATGTTGCGTGCGTCAAATGTTTCTTTACTTCGTCTGCAGTTGGTGCCGCGGTAGCCGGGAGCGCACACACAGGTGCCGTCCTCTGGGGAGCAGGAGCCTCCGTTCTCACAGGTGCAGCTGTAGGAGCAGTTGGGTCCCCAGCGTCCCTCCTCACACACACTGTCACAATGGACACCTGCACAAAACACACACATGCAAACACACACACACACACACACATTTATAGTCCATGGTAAAGCAAGAGGCTTTGTTCTAAAATCTACCCAGCTTTTAAGTGAAGTCAAACTGACTCACAAAGTCTCAGATGTGTCAGAGAGAGAATGATGTAAAAAAGGGTGGGTGAGGGAACATTAGCAAAAGACATTTTACTCAGACATTGAGTCAGCAGGGGAGCAAAGAGTGTGAAGGAGACGTATAGAGAGGGATGTGACATAAAACAGACAATTCCTCTATACTCATCTCCCTGTTAAAGGCTGTAGTCTTCTTATCGTCAACAAATCCCATGAAAAGACCCAAACCAGCAGTGAATGTCTCTACTAACAAGTATTGTGATCTCTCTTCTTCCTCTGAGCCATAAAAATATAATAAAACTCATCAGTGAGCCTCACTGTTGTTCCTTCATCACCATGAACACACACACTGTAGTTTATTCTGACTCAATCACACACACACACACACACACCGTCCTGCTGCCCCAAATACTCACTAGAGCACCAAATGTGGATTCATCCACCGCTGAAAATAGACCCCAACAAATTCCTCCTGTTTGAGTAGCGTTTGTCAAAAACTACATGGAGCCTTTCTATATATTCATGAGGCGTTTTTAAAGATGTATGTCTCCAGTAGAGACTCTTTGTCTTGTTATTATATTTTTTGCTAATAAAACAATGTAATGAAGTGAAGCAGTGGTTCTGTAGTTGAAAAAGTTTTGGCTAAGTCGAGTAAAAATCCTTAAATTTGCAAATTAAAGAATTGTAACCCAGATACGTACAGAGGGAGTTATTTTACAGTGTAAAAATAAACCTGTCAGTGGTGGACAAACTCTGTGATGGAGACTCTGTTTCTAAACTACCACAAACATATACATTTTTAACATACACGCAAATACCATTACATAACATGTAACAAAGTAGCTAATACAGCATCTGTTTTCTCTGGACATTGTGAGCCTCCACACAATAAAGTGTCTTTGCACTTGAACGAATAAATGTTAAGTTTGTATGAACAAACATTTTAGGCAAAAACCTAAATTCCCCAAATTCTGCCCAAGACTTTTTGCCCTTTAATCATTTGCTCAAGTGTCTCCTTCTTTCATCAGTCTTGCGTGTGTGTGTGTGTGTGTGTGTGTGTGTGTGTCTGTCTGTCTACACAAAAGCTGGCTTGCAGAATGGATCAGAGCCCTCGCTGCTCACAGGGGACAGTCTGGAGACTGCAGTGCCCCAGAGACATTACATTCATTCTTAGTTACACTCACAGCCACACACACACACACACACAGGAATAAGCTTACCACCACATCTAAATATAGAAGCAGACAGACAGACAGACAGACAGATGGAGTAAGAATAGTGTATGTGCAAACACAGTACATCTCCCTCCTCCTGTGTGCAGCTCTGGCATATCTGCAGCTCATCAGAAACTTCCTTTGACATAGCATATGAGAGTGGGGCACAGGCAGCCATTATAACTCAATTAATAAAACTACCTCTGAGCCACAAAGTGGCTGAAAATCAGAAACTCGAGGCTTTGAAGTTAAAACAAAGGGAGGGGAACAAGCAGATCAAACTCTTGCATTACGCACTAAAAGTTTGGTGTAACACCTAGCATTCATTTCCCAAGTGGCAGCAGCATTGAAAGTCTGATTTGACATAAATAATATTAATGCTTCTGACCCAAATCAGTTCACATGATGCTCACGACACAAATGAAGGCAAACACTTAAAAGTAACTAGTTTTTACTAGATTATTCCTCTTCAATTCCATACTATGTACTAATTCTTTCCTGGTTTTACATATTTACTGTGACAAAAAGTATATTTTCAGTACACTCAAAGATGTTGGTATGCAGACTGAATTCTGTTGGATTTTGAGTGAGGAGTTGATGGACACTATCGCTACGATGCAATTCTCAAAAGAAAGTGTTAAAAAAGTGTTGACAGCTGAAGGGACATCACAGACATCCAAAAACATTTTGCTTTCTCTTTGTTTATTTTCCAGTTGTGAAACTGGTAGAGGCGTTCTAATGTGGCTGTTCTATTTCCTGTTTTTTTATATTAACTCTATTAACATTACAGTATTAAGATTAGAAAACAGTATATAGCGTATAGTATTAACACAGTACACAGCTATGTATACTCCATCAGAGCTGCCCCTCACACCTTTGGGATGGCTGTCGACCGTTTCTGTAACTTTCCGAAACCAACAATCTGACATTCACACGCACTTCACGCTGTGATTTGTCGGCTGTGTCTTTTTCCATTTATTACACAACTATTTCTGTCACTTTTCATGTGAACAACTGAGTGCAACACTGTGAATGTCTTCCAGGAGAGACTGTCTAAAAATGTGCAGTTATCTCCATATTTAAAACGATATTGCATCTCCCGTCTCGGTGGTCAGACACATCGTACGAACCAGTTCTGTTGGAGCGTTACCCGACCGACCCTCAGGGTGTGGTCTGCCAAACAACGGTGGCTGAACAGTGGAGTTAAAGGTTAACAAGAACTGGATATGTTGGTCAGCCACCCATTCATTTCAATGTAACTTGCTCACCAAGCGCAAACTTTTCTCTGCAGCAGGTTGTTTTGATGGACTGGACTAACCTGTTACACAGAACCATCTGAAAAGTCGTCTTTGAAAACTGTTTGGAAAAGGGCAGGCACTTTCAAAGAAATACTTGGCAGGTGATAAGATGAACCATCTGTCTATCACATCTAACTTCAACCAATCAGATCAACAAAGCACATGATGTAGTAGCAGAGCCGAAGCCAGTCGGGCAAAAAAGAGTGAAAACATCTTTTCCATGGAGAAAAGCCTTCAGTGTCGTTCTTTGCTCTTCTTTCAATGAAGAAATACTCTCCAGTTCTGATCTAACTGATGCTACAGCAGCAGCTACGCTACCCTCTTTAGGAACCGCCATCTTTGTTTTTGAAAGAATAGTCGCAGTCGTCACACCTAAACCACGCCTGGAGCTGCCAGTGGTTCTTTATAGTCATGCAGGTTTTCTCACGCTTCATTTGATGGCCAGTCTTTTTAGATAAACCCGTTTTACTTTGACATACCATCCTAAGGCAGTGTTCAAAAAAACAATGTCTGAAAGGAATACTTCAACAGAGAAACAGCTCAGTTAAGTCAAAACGATAAATTCCCTTTTGCAATTTTTTGTATAGGTACATTTAAATGAAAAGCAATTAAACTTTATGCAAACGGTTTAATGTAGTCTTATTGTTGTTTTCACCCACTGGGAACATAATGGATCACAGGAGGAGTCTTTAGCAGGATATGAGGGCTGTAAAGGAGAGATTTAAGCTGATACACAGTATTTTTATTTCAGCTTCATGAAAACACTTCTATTATTATCTCATAATTATCATTCCTGGCCATCACCTTAACTGTGATTAAGGATGCATTTTGTAGGCATTTTGGCCCTCATTCCTGTTTTCCAGATAGGTGCCAAACCGTGGCTGCATAACTCACCTGTCCAACCTGCAAGACAGCGACAGAAGCCGGTCACTGGATCACAGCCATCAGCGTTGACACAGTCACATCTCTCTCTGCAGTCCAGCCCGTATGATCCCTCCTGACAACAGCAAGAACACACCAGACAAAAATATATAAATGCCCTAAATTGTCTTAAACTTAAAAGACTTTACTTTAAGAAAAAGTTATTTACTGTGCAACATACTAGAAAAGGAGTGTTTATTAATCTGGTTGAATCCGAACTCTGACCCTTTCTGCAAAACATTGCTGCAGCTTTAGTCACGTCAAAGACCTAATGACTGCCATGAGCACTCACAGGACACGGTGCGTCGCAGTACTCGTCCCTCCAGCCCGGGGAGCAGGTGCAGGTCCCGTTGACGGGGTCGCAGGCCGCTCCGTTGGCACACTGACACGTCTGATTGCAGCTTAGTCCCCAAGTACCACTGGAGCAAGGGATGGAGCAGTCCACACCCTGCCAACCTGGACAGAGAAGCAGTCCAAAGACCGTCAGTCCACGGCCAATTTATCTGAGCACTTATTGGATTTCATGAGCACCTGTGAAGCATCTAAAGTTTACTTATTTACTTAAAATATCACTTCAATGATCACTTTATTACAACGTGGGTCTTATTTTCATAGTTTTGTCCATCATTTCTATCAGTGATGATAACAAAGTACAGAGTAATTGCAGACACCTGGGAACACGGCGGCATTGCTGCAATTAACTCATACTTGGTTAGAAACACGAGCAGTCACATGATCAGACAGGTTGGAAACAAGCCCACAGTTAATCCAGATTGTCTAAACCTTTTCATTTGAGGGTAAAACTGAAAGTGAACATACCCGAAACATCATTAATAATCCCTCTGAATCCCAGTTAGTTAGAGAATAACGTTCAAAATCACCTTTGTTTTCTCTTCCGCAGAAGTTTGGCTGATCTGGGAGTTTGTTTAACACAAAGTTGGTTTCTGGAGCTGTTTGACTTCCTTTGTGCAGAGTTATACCCAGATCTCAGCAATTAACGTGGTGAATATATTGTTACACTTGTCAATAAGACTATGAAAATATGACCCAAGTTGTAGAAAACTCAAATGATCCTTTACGAAAACTGTGCATTATTACACGCACCCTGATAATTCAATTATAAGCAGATGATACTTTGATGTTGACTCCTGATGTGCAAAGAGTTCTTGCTTTCATCAGGACCTGGACAATATTCTCATGAATGCTGTGTATGGAGCAATGTAGTTCTAGTCAAGTTAATGTTGAAACTGAGTAATTGTAACTTGGATGTATATTTATATCATTTTGTAGTTTTATTTGATTCTAAGTATCTAGAATTCTTTCTATTTTGTGATTTGTTTTCTCTGGATTTCCCTATTTTGTACTTGCTGGTTCTTAAAATGTGGACATACTGGGGCACCCTGGTGGCCTAGAGGTGAAGGTGCCAACCATGAACCTGGTTCCCACCCCGCCAGGGACCTTTGTTGCATGTCATCCCCTCCTTTCCTGCCATCTCTCTACTGTCTGCTATCTAGTAGAGGCATAGAAATGCCCTTAAAAAGAACGTGGACGTGTTGATGTTGGAGGCATTTCTCGGCTATGAATTGCACACGTTTTTAAACACTTGTCCCTGACAGTATTTATCTCATTTCAAAGATTACTGAAGAAGGAAATATGTGCAGAAACATTGATCCTTAGAATTATAAATAAAACATTGCATTGGAGTTATGAGTGTCCTTTTCTCTCCGTCCTTCAGTGTAATTTCTTTAACAGCAGCAGATGCAGGATGCAGCTGTCAAATGCTCATTTGATATGCAGACTAGCTAGACCCCATGCCTCCTTATGTCTCTTTAGGAAAAAAACGTAGATGTTAAGAGTCCTAATAGTATATTGAACTGTATAGATTATCTGTTGTTTGCTCTACAAGCATCTAACATAAAGAACGTTATAGTAACATGGCCAATACATGTTTGATAACCCTGTTTACTCAGCCTGAACTTTTCCCCTCAGTGGCTCTAAAACAAAAAGGAAATAAGGGTTTCCAGGGTGAAGACAGAGACCCACTAGTTCTAGCCGAAGCTCTCAGGCCCCTGGCCCTGCGCTCTGCCTCAGATGTCTCTCCACTTTAATTACCCATGTTCCCCACGAGGTTCAGTGGTGCATAAATATTTAAACATGCTGATATTGAGAGATATTAAGGAAGTGAAGCGGGGAACAAAATATGAAACAACAAAAAGTTCTGGAGATCGTTAAGGAAGGTACTTTTACATTTTTGGATGGTCAGGAGTTTCTCAGGTGAGTTTAGAGAAAGGAAGAAAACCAACATGTTTAATCAATAACAAAAGCACCTCACAGTTACTGATATAGACAATTACAGAGGGCAAGAAGGGCTGCAACTTATATTTATATTCATTATCGATTAATCTGGCCATTATTTTCTCAATAAGTCGATTATTCATTTGATTTATAAAATGTCAGGAAACGATGGTCAATTTCCTGAAGCCAATCAAATTGCTTGTTATGTCTGACCAACAGTAAAAACCCAACAGGTATTCAGTTTACTTTTGACATATGACGAAGAAAAGCAGGAAGTCCTCACGCTTAAGAATTATCAAACTAGTTGCAGATTATTTTCCTGTCGATCAACTAATCGTTTCAGCTCTGAAGGAGAAAAGAAGAAAGACGAGTAAAGAGTTAGGAAGACAAAACTGATGAAATAGTAGAGATTTTAAAAGATGTTGTTCTTCCACAGAAGAGACAGGAAATGTAGAAATGCAGCTACCGAGCTGAGAGATGTTTCTGAAACTGAGAGCAAAGCTGGCCACAGTTTGTAAAATGGGTAAAACCCAAATTTCCAACGAGTCCTCTGACCCTGACCTCTAATACGACCCACAGGAGCGTTTCCTAAATTAGCGTCTCTACCGGTGGCAGGAGACATGACTCCAAAAACAACAGAACAGGTTGTTTGCCAATGACTCAGAAAACTACATATATAGGCGTACTGGACCTTCGTTGTCATGGTAACAATAATAAACACGTGGTTAACGTTGAGAAGTGGGCGCAGTTTGGTCAGGTTTAGGCACCAAAGCTACTTGGTTAGGTTTGGCAAAAGATCATGGTTTGGATTAAAATGAGTATGTTAGTAAGTTAAGTTACGTGATGTGAGTTAAAATAAGTCAAGATTGACTTTTGGTTTCATGCAGGACACGAACAGCAGCCTCCTGGGTGAAAGTCCTGTGTTGTTTGGACCCGTCCACCCACCCTGACCTCTCTCTCTTTATACTACCTCAACAGACTTCCTCCTTTGCTCCCGTCATAATTACTCCGGCCACTAGAGGTCGCCGTACATACAAACGTAAATATGGGTCGTAATAAGCTGCTGCACAGACGAACTATACGGACGTGATTTTGGGGAGGACAGTCTCCAGATTTCAGACACCACAGTTAACAAAGTGGAAATCAGACAAAAAACTGTAAAACACTTTAACACTGTAAAAAACTAACAGACTGGAGATTTCTTAGTGGATAACAAATCGATAAAAGAAGGTTATATCACTGTTAGATGTTTCCAGGTATAATGGAGTCTTATAGTTATGTGTAGGTGCTCCTAGGCCGGGGACTAATACCTCCTGAAATCCACTGATCGTGATAAATGAATGCTCTCTAACAGTGTACTGGGGGATCACAGAGCTGAACAGAACCTTCTCTGCAGATGCAGGAGCCGTCGACGTGCCAGCAGGAGATCTCGTTGTGGCAGGAGCAGGAGGAGGTGCAGTTGGTCCCGAACAGGCCTGAAGGACAGCTGACAGAGCAGTCGTCTCCCTGCACACAACAGACAGACAGAGACGCTCACACACTACGGTACAACTGTATCAGGTGTAACAGACTCATTAGACTCATTACATTTTTTAAAGTACTTCAGTTTTTCTATTCCACCTCTAGTTACTCATTTTAAAAACCACAAACATCAGATCGATCATTTACATCACAAACTGACCACCACTCCAACCAAATGCTGATTATCTTAAAAACAAGAAAAGTAGACATTTTATGAATTAATCAAAATTGTGTACGTTTCATTCTTCTTGTTATAATCACTTTACAGCTTTTTATACTGTAAAATTGTACAGATTTTTACTGTAAATTTCTAGTTTATATTTGAATTACTTTTTGTCGTACTTTCTTTATATTTCTTCTTGCCGTATTTCCTCCTACTTTGTATATTTTGACTTTTATGCACCACAACACCAAAGGCAAACTCCTTGTATGTGAAATCCTACTTGGCAATAAACCTGTTTCTGATTCAGATTTACCTTTGCAATCATTTCTAGACTCTCACTTAAGGGGGGAGAGGAAGGAAGACAGAATTATACACTCATACAACATACATTAGATTACCAAACATAGTTAAATAAATAATACAGTAGAGAGATCTGTGTTAGCTTAGCTCACAGTTTAATCACAAGAGAAATGCCCTGCGAATACAAGTCAAAATGGAACTAGAGATATCTTAAATCAAAGTTTTGACTAGTCATAAATGCATTGTGGATATCTGTAATGTGATTCCCATCAGTCTAATAAACTGGCAGATATCTTAAAAGGATCTCTGACAAGTCAAAATCTATCTCATATATTAGATATCTTAAATATACTGTATAGGCTACTAGCCAAAATGCAATTGCACATATCTTAAATTACAAGTCTGACTGGTCAAAATGCATTTGTACATGTCTTGTATGTGTGATTAGAGATGGCCGAGTGAAGCCTTTTTGATGGTAACAGTGGTGGCCATTATATCAGCTGCTGTTAGCTCACTGCAGATATATCGGTATACGTATCAGTGTGTATGTATACTGTAAAGTGGAGTACAGAAATGCCAAATTGGGTTTAAGGTTAGTTAGAAACAGTTTACATTAGACCTAAAAAAAAAGAAAGTTAAAGTTATTATCACATCATTTGTCCACCAGAGAGCACTGACCAGTTGATTTTTCATAAGTGAAACGTCCCGCTCAGTGCGTATCTTGCTCTCATATATATATATATTTATATAATATATATATATATATATATATATATTTATATAAATATATATATATATATATATATATATATATTTATATATATATATATATATATATATATAAGCATATATATTAATCGAAGGGATCCATATCGAGCTTGTTTGTTTATGTTTGTGTGTTTTTTAAATTACTGTTGGTCGATAAATAACGTTTTTCAGTTCGACTCTACTGGCCTTATTACTGTACAAATACAGTGATAAAACTCAAGAGAAGTCGTAAAAACACTACGGCTGTATCTGAAATCCCTCGCTGTTCACTATATAGTGCGCTACATTTACCCTCCGCCATTTTAATGAGTATCTGAAGTGAAATTTAGAGCCCCAAAAAATCCACAATGAACCAAACAAAGAAGTGTCCATGGCATGTACACTACTCTCTACCCTCATCATATGTCACAGATGTGATAATTAGTGTTGTGTGACTCTACAGCTGCCAGTCTGCTAAATAAATAAATAAATAAATGTAAAGTGGTGAAGATGTGTTCTTTATTTGCATGTTTTCTTGAGCTCTCTCAGCCGCCGTTAATAACACTTCCTGGCCCCTCACTCACTGTCTGTGCTTCTTTTATTCTGCATGAGATGGCCTGCTCTGTTGCATCACAGCTACTGTGTGCACACGTTTCAGGAATAACTTGACTGACAGCGAGTTTTCACCACCACCTCCCCCTCCTGCGGCTCAACTCCAGGGAAACGGCTCTTGCTCGGGGTTCATCTTTAAATTCATTATAAGCCCGCGACTGCAGTCAATTTGACGGCGGAGATGCAGCAAACAAGCACATGTATAATGGAAGAGAGAGGCGATCATCACTGATGGCGTCCCTGCAGAGAAACATGATGTCTGTACTTGTCCAATCAATAGAGGACATGGTCAGACCAGCTAGAAGGACAGCTTGGCATTATCAGAACGTCTAACCTCATTCTGCGCCGTTAGCATGCTGCGAAAGTGAGCGCAACACAACCTGAACCTCCAGCACGCCGTCGCATTGATCAGGACCCTCAACATATAAACTGTGCTAATTAAAGCTGCCTGCTCCCAACCTGCTGCCTTTAAATCGCTATTAATCTAATATTCACAAAGCCAGCCAAATGTGCAAAGACAGGAGAAGAGAGAGGCCTTATTAAAAAGTTGGGAAATTAAGGACTTTTTTAAAAAACTTTGTTAATAAATAACGTGCGTGGGCCCAATAAGGGAAACCATCAGAATTTCCCAGGGGAAGCAGGAGTTCTAACAAGTGACCTCTGGAATAATAAGTAGTGTTGATCGATGGATCCTGATATTTATCATGCAATTTTGAATTCACAGAGGTAGTGTGAAGCTTTATCAGCCTGTTGTTTTTTATTTTTTCTCATCTCAAATTCAAGATCAGAGCCAAAAGATAAATAAACTGGTTAGTTTTCTTCTTCAAACAGGATTCAAGAAGATATAATGTCAATCAAAACATTAAAAATGACTTTACTTTTCATCATTTCGGAGAGAAAATCACATTAATGACATGCTCATTCTGTGGGTTGGAGGAAGGTGTCATTGGGCCAGCAGGCCATTAGGCCAATAACCCTCTCACATCCTCCAGACAGAAATGGCAAAAATACACTTCATCCAGCTTCGAGGTGTGAGTGTGGAGCAGGAAGTAACCACCCTGGTTAGATAAAGGTCACAAAAACACTAGCATGTTTTTCTTGTAGAGCCTTTTAAAGAACAGCGCTGTCAGAATCACAGGGTATGTGAAGTGGCCAAAAAAACCCTTTTCCTATATACAACCATTACAAAGAGGCTGAGCCATTAGATCCAATAAAAAACTAAAAGTTGCAAAGATCGCTATCAGTAAACTATTTTCCTGTGTGCAGGGTTTCGGCTCAATTTTCAAGTTTCAGAGGTCAGTGGGAGACGCTTGGTTAAAGGTGCTATATATGAGATACTGAACATTAATATAGCACCAAACAACTATTTGCTATGTAAAGATTTAGTGGATTAATGGCGTCCTGATCAGATGTCACACTCCCTCTGTGTGTGTGTTGTTGTGAGCTGCTCTGTTCTTTGTTTTGAAATCCGGGACGGCCGCACGTGGATGTTAGTGCATGTTAGTGCATGTGAGTCCCTCAGCCTTTATAAAGAGACTGAGAGAGTAACCGCCCACGCAGCATTGTAACAGCCAGACGGCAGACTGCAGTTCAAAGTGTTCAGCTGAAGGCATTCATTCATTCAGAGCTGACTCACCACCAGAGACTCCGGTTCTTTCTGTTATTTCCCTCCAGTCTCTCTTCTTTTCCCCTTCTCCTCTCTGTACGTTCATGAAGCAAAGTACATTTCCCCTCCATTCAGCAGTCAACATGGACGAAGAGAGACTATACCGAGACAGGTCGGCAACGCTGCTGAGCTCTCCTTCCACCGGTAAACGGCTCTGGATCAGAGCAGAATTCGGTGTGACTCCGGGTGTTTATTCCTCCAGAAGCTCCGGCTCTCTCCTCCAGAGCTCCCCAGCGCTCAGCAGCTGTCTGTTGGCCAGCAGCGGCTCTGTCCCTCTGCTCCGCCCGGTCCTCCCCATACAACCCCAGCAAAGCCCAGCAATACATGCAACTGTTTCGCTATGACATTACGCTATGGCAGAGAGAGGCAGCGGGTAGAGCCAGAATATTTTCACATCTAACTTGGTGAATTAGGGGTTCATTTCGACCAAACCAGAGTTGGTGATTGTTGGAACAGTGGAAAGACTAACAAAGGCGGTTTTGGTGAGTTTTATTTTGTTTCTGTCGGGTTAGAAGTGTGTTTTATGATCTGCGAGGTAAAATTTGTGTTTTTGACAATGGGGTTTGGTCTGCTTTGAGGTGAGCGATATGTTGTTGTTGGTTAGGGGGAGGTGTGGCCAACGTGCCGATTTGTTTTGGTCTAAGATGCTGGTGCTAGTGCGACATCTTGTGGTAGCGAATATCGTATATAGAACCTTTAATGAAGACATCCCGTCAAACACACGGCTCAGTCGAGCTCAGAGGCTTCATTGGTTTTATTTTAATTCCACAAATAATCAGTGAAGAAAAAAGGATGATCCTTCATCTGACGCCACCGGACTCTTTTTCAAATAGTGTTGTCAGCCAGCTGTCAAGCCTGTCTTTACAGCTTATTGCTTAGCAAAGATCTCAAGGTGATTTATTTTGTTTAAGTGAAGAAGAGTAGTCTATAGGCTGTAATGTTTCCGCCCCTGCACGTGCCGCATACACTCACAGGAGCAAATACATTGGCAGTCGCCGGTTGGAAAATTTCAACACATCGACAATACTCCATAGCACTACTAGAGGTCAAAAACTCCAACAGGAACCTTTAAACAATCAATTAATCTAGAAGCAAAGGAGCTAATCACACACATGTTCAGAAATGTCCCAATCACAATGACCATGAGGCTTTTAGATACTGTAACAAAATGTAAAGGGAAGGTTTTGTGGACGATTTCTGATTTAGAGACGGTAAACAACACTTGTTTGGAAGAAAACCTTCTGTAATTCTCTCCTTTTCACTGAAACCAACACAACAGATCCCCGTGGTATGACAGTGTTGTTCTGCAGATTTCCAACCTTGGCTCAGAGTTGCACAAGTTTACAGATATTGATTGATCTGTCCAAAGCGGTGACAATAGCACATATAAATTCTGTTTAAAGCTGGTTTCTTGTCTACACAGTGACACACAGAGTACCAAACTGTGAGTTACCAGCGCAGCATAAATTCCCTTTAAATCAATAACGCTCCGCTGAGAGCAACATCTATCTGAATTTAGCTGCTATAAACCAAACGGACATTCATCTGCAGCGCTCATCCGACTTTCATCTGCTGAAAATCCCTGATTTTCTCCGTCCAATTATCAAAGTTGCTGTCATCTCTCTGCTCCTAGGTGTCTCATCTCCGCTCAGTCACTGCAAGATCAGTGAACACACCGGGAGGTCTCACCAGTTACTGCTTCACACACACACACACACACACACACACACACACTGCTACATGTTACTTTAATATTAAAACTTGCCTGGTCTAAATCTAACATTTACCTTTAATCCTGATTCTGCTTCTGTTTTTAACCTAAACATCTGCACAGTATACAACATTTAAATGTCAGCATGCAAACTAAAATAATAAAAGAGTATTATTGATGGACACTACTGTCCCACACTGCAATGCACAACAGAAATAAGGGAGCAACAGTGGCATAAGGTCGTTACGATGGGCACGCTATTATGACGAGCCCTAGTGCACGCTAGTTACTAGTTATGAAGCGTGCACACACACACAATTAGGCGTATACTGTATATATTTTACCAACAATGTGGGTTTTACAGTCGAATGAGTTACTTGGGCTACTGTATTGTGAAAGTAGAGAGGTCAAAGACTGCATGACTGCTCGCTCAGCTCGTCAGTCTTGACAGATTTTGCGCCTAAACTATCGTCTCGTCTCGTCACATGATCAAATAGAGACTTGGACAACATCAACATACATATTACCATGCAATCATCATGTGTATAGCCTATGACACAACTACCAAAGAAAATAAGACATTATTCATTTAACTGAATCTTTTTTTTTTTATAGTTTATTCATAGATTTTACCAAAAAAAAAAAACATGACGGAGATGGGTTTGCCTTTTCAAGAGTATATATAGCAAATGGCACCATTTTTAATTTAATGTGAGTTCTTCTTTGAACACAGGTATATTTCCAATGCACAAGGGCCTGTTCTCCGACAGCACATTGTTGGAGGGCCCGCGCTAGTGAAATGGCTTCAGGGACATTTTAAAAAACAAAAAATAAAGCATTAAATTCTTTAAAAATAATTCTTGCTTCCTTTTTGTGAAGTTTTCACATTTGAAATTGACAGCAGTGTCCCAGAGTTGCAGTTTGATTGACTTGAACATGATACAATAATTTCTTTCTAACAAACTCAATAGTGCCCTGTCACAATTAGTGCATAGTGTTTTTGGTGAAAGGTGACACACAAGCAACAACAGCAAGTGCCGCTGTGATACAGTCCACATTGACAGTTGACATATACATAATGGGACACACATATCAGTGAAAGGCCATAAAGGTTTGCAGGATCACTCTGGGCTGACACACACACCTGTCATCTCAGTTTGGTTGCAATTGCACAGTTTGTTTTTTAAGAGTTATGGCAGTTTATGTTAAATAGGCCACACCTTAACGATCAACCAAATACAAGAAAACTGTGGAAATATATTTTACAAAAAGAAAACAATTTTTCACTCATCCAAATATTCTACGTACCAGATTTGTTTAAGATTAGATGAAATTTGCAGGACTGTTTTCAAAAAATTTAAATAATGGAAAATCTTTTTTGTCCCATGTTTTTTTTTTTGGTTATATCCAGGGAGACTTCACTGAGAGCCAGGCTCTGTTTTTCAGGAAGGTCCTGTTGACTCTCACACAGTTTCACACATTCTCACCTGGAAGAAATTGGTTTGTTTAATCTTCAACTGAACAATCCAGGGAAACGCTCGGTTTCACTGCCCACGTCTCAGATCTGTGCAGTGATTCAAATCGGTCTGCTGTTGTCGATGTGCTCGTTGACGGCTGTTTCTGTTGGTTGAACAAACTGCCGACCAATCAGAGCTTTGTAGGTGAGATTAAGAATGGATATGTCATCTTCCTATATATTTAGCTTGCTACCTGAAAACCCATGAAAAATAGGGACAAAAAATGGACACAAAAATAACAACTCTTAAATCAAGATTTGTAAAAAAAGGTTAAATGAACTGCTTGTAACATCTGCAACCACAGCTTTAATGACGGCTGAAAATAATATCAGCAGGACGGCTAACAAAACAAACCCCACTCCAAACAGAAATCAGCTAACATGAATACGTGTCAGACTGAATGAATGAAGTGAAACAAAATAGGAATTCAGTCGGATTATCAGTTAACAGTTACGGAGTTAAAAGTGAAATGTGTGTTATAAATGGCCACATGGTGATGCTATCTGCACCAAAAAAACATTTGTTCTTGCTTGGCCTGCAGCCTTACCTCCACATCATTTACCTGAAATCTATAAAGTAGTTTTTTAGCCATGCTGGTGGCACCAGATATCCAGGGTGCCCAGAGGATGAACCCTGGTGACTTTAGCGATTGCCTGAGCCCAAGTGTAAAACAAAAAACAGCCTAAAATCACTTCAACGTGCTGACGCAGAAACCTTAAAGATCAAGTTGGTCTCACAATGACAGCTAAACAAGAATACAGACACACACACACACACACACACAGGCTGAGAGTGAGCATTGTTATAGAGGTCTAGATAAAGTGTTCACTCTCACCCACACTCTCATTACTGCTTACATCCACAGCAGCGCCCTGACATCCACACACTCTGCTTCTCCTTTAGGTTGACCTATATCATGGGGTTTGCACCTGCAGTAGCCTTTCTCCATTACAAGCCATGTAGCTCTACGACTAATCCTGCAGAGTCAACAGCACCTGATAAATTAACCTCAGCGTGTTATAGAGCATGTTCTGCACCTGCTGCTGCTGCTGCTGCTGCAAAGCCTGCGCACATTATCTTCTCATGTTGGCTGCAAAGAACCTCAACTGGATATCACTTCTTCATTTTTCAGAACAAAGATACTGAGCCTCTGGATGAGCCGCTCTTGTGGTTATCAGTGTCATTAATTCACACATACAGTAGTAGTAGTTTCACTGTTCATTAAGGACTGGAGTGCAGATGTATTTATATACGTTTCTTTGTCTGGACATTGTTTTAATGTACGTGGGAATATTTGATTTCTTGCCATTAAAGCTTCTGTGCTGTTCTTGCTATGTTTGCTGTGTATACCTGCAGCTGCTGCAATGTAGACTTGAAAGTTTGGGCAGATGTAGAAGAACTGGACGTTATCTCTTTGTTTGATTCATTAGGTCTCCTGTTCAACTGGGCTCCAGGAGCAGCCAGTGCCTCCTGATCAAAGTGTTTCTCTTAAAACTGTGCAAAAGAAAGGCAGATAGTGAAAATCTCATTTGAGCACCACACACTGTCTACAGCAGGAGGTTCCAGCCTGTTCGGCTTGTGACCACTTAAAACGAAACTGTATGTGACCCCTCGTCACAGGTTGTGTGGTCCAGTAATATTATTCAGCAGTAATTGTAAAGAAGAAAGCATAATAATAAAATAAACATAATTTTATGCAGCAGAAATATGTGTTTTCTGCTTCCCTATCCCGTCAATAATCTTGCAATTCCTCCGATTGATTTCTTAAAGGGGCATTCCACCAATTTTACACACACACGACGAGTGCTACTCAGCCAGTAAAAACAGTTGTATGATGTCTTCTGTGGCTCCGGAGGAGCTTTGTCAAGTATGAGAAAGTAACCCTGATGATGTCAGAGTGATGTCATCAGGGTTATCTCAGCATGACAACACATTTTGGACCAGTTATGGTTAGGCAGAGAGATGCTGCATTCACGTGCAGACTTGTTATCAGGGTCGATGCTAATCAATAACGTTTCTAACTGATCTAGGTAACTCTGCGTTGACAGCGACTAACGGTTACAGCTAATACCATATTACAAATTACATGTGAGCAAAACATTTATATGGATTACGTGAATTAATAAAAAGTTTGTTACAATCAACCAAACATTTACTTTTGTCCACGATGTTTCTGCGTTTATGACATCATCAGTCGTGTACCAAAATGTTCGCTGACTTTCCGAGTTGTTGTCCCGACTTGAGGGGGCGTTCATGTGAATTTTCCCAGTCGGGAACTAATTTTTCCGATTTTTCCGACACCATGTGAATGCAGGGAGAGTCTTATGAAAGACGTTACTCAGGTGCATTATGGGAAGTGTAGGATCTGGTGGTTTACGAGGGACTAAAAGTCTGAATAATAATAATTCGATTTCCATCATTCTTTTATTAATCCGTCTCTCACAAGTTTCCAGACTTTATGGAAGTGCAACACTACCTGTAAGCTGCTGTAGTAACGCTGTAAGGTACCTTCCGACAGTAAGCAGTTGCTGCCGCCGTCTCCATTGTTTCCTGTCAAAGTCGGACATCTAAGTTGATGGTTGTACAGCTGCTATAGCATGCTGTGTGATCATGGCAACCACAGAAACCACGCAGAGAAATGATGCAGGGACTAATTTTACTGGTATCTGAGTCCCCTTTTCTAGTTTATAAAATGTCATAAAATAGTTTATCAGAGTCCAGGGTGTCGTGTTCAAATGTCTTCTTTTGTCTGACCAACAGTCCAAAACCCACAGACGTTAATTTTACTGTGAGAAAACAGAGAAAAGCAGCAACTCCTCACATTGGAGAGGCCTGAACCAGAGAGTGACTGGCCTTTTTGCTTGATACATGACTTAACTGATCAATCAATCAACCAATTATCAAAATATTTGGCGATTAATTTTCTGTCAGTCGACTTTATACATACGAATAGTTTTAGCCCAAATATCAATCAACAAAAATGGTTTAGAAATGATGTTTATGATATTAGTTAGCTTAGTAACTTGCTATATTAATTGTGTCATGTATTGATAACCATTCCCTCTATTTTAAGCTAGAACTCGCTCCAATTGGCTACATGATGAGATTAGAGTGGGTGTGGGTAAAGTTGCTGTAGGATGTAGTTGGTGGTCGTGGTGGTGGTGGAGGTGAAGGTGTGCTCTGCTCTGAAAGGACTTCCATTTGCTGTCCTCATATTATTAAAAACTTGCAATTAAAACATGTATTCAGTCGTGTCTTTGCAGAAACAAAGTCCCTGTTGCTGTGGATAATCCACATAACAGTTTTCAGTTTTCATTGAAACAAAGAAATGACACTTTATATTCTCGTTGTTCTGCCTTTAAAGACAAAAACAACGTATAGACTCATACAAGAATAATCCCGTCACTCATCTCTTATGACCCAGTAGAAGTGTGTGGCGGCGTCTGTGTCTGCAGAGACCCTCAGAGGCGCTCTGCCTGGATTCTCTTATTTCGCTGTGTTTGGGACGTTTCTCCAGCCAATAACAGCGCGCAGGGTGTGAGGGGGCGGGACTCTATAAAAACATAGCGACCAGGTGCCAGATCGAAAGCTACGAGCCTGGGAGGAGGGGCTAACTTTGAATGTTGTGTTTACAAACTGCAGCCGACAAATCCTACTCATTCTGCGTTTAAGTAGATTCACGAAAAAGTCTGAGAAGTTTAATTGGTCTGTTTACAATATGCACGTTACCTAATCAGGTGACGTGAAGCTTTTGCAACACTGGATATGAATCACGCCGGCCGTGTGATGGCTGTCACTGGATTTATCTCAGCGTAGGTGTGTTTCTGTACTCACTATGTAACCCGGAGCGCACATGCACGCTCCAGTGGTGCCGTCACAGTCGGCTCCGTTAGCGCAGGCACACAGCTCTCTGCAGCCCTCGCCGTAGTAACCTGCCGGACAGGTCTCGTTACAGTAAAGCCCCGCCCATCCTGCTGCGCAGGTGCACTCTCCTGACAGAGGGTGACAGCTGAGAGAGAGAGATTAGAAGTCAGTCAATCAGTCTGCATCGTAAAGTGCATATTTTAACCTGCATGTAGAGAGGTGCTGAGAGGACACTCTACAAAATGTCACCTTTTTTAGATTTAGGGGGAAAAAAACAATTAAAATCCACTGTACCTCCACTTACTATCCTCACTACATTTTGATCTATTGGCTTGAGAACAGACACCTAAACCAGACACTATAAATACTCTTTATCTAAAGAAACGTGACGAAATTGCACAGTTTTGTTAAAATGTTTATGTTAAAGCTTGAACACAACCTTCTTCTATTCATACTGTGTTGTACTGTGTAAAAGCATAGAAAGTTTCCTGCTTGCTTGACCAACAGTTCAGTACCTGAGCGTGTTTGCAGTTTTGCAGGGGCAGTATTTGTCACAGATGAGTCCGTACAGTCCAGTGGGACAGAAGCGGTCCTGGCAGCTGGGGCCCTTAAAGCCCTCGTTGCACAGGCAGGCCCCGTTGATGTGGTAGCACTTGGCCCCGTTCTGACAGTCACACTTGTGGGCACACTGCGGCCCGTAAGTGCCAACTGGGCATTCATCCTGGCACCTGGGTTGGTATAGAAACAATAATGGAGGAGCGGTGAGAAGCAGTGTACAGCATATAGAAAATCTTGTTTGTGTAAATCTGAATGAGTGTTTTCTTAAAAATGAAGGGATGATTCCAGGTACAGTGTTGTTAAACCTATTTCCCAGCACGCCCGACCTCCCCTCTAAAAGTTCCTGTGAATTTTCACCTGCTACAATCAGAGAAACAGTTATTCTCTAACAGGTTTCTGACTTCTGCATGACTTTGGCTTTCATTCAACTGTGGTTAATGAAAAAAAAATCTAATTTCAAAGATAACATATTAAGTTGGAACGCAGTCCTTGGAGATGTGATTTTTGTTTTCTCATTCAACATCAAATAAATGCTGTTTTGTGAACTGCAGGTAGTTCCTCTCCAAACAACACTGAACATGTTTGAGTTAATATGTATGTTTGGAACAAAAGAGGTGACAGGCGGTTTGCAGACGTCTTCACGGGTCCACTCGGTTCCTGATAGAGACCTGACCTGGGACCAGAGTCGGGCCACATCCAAAATATGTTCAGTGTAATTGGGTTTAGTAGGATCCTGTTCTATCGTGGATCTCGGGTCTAGGGCTGCAACTAATTATTCCTTTTTTATTATCAGTTAGTCTGCTAATTATTTTCTCAATTCATCAGCGAATTATTTAGGCGGTAAAAATGTCCGAAAAACGGTGGTTCAATTTGCTTGTTTTCTCCGGCCAAAAGTCCAAAACCCAAAGATATTCAGTTTATATTCAGTTTTAGTCACATAAGACAAAGAAAAGCAGCAAATCCTCTTAATAAGAGAAGCTGGAACAAGGCAATGTTTGGCATTTGAGCTTGATAATTATTTAATTTTCTTTTAGTCGACTGATGTTTTCAGTTCTACCTGGTTCTGGTATTATGTCTTATACCAGAATGGGTCCAGTAGACTCACTGTCAGCTCTGATCATGTGGTGCGTCATTATTATCGGAGGAGCCAGACTGAGAGTGTGAAGTGTGAAGTGCAGGGAAAATTACATGTCGCTGTGCTTATTATTATTGGTAGAACATCGTTCTGCTGCCAGTGTTGTCTCTCTTTTGGATTGGGTCTAACTGTCCTCAGGTCTGTTAAGGTCTATTTTCTGTTTTTTGAAAATGAATCTATGCATGTCAGGTTCAGGTACCTGAGCCTGGCGTGTCTCAAACATAAATAAAGTCAGACCTTCTTAAAATGCTAACATGGTTAGCTTTATCTGAAACCGGTTTCCTCCATGATGTATTTATACTTTAGAGAGCACTTATTGCTAATCGCTAACATCCTCTGCGAGGAGTATCTGCCTCATTTCAAGCCTTTCAGCTGAGGAAAATGTATCTGACTAAGAAAATGTTCCTCATTCAATTCTTCAGAATAATAACGGCGGCTGCGGCTCAGCATGTGGAGCAGGTCGTCCACTAATGAATCCCAATTGCTCTCAACGCCAACGGTCAGGCCAGTGTGGTGGCTGGCTGCCGCGGTGTGTGAATGGGCGAGTGAGAGGAAGAGAAGAGGAAGTGCTTTGGATAAAAGCGTTATATATAATACAGTCCGTTTAGAATAAGGCACTACGGGGTGCAAACTTTATATTTCATCTTGTAGATACACAAATGGATTAGTGCGTTTATCAGGTTTTTTAGAGTAGAAGTCAGTGGTCTGTCAGTAAAACAAGAAATATGATGATAAACAATGTAATGATGGAATAAAAGTGAAAGTCTCAGTCTGTACAGAAATAACAGAGACTGCTGAGATGTCAATAAATCACTTCATAGTCACTTTTAGTGGACGCACTTTTCATGGGCACAATTGCCCGCAAGGATTACGTTGCAGCCATTTGTGACTGCCGGCGGAGGCGATCTACTGGACCAATTCCAAAACTTTTGGTAACTATTAGTCATTTAGACCCCAAAATTTGTAAAGAATAGGGCCCAGGTTTAAAAATACCGGAGTTTCCCTTTAACACTCGTTATTATTGCAATGTAGTTAAAAAGTCTAATCTTTTTCAGACCTTATGAAAAGGTTTGCATAGACCTATTGACTTAGATCCACTTGATGGCGGATCTAGGAATTATGGACTCTAACAAAGTAAAAAATGGTATCATTGTCCGCCTACTGGCATGAAAATTGATATTACTCAATTGGAAACAAATTACTGCACCAACACATTCAAATCTAATAAAGGATGTGATGAAACACTTGGAACTAGAGAAAATTAAATTCTCTCTATAAAAACAAGAAGAGATATTTTATAAAATTTGGCAACTTTTTAAAGACCACTTCAATTACATCAAGAATTAAGAACGTCCCTTAAACCGAGCAAGTAAAAAAACAAAAGGATTATATTAAGGCATCCATCACCTTCCTAATTCTTAATTTTTTCTTATTTTATGGAGGGATATAAAGGTGAAAATCTGTACAGACTGATCTCAAATATTACTAATTAGAGATGGTTGTTACACACAATTGTAAAGCCCGTTACATAACATGTCTTTTGTAATAGTGGATAGATTGTGAAATGCACATTTCCCAAACCTGTACTGAATATGCTCTTGACAGAATATGTGGCATATTATATTAATTATTAATTATATATATATATATATATATATTATATGTATATTAATATATAATTATGTCACATTTTATTTTGATCCAGTTTATGTTATAAACGTGCAATGATTCCCCCTCCCCTTAATTTATTTGATGCTGTTTTTACGTTATTATTATTACATATATGTGTGTAGAGCTTTGTGTGTGCTGTACGAAGTTACTATATTTGTATAAAAAAAAGACAATAAATACAGCTTCAAAAACAACAACAAAAAAGTATAATCTTTTGACATTTGAAAAGTTTATGACATAAGATCATTGAATCCAGCACCACAGCCTCTCAAACCGTTTGTACCAACATGTAGAGCTGGCTCACGGTTAACAAGAGCTTCCTCTAGAGGGGACTGTTAGGTCACATTTCAGTCCGCAACATTTGGGGAAAACTGCTTCTGAGTTACAGCAGCCGGGACGTGGACTTCTTTCCCTCTGAGTATCAGAGGGTGCAGAACTTTTTTTCAGGCCTGCAGTCAGTGAACTAAGAGACACAACACAAGTGTTTTATGGTGTTGGGATGCTGATGGTGCGCTCCCTGGTGGGAATTTAGTTTTGTTCTTCTGTGGTTTGTTTCCAGGTGGTTGTTATTTTCTGTTTTGCTTCTTATGGTGTTTCATTGTGTCTGTTTTTTACAGAGTGTAAGGTTTTGATTTACTGTAACTGATCTTTTTATCTCTGTAAACTGCACAAAAAAAAAAAAAAAAAAGACTCCACCCATCGAGGCTGCGAGACACAAAAACAGAAACCTGGACACTATTAGGATCATAAAATTGAGCGTAGCGTTAGTTCAGACAGGCCACAACGTCAAGCTCAGCTCACAGTTCCAGCGACATCAGCTGATCTTAAAGCCAGCCCACATCAGCTGACAGCTCAGCTGATTCCCTTGTATGCACTCATTGGCAAATATCATTCAGGGCACCTTATTTAAGCTGCTTCAGCCGGCCTACCCTTGCTGCTTCCTCTGCAACCCACTTTGCAACCCGCCTCCACCCCAGCTCCTCCTTTTCATGCTATGTCTGACTTAATCAATGTCAGTTTTTGTTGTTATTGATGCCTGCTCTGTTCTGTACCCTGGGGGGGGGGTACCCTGCTGCTGCTCTCAGCTCCCAGAACAGAGCCATGCCAAATATAACTGCTGCAGATGGACATAAAGTTTTCTTTGACTAAAGTGGTCCTGACTGAAAGGGAGTTTTTCCTTGCTACTGTTGCCTAGTGCTCGCTCATGGTGGGAATTAGTGGGTCTCTGTAAATAATACCAGAAAGAGTACAGTCTGGACCTGCTCTATATGAACCCTGAACTTCTGTTAAGATTTCTGTTTTATATAAATAAAACTGAACTGAATTGAATTGAATCATATAAACAGGGAGATAAATAACAACAGCAAAGCTCAACCTGATAAGTGAAAGTGTGTTTTTGGTTGTTCAAAATGTTTAAACTAGCTTTCACATTTCACCGTGGCTCGAATGATCCTTTAAGCACACATTTACAATTCAAAGAATAATCACTGATTCTTTTACTTAGTGCTACCTAACGATAAAAACTGAGTGATATCATCCCACGCTGGCAGAGAGCACTCCACTGTCCTCACAGGTGACATGTGCTCTGATCATGATCAGGTCTACAGGCTGCAGGTTCTGCTGAGGCCCTGGATCGTCTTTATAACGAGCACAGCTGAACACACAGAACTGAAGTGAACAGTTTAAGCTAAGTTAAGCCGACGTCTCAGCATCATTCTCAACACGTCCGCAGGTTGAAACCATTAAGAAACAGACAAATCACTCGATTAAAAGTGCTCAGTGAGGATTTCTGTTTGGTGTCACGTCTAAATCATGCCAACTTCCTCAGGACTCTTATCTCGGCTAATTCCATTCAGACGGGGACGGGGTGGAGGAGAACTCAGTCTAGGAATTATTCCATGTAGGCTAATTCACCTGTCTGGGGCCTAAATAAATGGAGGTAATTTGGCTCTATTCAGAGTAACGATGGAGGAGGGAGAGAGAGAAAGATGGACAGATTTGAAGGAGAAGGAGATGAAGGAGGAAATAAAGTAGAAAACAATTTCAAATGGCTCTCGGTTAAAACCTCCCACTTTGGGTGATGGACAAAAAAAGAGAAAAGGTGCCTAATAGAGTGTGGGAGAGAGTAATAACATGTAACACTGAACATGAAGCCTTCACAGTCTGTACACACACACGTTTCTACAGTTCACATGGCTTTACACACCGGGGGTGGGGTTTATTTTTGTGCGATTAATTTGCACTTTTTTGTGTGTGATCAACTGTTTATTGAAATAATGTAAACTAAAGTTGTAGCTCGCCGAGCACACAGGGAAATCCACTCTGGGAACAGGATAGAAGAAAAAGACAAGAGGAAAATAAATACATAAATAAATGAAGACTGCAACAAAAGGGGGAAAGAACAAAGTATAATGATCCCTTAAAAAAATAAAACAAATAAAATAAAATAGAGCAATAAATAAAGGGCCAAAATAACTAAAATCAATAACCGGTCAATGTAAACGCACAAATAAACAAAACACACCAGAACAACATGCAAAAGTGAATCCACAGTAACAAACAACCACGACGACAACAAAAACCAATCTATGCTCATTACAAACACACTCACATTTATATATTTATAGTATATACTAACTACATGGACCATAGTTCCAAATGTTATGTGAAAGAAAATGATTCGCACTGTTTTTGTCATGAGTACTTTCACACTGAACGCAAATATTACGCAGCGAATAAGCGATGTAATTTTTATTCTGAATGAGGTAAATTTTTCTGAGCTCTCACACGCTGGATAAATGCATCAACCAATCACGTCGCACTGAACGGACGTCACGTCTCCACTCCTTCTGACAATGGCTGACCTGTTGATTTGTTTGTGTTTCTCATCACCCTGCATTACATGACAGAGGACACGAACATTACAAAGACGATGAACTCAAGGACGACGTGTGGAGCAGCGGGATAGTGAGCAGCTGATGTAGTTTACTGTTGGATGGAGTAGAGTTGGTAGCAGCAAGGCAACAGAGTCAGAGCAGGTTTGTAACTCCACCCTCAGATTAGCTAGAATCGTCTCTCACAGCATGTTTAAAAACTGTGAGGGAACAACACCTGGAGAAGGCGTGGCCTCGTGGCTACGCAGCGTGCGGGTCAGGAGACACAGGTGAGACTGACTGACACTGATTAGAGGGCGTTAACATTATTTTTTTATATCAATTTCATGACGTAGATGACTCTCTGTCAGCACTGGCCTCGCAGGTTCAGGGCTGATTTAAAACAGTAGATTGCGTGTTGAGACATTTTCAACCCCTAAATCTGTATAAATTTGGTAAGAAATGTCAATATTAACAGCAGCATTGATGTGTTTCATCACAGTACAGTCATATCATTTAGTTTACAGCTCAAAGAACACGTTTAAACTTTAATCAAATACAGGAGGGACTCTGTAGCTTTTTACCTGCAGGACACTGCTCAGAGACTACCCACAGTAACACAAGACACTGGAGCACACATATTGGAGCACACAGGCTTTATATGAGAGCTCCAGTGTCTATTTCTAGTATTTTAGTGTCATATATTTTTCATATTCACAGGCGAGTATTTTGCATTTCCCTGTCATTTATTCGTCACGTCCCCGGTGTGTAAAGGCCTTTATGTTTTATACTCCTTGTCTGTATTTCCTACTAACATAGTCAACTAACATATTTACATTGACACCAACTGTATTGCCTTATTGTTTCCCCACTGTATTTACTGTTAATTACACACCTTATTGTGCTTCCTGTGTGTCCTTCTCCCTGCTGAATTCTATTAATATTTGTATTTTGTTAATATCTGCAACAAGCTAATTTCCCAGACGGCACAGATAAAGTTTCATCTAATCTTATGGTCGCACTTTGATACCGTACCTCTCTCCGATGAAGCCGGCAGTGCACTGGCACTGACCGCTGATGTGGTCACACAGGCCTCCGTTACGACACGTGCACTCCTGAGAGCAGTTGATGCCAAACGATCCGAACGAACACGGCTGAGCGCAGACCGGACCCTGAGGAGGAAGACCACATGACCGCCACGTTCACATCTAACGTGTGAATACAAAGTGCTTCAGGTGTTACTGTGTGGATGACAGACCCCATGTTAATACACTCAATAAATGAATTAAATTAAGTTGTTTGTCTCAGTAGACAAGTATCTTTGAAGTATCTTCAAAATGACTTCTCAGATCTAAGAAAAACATTTTGCTCAGGTTGATGACCTTTGAGATTATTCAGTGAAGTTTAAAATAAAGAACATAATCCTCCATCTGAAGCTAAAAACAACACTCACTGAGATTTATAGGCTTTTTAAAGGCACTGTGAGTCCATTCACAATAACAGAAACATACTGTATCTCTTGTGTCGCTTGCCTGTATTTTTTGCACTTTTATATTGCAAATCTCTTTACCTTGCTGTGTTTTTATTACCCTGTAAAGCACATTGAATTGCTCTGGTGTATGAAATGTGCAATACAAACAATGCTGCCTTGCCTTGCCTAAAAAGTCTTAAATAGTCTAAAACAACCAAAGTATGATTCAGATCAGGAAAATCTTAATATCTGATCAAAGAATAAGTAAACAAAACGTTCAATGCCAGCCAGTGTGCTATGGACACACATCATTTGGTGTCAAAATCATCCTGAACTACAACTATCAGCAAGTTGTTTTTTTTTTTACATTTTTTGTTGTTTGTTACATTTCTTTAATAATGAAAATGTTCTGTCTAATAGTATAAACTGAACTGCTCTTACCACGTTTATTAAGTGTGAGTTTTGGAGTAACTACTAGTGTCTCCTGATGATACTAAATGACATTAAGGAAGCTTTTCCAGCCTAAAAACTTTTTTTTTGTTACATAAAAAAGCTGTAATAGAAAGAGGAAGGGGAAGATAAGGGAGGAAAAAAGGGGGAAACGAGACAAGAGGAAAGAAAAGAGAGAGGGAAGGTAAGGGAAAGATAGAAAGGAGAAAAAAGAAAATAAATAAATAGATAAATAAATGAGTATACAGTAAAGCACAGAG
Organism: Macquaria ambigua; assembly: GCA_008360985.2. NCBI lineage: Eukaryota > Metazoa > Chordata > Actinopteri > Centrarchiformes > Percichthyidae > Macquaria > Macquaria ambigua. The sequence continues at coordinate 184,977 of VMKM01000352.1, forward strand.
CCATTTTGCCGGTGATCATCTGTAGGAAGCTTTGAAGTAAACTGATGTACACTTTTTAATTAATGTTGCTCCTGTCTGGTGTTTTACTTTGTCCTGTCTTCGCCTCTGTTATTTATACTTTTGATGTAAGTTTGTGTAACGTATGTCTTGTCTTATAACTATGTTGTTTAAAGAGAATTTAAAAAGCTGACATGGTGAGCTCTGACAGAGTGCACTTTAGCTGGTTTTGTTGTGGATGTGGAGCGGGTCGTACCACCCAGCCGGCGGGGCAGGAGCACTGTCCGGTGACGTGATGGCACGTTCCTCCGTTCTGACAGGGACAGCGCTGCTCACACAGGGAGCCGTGTTTCCCCGGAGGACACGGCTCCTCACAGCTGGAGGCAAGAAAGACAGAAGATGTGACATTTCACAGTGAAGCATCTAATCGCCGACAAATGCTTAATGCAAAACATCTAAAAACGAGAACTCACAATTAGCACAACAAATAAAAGTGTTAGAAAACAGTTACCATTACAGTTGTCTTCCTTTGCTCTGATGCCAACTGTGTTCTACGACTTCAAATGCCTTCACTTAACTTTTAATGGTTTCTTGTTCAGTTCACACTGTTCTTCCTTTTCTTTTCACTCAACTATCACATAGAAAACATCCTCAGTCTTGTTCCCAATGAAGAGAAAAGCTGTGTCTGTTGTATTGGCTCAGTTCCTGTGAGAGGATCAGGGGTGTGGCTTTGGCAGAATAACAAAAAAGAAAAAAAGAAAAGAAATGCTATATAAACCTCTGCTAGATTCTAGTTAAAACCATGCTTAGCTTCCTTGATAGAGACTGATATCTGGACTACAAAGAGCCCTCTGCTTTACTGCCTTATTTTTGACTGATGCTCAATTCTAACGTCTCTTTAGAAGAATATTAACTGTAATAAAAATGCAGATTAAATTATATGTTTTTTGACCTGTAAAACATGCAGAGATGCTGAAGTACTGTTTTCAGGCCTGAGTAGTGTCTGCAAGTCTTCACTCTGCATTAAGGCCCCAACAACCTCCAGCAATAAGGTGGGGAAGCCTGTATGAGACGAAACCCAGGGCAAAAAAACACAAGCTGCACCGCTCACTCTCAATGCTGCTAGTTCAGCTCGTTGCTCTGAGCGCACGGCAATAACTGACCAATAACTATCACCTTGTCTCTTCTCTCATCTGGAACACGGTGGCTGGACAGTCAGAGCACAAAGTTCAGCGAGAATCAGAGAGATTTTATTAAGAAATACGATTTTGAAAAGTGAGGGAGACATGCCAGTTACGCTGTTGGTGGGAATATACAGAGCTACAAAACTTTGGACTGGTTGGTTACCTGGTTGTTTGCTAAAAAAAAAAAATGGGAGGAAAGAGAGTTAAAAAAAGCCACAGTGTTTTGTTTTGTTTTTCTCCACTAAAAAAATACAGGTGTGAAAAGAAGGTCGTTTTTTGGGTTTTGTCTCGAATGTGTTTTTAGTCGCAGTATTTTCTTTTTTAGACACCAGTATGTGATTGTGTTGGTTGTATGAGGAGCTTTTGAGAACTCAACACCTTTTGGAGAATTTGCTGTTTTGCAAACAGGAACACAGGAGGAAGACTTCCCTGTTTGTGTAATAATCAGCATATTATTGGGTTTCAGTATAACACACCTGAAACAACAAAAATGAAATTACTCTTCGGTATATTCCTTTCATATAAAAAGAAAATCACCTTTTCTGTTCATGTAATAAAACCCACTAATGTAGAATTGATGACTTCAACTTCACTATTTTAATTTTAGGAAATCACTGCATCTCATCAAAAGCCAGAGGGGCCAGAGCTTTCTGAGGGCTCTTCAGAGTGACAGAGATGCATCACAACCAGCCGGATAAACAGCCAAAAAGCTACTCACAAGGCCCCGGTGTACCCGGGCGCACAGAGGCACTCGCCAGTCTGATGGTGGCAGGTGGCGCCGTTGAGGCACTGGCACTCCAGCAGGCAGTCCTTGCCGTAGAAGCTGGGGTCGCAGGGCTCCTCGCAGCGCCAGCCCTGGTAGCCGTCGGTGCAGACGCAGGCTCCGGTTATCGGGTTGCATTTGGCCCCGTTCCGGCACTGACAGCGGTTACTGCAGTGGGGCCCCCAGAAGTCACTCTCACAGCCTGGACAGAAGAGGAGGAGGAGGAGGGTATGAGTCAACGTGTGATTTAAAACTGTGCAAATATGCATGAGTCATGATGCCTCAGACTGTGGAGGATTCATGGACATCTGGAAATGAAGTAATCATGAGAGTGTTAACGTGAGGAGAGGAGGAAGGTGAGGTGAAGAGAGCAGCACCCATATTTATCAAACTTCTGAGAATTACAGTTAAAAAAGCTCTAAAAGCCGACTTCGGAGTAAAAAACTTTGTAGCTGAAAGTGAGAAATAAAACACATTTATCAAGTGACTCACTCCAAGTGATCACAGAGCAGAAATAACCAATCAGAGACAAGGATTTACCCTCCATCTGCCATAATGTTCATTCTTTAAAAAAAATCCTTACATTTTACTCAGTTTTATGTTATTCTGCAAAAACATGTGATTTCAATTTTTAAAAAAGTCACATAGTTTGTTTTCTATAACATCTCCAGTGGCAATTAACACGTGAATTAAACACCAATCTAATGTATTTATAATATGGAATTAGGGATTGTTAAATAGGGATTAAATATTGGAATATTGGTTGAAACTGAAACAAAAAGAAAAGCAAACTGTAGCAGGAAAGAAATGAGAGAAATCCAAATATAATCATAAGGAGAATTTAGCACATTAACGAGCGCAAATAATGAAAATTAACAGAAAGTGATTGCAAACTAAACGAACGCCCGCTTCATTCTTGTTGTTGTATTGCACCTGTGATAAATAAAATAAATGCAAATCCCATCAAATGTTCAAATCAAATGCAAATTCCCTATTTTAAATTACACGTTGCTTAATAAGATAAAATGTTATTTATCACGATCAATGATATTTTGTGCAATCCCTCCAGAACACATCTGGAGTGTTGAGCTGTGACTGCAGTCATCAATGATCTACTTTTAACCACCGTAAGATACTTTTATCTTTCACTGAAGTTTATTTAGTCCTTAAAGAAACAGTCTTGTACTCGGACTGACAAACAGCTGCAGACACGACAACAGACAGCCCAGTACACAGATATCATCAAGTCCACACCACAACAAAGTACTGGTCCCAGTCTTCATGAACACTGGCAGAAATAATTGAATTTTAGAGCAGTTTAACGTTCAGTGAGGCACCTTGAACACTTCCCTGGTGGCAGCAGATGTGCTAAATCTGCATGCTGTCGGCTCTAAATGTCAGCGAGAGGCTGAAAAGTTCTGATCTGCAGTTTCCACAAAGCACGAGACGCGACATCAGTAAACTCTATGCTGCACGTTGATGTTTGCCAGCCCAGCTGCTCTGTGATCTCTTCATACCAAGAGATACCTAAGTGCAGGCACGCCAAGTCAACCTTATTTACATAGTGAGTTCAAAACTATGAACCCACATACACCAAAGCACAAAAGGAGGAGTTTACGTTTCAGCTAATCTGATGCTTTGGAGAAAAGTAATCCACAGTCTGCAGCAAAGATCCTGTCACTGATGTTGAGTTTCTAGTGGAAAAGAAATTCCACTAAACCACACTTCACTCTTTACTTTATCAAAGTAATTAATTAAGGCAAGGCACATTTATCTATCTAGCACATTTTTATTCCCAAAGTGCTTTAAAGAGTACACAAGCAAAAGCACAAGAAACACATGATCCAAACAATCAAAAGCACACAGAATAAAAACAATAAAACTTACTAATTAATTAAAAGCAAAGGTAAACAGGTAGGTCTTTAGCTTGGATTTGAAAGTAGTCAACATTGTCTCAACTCTTAGCTCTTCTGGCAATTTGTTCCACATTTGAGCAGCACAGAAGCTAAAGGCTAAAAGCTTCACCACACTTAGTTCTGACTCTGGGAACAGCCAGTAATCCAGAACCAGGCAACCTGAGAGGTCTGCAAGGTCCGTACTGGGTCAGGAGATCTGATACGTATCTCGGACCTACACCGTTCAGTGATTTATGGACAAGCAATCTGAAGTTGATTCTGTGAGAAACTGGTAGCCAATGTAGTGATCTGAGAACTGGAGATATATGCTGAGCTTTTTGGTTCTTGTTAAAACCCTGGCAGCAGCGTTCTGGATCAGCTGAAGTCTGATTGCTGTCTTAGACAGACCTGTGAACAGTTAATTGCAGTAGTCCAGCCTGCTAGAGATAAACACATGTACAAGTTTCTCCAGATCATGAGAAAATCAATTAGTTACTCTGTCTGTTGTGGCAGCGCCCATCAGGGGGCGTTTCTAGGAGCTGGCAAGGTCCGGGTCAGGGTGTGTGCCGAATTGTTTTTTGGGTGGTCCCTGCTGTTCTGCCTACTGCATAAATTTCATTTAATTTTACTGCATTGTATGACTACTTACATTTCATTTGAAATGTAATTTCTTGAGTAATGTTAAGACGATTGTGCTGGACAAAATGGATTTCTGCAGGGCAGCTGAAAACCACATTTTATTCTGTTTGTATATATTTATTTGACTGCTGTAGTGTTTGGCACTTTGTGTTGTACAATTAAAATAAAGCAGCAGCCTGATGACAGTAGGTTGAATTGAAACACTTGTTTATTTGCACAAGCATTTAGGGAATATTATATTATTATATATTATATAATTCTTCGGCAAAGATGTCCGAATGTCACAGATGTGTAGTTAGGGTTTGCTTAGCTACATTAGTCAGTACAGTCGCCCTTGGGACTTGTGTTTATACCAGCCATTATCAACCAGTGGGCCAAAAAAACATTTATTTATTTTTTTTTTTTTTAGATCCGGGGCCCGGGCCGATTCATAAAACCTTCGGGGCTGTAACCTCGGGCACCCAGTCCTAATAACGCCGCAGGAGTTTAATAAAAAATCCCACATTTCCAGTTTCCCCAACAGTATCTATATTCCTGGCTTCTTCAAATGTCCTCTATTATTATATTTCCAACATGACTTGAAGGCAGAATAAGACAAGACTTGATTATAGTATTTTCACCATGTTGTAAGTCGTTTAGATTGGTGACTGTGGTGTCAGTGCTGTACGACACACTTCATATTTTGCTCTTACCTTTCAATTTGTCACTTCTTGATGCGAGTAAAGTGCTCATGTTTGGCACTTTGCAAATAATCTGAAGAATGTAATTCAGTGGCGATAAATGGGACTTGTAATTTCAGGTGAATTGTCCCACAGGTGTTCAGTTTTCTGTAATTTTCAGGAAACCGACAATCCAACATTCACACTCACTTCACGCAGTGATGGATCAGCTGTGCAGACGCAGGAAAGTAGGCATGATTTAAACATCTCTCTTGAGCTCTTTCTTTACACAACAAATTTCTTTCATTTTTCACGTGAACAAATGAGTGCAACACTACGAATCGCTTCCAGGAGAGACTGTCTGAAAATGTGCGCCGTTATCCCCATATTTAACTGATTAAGATGTCTCCCCCTCTCTCTGACTGCAGGCTTTTCACCCCACCTTCTGTCACTGTCAAGTGCCGACGCGGTCGGACGACACGGCATACAAACGAGTTCCTTTGAAGCATACTGGGGCCTTAAGGCAGGATGCACCTGACTGCAGCTGATTCTCAGGAGTGCATTAACACTCAAATATTTCTCCACATTCATCCTGACGTGACATGATAACAGCTGAGAACAGAAGCCTGCAGTGGTGACTCGCAGCGTGATGGATGCAGGAACCCGTGCAGTTTCCTCCGTACAGCACCGCAGTCGTCCCATCCGGCTGAAACAGCAGAAAGTTCAGCGTTTAGCATTTTAATTCTCTCTGCCACTGCATCCACAGTATTTTGCTGAATAAAGTGGAACTACCATGGGACAATGGATTAGGAGTTGCTATTTGTCCTATATTCTAATGGATCCTTATTTACAAAAATAAAATCTACATATTACTGGGCAGTTATTTTCAGCCTTTTAAAGCTTTGTTCAGACTGCAGGCAAATCAGATTTGTTTCTCAAACCAGATCTTTAAAACCAAGTTCAGACCAAAGATTCGAGATGAGTTGAGACAGTGGTTCGTTTCCATAGCAACAACTTCCGTTCTACCTGCCGGCTTTTCAGGCTGTTTTTGTAGCTGGATATAATTTATAGTGATCATGAGTTACTTGCTACAGTTGCATTTCTAGTATTGATGAAAGAGCGAAAACATAAAAAAACGGAAGGGTCAAGATGATCAGCTGACTTCGCTACGAGCTGATTGGCTGTTGAAACAGGTGACGTGCCTTATGCTCTAAAACCAGCCACTGGCGACTTGACAAGCTGAGTTGCAGTGACGCCATCAGCTGGCTTGAGTCGAACTGAGATGGTCCAGTTCACACCGCTGCAACTTTTCCTGCAACGTTCGAAAACGGTTTCGTCTCATCACGAATCTTTGGTCTGAACTGGCCTTTAGACAGACTGTCCGCTCTGTTATTTGCAAGTGATCAGATCGGATTTGTGTGTCCAGACGTCACCAACCGATCTGCATGGGTTGCTGTGGTGTCAGTAACTACGTACGCTGGTGACGCGGCTTTCCAACAAGGTTGCAGAAACGGAGATCCATCATCTCGCCCACCAAACAACCGCGCTGTCAAGTCGCGGTGCAGACTTCACAGAGCGGAGAGGAGGCTGGTATACAGCCGCTCTGATGCTCTTCTGTCACTCTGGATTTGACGTTGTCGTTGTGTGTCACGTTGCGAGTGACACAAAGACACTTTGAAATCCGATTTGAGCGTCCAGACTGAGACGCATCTGTAGAAATCAGATTGGAATTACATTTCAAACCACCTCCAAATGTGGCTTGGATCCGATTTGCAAAAATCACATTTCATGTTAAGGTTTTTTGCTGTCCAGACTTTCTAAATTCAATCTGTATACAATCTGGATATGCCAGAAAACAGATTTGGGCTGGCAGTCTGAACAAGGCCTCAGTCTCTTCTAACTACGTGGGTGGAAAGTCTTCGATAAGAAACCCTTTCTTTGTGTGTCTCCTTCCCTTTAAATATACACTGATGAGTGGCTTCAACAGATTCTCAGGATCTGTATTCAGAAAATACATCACAGCTTTGTAAGTGGATGAATTGCTGGTATAAATCAGAACCTGAAGACTTTAAATGAAAACAACTACAAAAGACGGAACATTTTATTGTATATTACATCATCTGAAGATAACATAAATCAAAGCACTATTATCTTTTTGATATATGCTCACGGGGTGAACAGCACTCCCCAGAAGGGAAGTAAAGTATCCAGAGTCTGAGTGCCAAGAGCTCTGAATGAATGGCCATACGTTGGAAGGTAAAGCCCTGGAAATTGCGGTGAAATGAGCTTGAGAAGAGACGGGGGGAAAGTTGTCCAGACTCAGGGAACTTTTTCTCCCCAAACGTGGGTGGTAGTTTGACAGAAATTATAGTGTTAAATGTTTCATCAGTGCTGTGGTGGACAGAGCTATGAGAAGACAAAGCATAAATCAGACTCACACTCCCTCCCTCTCAATCTTTCTCTAATTTTCTCTCTTCCCTTCCCTCAATCCAGTTCCTCCTGCCCTCTCTCTATTTCTCTCCGCCTTCAGTCTCTCTCTCAAAGAGGGGAGTTCTCTTTATTTCTCTTAACTAGTCAAATCCTTTATCCTCTCACAGCCTCAATTATTCAGCAGCAAAGAGTCCAAATCAAGTGACTAATGGCTTTGATCAAGAGTAGCTCGCTGGCACTAAGCAGAACTTTCTGCACTAAATTAAGAGCTGCATAATATACTTTGGCAAGGGCTAACTCTTTAAGGAATATTTCTAGGTTTGTCTATGGCATAGTCACTCTCTGCCAATACTAAAATCTGAGCTCGCTCAGGAGGTTTGGCTCTTTTCTCTCTCATGTCTGAAAGAGAAACACACCTAGATTACAAACTTAACCAGCACTTTTATCTCTGTGGCAATCTCTTGAATCCAGGCTGCTCTAGTCCTGCAGTCTTAAACAGATCAAACAAATGAAAGGAACAGTTAGAAATTTGGGTGAATAAGCTGATTTGCTTGAATTAGAAGATCTATACCACTCTCATATCTGTCCATTAAATATAAGCCAGGAGATGGTTAGCTTAGCTTAGCATAACGACTGGAAACAGGAGAAACGGCTAGCCTGGCTCTGTCCAAAGGTAACAGAATCCGCCCGCCAGCATCTCTAAATCTAAAGAGTTTGTATTAAGTATGAAGCTAGATTAGATTAGTTTAGCATAAGGGCTAGGAGCAGGGGGAAACAGCTAGCCTGACTTTTTTTATTTGTACACAAACACAAAGGTAAAAACGACATGTTTGTTTATGGGAGTTCAGGAAGTCACTGCGCCCAAATAAGAAAGAGTTACAGCACGTATAAACCACAAACTGCCACTTTCACCCTTCTGTTTGTGTACAGATTAAACCAGCAAGATGTAATGAGATAATTAGTGAGCATTAGAGGTGCTTGTTGGTGATCCAGACTAGCTGTTTCAACCAGTTTCCAGTCTTTATGCTAAGCTAAGCTAATCTTCGTTCATCTTAGAGCTGCTATTTTGCACCAACAGAAACACAAAACAGGCGAGAATGCAATGCAGCCACGGAAGACATTTGAACCACTCGCCCTTTTTTGTGACTGGAAAACAAAAACTTAAACTCATGGTGTTAAAATCAAACATCACGTTTGTTCTGGAGACTGCAGACTGAAGTAACGAGCTCTTAGACTACATCCACACTACTATGTTTTAGTTTTAAAACGCATAACTTTTGCTACGTTTACACCCAGCGTCCACACTACTCTGGTGTTTTATAACCCCTAAAACAGAGACCTTTTAAAACGCTGCTGGACGCATTTCTGTTTGAAAACACCGGGTTGCGTTTTAGTGAAGACGGGTGAAAACGGAGACGTTCTAAAACGATGACGCAGACGCCCACGTTCACTTCCTGATTGGGTCTAATCAGCCACAACGTCTCCTTCCCCGATTCGTCACGCCCGTATCACGTGACCCTTTCCCAGACGCAAACAAACGACATCATCCTTGACTCCCAGCGGTTAATTCAACATTAATAACTAACAACACTTCCTGTCAGTAACAGTTCCACCTGGTCGTTGGTCCAAGCAGAGAAATCTCTGCTCTGACTTTTCTCCATCGCTGTTCTTTGTTCGTAGTATTTTCTGCAGCTAAGCAACCAGCCGCAGAGCAGACAATCTGCACGAGCATGCCCAGTACAGGTGAATGGTCACGTGATATGCGTTTCCAGGTGTGTAGTGTGGACGGAGATCGTTTAGTAATGTGGATGTAGCCTTAGTTCAACTGAACACCTGTTGGATAAAAGGTGACTGTCACCTTGATTCTGTTCTGCCTACACTTAAAGCAGGTGGGTACAGCTGAATACAATGAGAGGACAAATAAATGCATCTGTAGCATTTTTGATCATTTTCAGTGTAAAACCTTTACAAAGACGGTAAAAGTCTTTTTGAAACCTTAAGGACAGCTTGGCAGGTTCAATAGGTATTTTATATTTTGGTACAGTAATATTTCCTTGAAACCTGAATTCAAAAGAAATTCAATGTCAGTTTTACTGGATGATTTTACTGCATGTTGGAAGGCATTAATCAAGAGTATTCACATGGTTACATGACAGCAGGCCAAGGGTGGGCAGCTGAATGGTTTTCAAATGACTATTTACTAATTCTAGTGATGGAGAAGTATATTTTATTATTTCTTTTTATAGCAATAAATGACAACCCATCTCAACTAAAAGTATGAGCTGCAGAACAGGACAGCTGTAAGAACACTAATTAAAGGCTTCCAAATATAACGTCCATGACTGCCTTTACTCATCACACTCACACATACAGAACATCCTGAAATATTAAAGTTTAAAACGTCTTTTCAATGCAGCAGCTAATTGGGAGATCTATAGACAACCCTCCCACGCAGAGGGACAAGAATATGTTATCCCCATAAGTATAACATATGAAACCTGACTTTCTATCTGCATTACCAGCATTTAACATGAGAAGCTGCTCAGGAAGCCTGAACAAGAGCAGCAGAGAGGAAGAGGAGAGAACCAGAGAAAAAAAAAGAAAGGGAAGCAATCAAGTTGTCTAATCGACTCCAGCAAGAAGAACTCGAGACAAAACACAGACCTTCAGGTTCAGAGGAAGCCAACAGACTCCATAATGAGTCAAAACACGAAACACAAGAGGAACACATCAGCTTCTCTTTGCATGGCGTCCTGCTTAAGATAAAATCTGCCTGCTGTATCAACACTTAGGTACATTAAGGCTGATGTTGAGTCAGGGTGTGCTGCCGCTTTGTATTTCCTTCCAGTGATCTGGAAGCAGATATAAACAGCTAACCTGAAGCTCAAAAACACGCAGTTTTAGAGGGAGTTATGTGCTATAACTTCCTTCTGATGAACAGAAGTGTATTCAGCTGCCCAGCACCTCTGTGCAGCGTCTCCGCTGGTTGCCTGGCAACCGCGAGACAGGCATGAGACTGGTATTGATCTTCTAACTATAGTGAGAAATAAGTCAACAAGTCCTCCAAATTAAACAGCAAAATAATGTACGTATCACGTCAGGCACCAACAAGTACACAACACAATACATGAGAGCTGATAACACAAACACAAAAATTAATATATAAATAAATAAATGCAATAACAAATACAATCTAAATAAGCTGAGAATTAAATAATTATAATGATAATACAAAACTAAATACAAATCTTTAAAAAGATAAATAACAGACATTAGAAAGAGCAGGAGGTTTCATCAAATATTTATTTTTCTGTAATATTCTAAGAACCTGCAGCCTGTTGCAGCAGCTATGTGTAAGTTCAAATGTAGCCTAGTTTAAACATAATCTCTAACTTAGGTCAGAGTTTATGCGCTACTAACATTTGAAGGGTTGCACCAGCTGAAATAGTTCCAGCGTAGGCAGAAGTTACAACTTAAATCTCACACCTATCCCTCAGCAGGTGTAAAGTCCTCCGTTAAACAGCAGTTGGCATGGAGCATCGTTTTGAAAGGTGGATAACTTGGAGGAAGAGGAGGAGCGAATTATACCGGCTGTTCAGTGTTTGTTATAACGCTACAGTTTAATCTGCCTATTAACGGTACCGTTACGTCACTCTGTGTTGTAGTTGACAGTTTCACCACTAGATGTCACTGTTGTTATTTTGCACTAGCTGTAGATTAAGGCTGTATAGCTATCACCTGGTCATAGTGCTTTGTTCTAGTTTACTTACCTTTTTGTTGTTGTTTGGTGATTAACGTTAGCTATTTTTAGCCGTTAGCCTCTTAGCTACTGTGTAGCAAAGTGTTCAAAGACAACTGGGCACGAGAGACAACACAGTGATGTTATTGGCCACAGGAAGTGAAAACGTCATTTTCTGCGACAGTATTTTGGTTAGTGTGGACTTTACGCCAGAGTAGCTAAGATGAACCTCACGTCTCCGCGGTGCAACCAAACATCACCACAGCTTCAGTATCAAACTAACTAGTTTCAGTGTATCAGTTAGTTTGGACTTAAGAGGGAACTTGCGTATAGCTGGTGCAACGGGCTGCTGTTGCTTTTTTTATTGTTTGTAAGAGAGTTTAGCATTGAGTTCAATTCACTCAAAAAAAGAGGGAAGGAGGGTTGTGCACCTAAAAACGTCTGTTTATGAATAAAGAATTTTCCCAATAAAATAAAAAAATGAACAACATAGTTTAGAGATTTGTTACTAATATTGTCATAATAACAATTTATATCTTTAAGAGTAAAACAGCGAGTAACATTAGTGGTTTTGAAAACACGAGAATTTAAATAAGAACATCGTTGTTGTTTTACACTGAAAGAATAAATGGACAGATGTTTCATCAGCATGTCCACAAGAAGAAAAAGAGCAACAACATCCAAATGGTAAAAATAAGTCGTTTGTAACTTCCCTCCAGAACGACACGTACAAGCGCTTTCTGATCTGATCGGATAGTGTGATCGAAAAGTGTAAACACTTTTGCCTGCAGATGTGTTTGAGCCACACAAACTAGTTTGTTTCACTCACCGCCTTAAAGCAGGATTACAAGAGCAACAGTCAGTAATACTCGTTACTAGTGAGAGCAACAGTTAGCAATATCATGGTTAGCAATAAATGGTAAATCTTGTATCACACGATTACTGTCTTTGGTAAATGGCCACATATGAAATCATCCCACTTTACACCGGGGTTTGATTCACTCTGACAGGTATTATTTTGTGATAATGAATCAATTCTGTTTCAGTTCTTGTCTTTTCCTCCTTCTAAACAATGCAAATTTCAATATGTGAGTCCCACTGTATGTCAAGGCTTCCTACAGTGAGCAGGCAGTGAAGCAACATGTCAACTGAAGCTAAAATCAAGTAAATAAAAAAATATTCTCTTGTGTGAATATCGTAGTTACAGACAGAAAGAACTAATAAAGCTTTATAGAGGTTAGTAGTGATGGATTACCTTTGTTTATGACAGCCTTAAAGTACTTAAACCAGTTGAGCCACAGATGATTTTTAATAGAAACCAAAGATTTGGACAGATGTGGCGAGACTGACTTTGACATTTAGCCGTATGTTTTTGCAAAAATGTAGCTAAATGAATTGGCTTTCCCAAAGGCTTTTGTAGAAGAGGTCAGCGCTGGAAGCTCAGTGGTGGAGACGCTGAAGTCATGTGACCGTGGTGTAGCTGGTTTATAGCCTAACGTTAGCTTTTTACTTCTGGAGATTGACTTTACGCTTCAAACATCATAAAGTGGTGTTCATGTGTGAAGATTCTCGCTGAACAAAACATGTAAGTATCATAAACTTTAGTTTGCCACAGAGCTTATTTTCTGCAATAATCCAAAATCCAATGGAAACATCCCATTGGCTTTTTGTGGAGGGAACCAGGGCGATGCTAACTTCCAGGTTGGACTACAGAAATACTTCATCCCTGCAGCACTGTATAACGAGCTTTGCATCTTTGCATACCTCTACGATAACGATAACACCCTCATGATTCTCAATATGAATCCATATCATGTAATGTGTTAAGACTGTTCACACGAACTGGATCCAAATGCATGACTCAGACAAAAAGTGTCAATACAACGAAAAGTGTCTTTACTAAAGAAAGGTTCAATAAACAAAAAAACACTCACGGCTAGAACAAAACAAAACAATGACTTGACCAAAAACACGGATACTTGACAAGAGAGTTGAAGGTAAACGCTGGTTCTCTGACATCACGACGAGACGAACTGGCAAAGGAACAAACGGAGACACAGAACATAAATAAAGGTAATGGGGAACAGGTGGAAACAATCAGGGCAGGGGAAGACACACGAGGGCAGGAAGTCAAAACACCTGAAACGAGAGGGATACTAGAATGTCAAAATAAAACAGGAAATACAGGAGCACAAGATAACTTAACTAAATAAACTTAACAAACATTGTGTGGCATAACATAATGTTGCTGTGTGAATTTTAACATATTGAAGAGGAACTGCTACTGTAGTACTGTTACAAGTCACATTGGCAGGTCTTTATACATTCAGCATAATAAGGTTATAATACATTAAATGCTAACCACATTATAAGAGCCATATCTAGTAGAGAAAGTTGTTTTTCCAACAAAACTCAAATTTGACATACATAATATGATAAGGCACCAATATGAAAATGTCATAGATTTACTAGTCCTGTATTACCATTGTATTGTATTGTATTATATAGGCCTGTGAAGTGCTTTAGGTAATGTCTACACACACGCTGTGCATGGCTGATTGATGTTGTCATTAAATCGTCTGCTGCACCTACTTTAAATGCTGTTCTCTCTTGTCTCTCCAGCCATTCATAAAAAAACCCTTAAGAGGTTCACTGTACCGCTTTTTCATGACACAGGCAAAAGTTATGCAAATGCAATAATCATTCATTAGTCACTATCAGGTGGAAGTCAGTTGGTTGAGTTGTTTTGCTGAACAAAAATATTTGTGCACTTCTGGGCTGTCATCATCTGAGTGTGCAGAGATCTTTTATTTATCCATTAAATTCTACTGAGTATGGTCCTCACAGCATCCTGCTTCACGTTTAGACAGCCCCAAACATACTGTACATGCATACCAGTGCAGCCGGCACTGTGCTGTAACACTGGAGCAGGGGCTGGATAAATGCCTTGCTGTCAGGCTCCTCAGCATCAGTCGCTCAGCTTTTCTCAAACTCTTTCCACTCGCAGGCAAACCTTTTAAACTTCTCGCACAAACACAAAGCTGAGGACTAATCTGCTGTTTCTAACCAGCACGAGAAAACACAAAACCTCTCCAGTATTTTAAATGAATATTGAAAACATCTCTTTCCACTCCTGCCCACTGACATCTGCATGATGAGTGTTTTTCATTAATCAAACCTGCTTATGTTCACCAGTCAATACAGTCACAGGGTGGGCCACAGGGTTACAGTGATTAACTGTGTGAAATAAAAAAAAATAAAAAAAACAAAGCTCTGCATTCAAAAGTGTCCATTCACAAGAGCAGGAAAAAACCCAGCTGCAATTGAATTAGCCTCTTTTGTGCGGCTCTTGACGGTGCTTTATTTTCCGGCTGATTGAATCAGAATTAAAGTGGCGGACAAGTAAAAACACAATACTCAGAGGAGAACATTGATCGTTGACTTCCAAAGGCCCACTAGAGGGCATTTCACACAAAAAAAGTTAGTTTATTTATTTATTTGCTTGTTTGTTTATTTGTTTGGAATCAAAATGAATCTGAATCACAGACATGGCCTCCTCACTCGATAATCAGATATCACGTTTCAATTAATGACCAAGAGAGACGCTGCAGAAACACTCAACTGCTCATCTTACAATCTAAGATTTAGGTGACAGTCACAGTCCGTGACCAGATGAATTCAGCTCCAGTGTGATGAGAAAGTGTTTCCCCATAAAGAGGATGCATGCGCCCCAGTGAGACGTGATTGACGAGCAGCCTGATCGGACAGGAACGAGGGGGGAACACCCTGCCAATAAGTGAGGCAGAGGAATGGTGCTGAGTGGCCGAAAAACGCAGCAGCACCCCGACTGCCACCGGGCCATCTGTTGATCTATGAAGCAGCAACCGCACACATTTGTCTTGGTTCTGCCCTGCTGATCTCGTTGTGGGTTTGTGGGGGCCGGACTCTGAGCTACAGCGAGGTTTTATCTGAGTTTATTAGTGTTCACTTGGACAGGTTAGGGGTCATGCACAGGGGGAGGATCTGGAAAACAGAGGGGGGCGTGGAAGCAAATATACAGGGACATGTCTGTGGAGGGTATGTGTTCGCTTACTGCAGAGGAGGAGGTTTTCTCCATTAAAGATCCCCTCCTTCTCCTTCTAGCTCATTAAAAATCCCAGAATCAATAATTATGCAAATTCTGTTAATTTCTAAATTTCTTCCCGCTGGACACAAGGTGTTTCCTGCTTCACTGTAAAGTCCATTATCAGTGTGTGTGCATTGGTGGCTTCAAGTTTACTACATCACACTTGTATAAGTTGAATATTGAACCAGGATTGGCTGCTTCCAAACTATTTGTGATGTCACAAATCATGACTGTAGGCCCCGCCCCTTAAAATCAGATTTTCAATGAGCTCATAGAAACTTTCCACTTTCTGCAGATGAACGTGAAAACATCCTTCTGGTGTCAAACTGTGCACACACATCATTCTGTACAGTGAAGCTCAAACATCCAACTGCAGGAACAAGAAGAGAAACATGTTTTTGGCTGGAGGAGAAGTTTCCGCTCTGAAAAGGTTTGACTTTATTTACGGTAAATCATTTTTTTCTAAATCACATCCTGAGTCCTGCGTGTGGTTTAGTCTATAAAAACACTTTGCTTAAGGTTAGGGAAAGATGAGTGGTTTAGCTTTAATATAGAAAAAGTAAACAGGTCCTGTCTCGTTCATCAAGTCAGTGTTTTTTCAGACTTTTTCAATATTTATCCGAGACCATCATCTTTCTCTAATCTTAATCCAGAGTTAAACACAACCAGAATAACATGAATCATGCTTTAGTTTTCTGAAGCAGGAAAAGCAAATGAAATACATCGTGAATGTTTCGCTGATATATTCAGTATTTTTGAGACTGCAGATACGTCCAACTGAAACGTTTCCTTATTATGCAGACAGGGTTGTACCTTCTGGACCAAAACAGCTGCAGACCGGATGGACTGTTGTAAAAACTCTTTATCAACGACTTACTAACATTTATCCCTGCAGACCTCATGGCTTATTACAAAGTGAGAAACCCACGAGTATTTATTAATGCATTATTATCAAATAGAAATACTGCCATGCAATTACTACATTTTATTTAAGCAGAGCACACTGGTAAACAGCATTATTTATTTAAACAACACTATGGGAATTTCATAACTTGGAAATGTAACGTCAGCAACTTCTGCCATGCTGGAGGAGGATTAATCAGGGGAAGCCAGCCCAACACTTGTTCTTATTAATGACTTATAACTGATCTATAACACATTAGCATGTGATTGATTTAACCATTAATCAAGCCATCAGTTTAGTTAGTTAAAAGAAAAACACCACCTACATAAAGGTAATCTCTACAAACATATCTGCATGTGAATGCAGAATCTGCAAGCGACAAGATTTTCGTTTCCGTTTGTGGTCAGAGTGGTATGGACCAATCACGTTTGAGCGGGCTTTGGTTGCATGCAGGTAAACAGTCCGTGTGGAGAGCTAAAGAGGCGGAATGCAACAGCTGAAATGCAATCTCTAAACTCATCGGCTATCATCTGACAAAGATTTAGCTTTTTATAAATGTAGAGATTAGCTTTTTATTAGCTTTTTTTAACTGTATCTGCATTCAAGTCATCGTTGGACGATAGCCAATGGGTTTTGAGATTGCTAATCGAACTGTAAACAATGTCTGGCACACGGAAGAGGAAGTCTTGGCCCGGATATCCGTTATCTGGCTACATCGAAAGCCCTGAAACATTGTCCGTCGCCCCCAGAGGCTAAATTGTCGTCAGACAAAAGCCGACGGGTTCCAATATTGACATGAATGTACATCCAAACACTTCCCCAGGACACACACTCACGTGAAACGCCGTGCACTATAGTATCAAACATGTACAGCTTCATGCGTAACTGTTTGTGCATCTAAGTGATTGAGTTTTTACAGATTTTCATTTTAATGGCTTGTTGCAGGGATGAATAAATGATTATAAAGTCGTTCCGTATCCGTCACCGAGCTCGCCTTCAAGATCTCACCCTGTCAAGACGCTGAGGATCGATGCTGCTGTCAGCCAATGAACGCCTTCTCAGCTGCACTCACAGCATCTGTTGGGCAAAAGCCAATGAACTATCCAGTCAGTGCACACACACACACACACACACACACACACACACACACACACACACACACACACACACACACACACACACACACACACACACACACAGCCTCTTGCTTAATTCATTCATTTTTAATTCAATGGCATCTTTGTCAAAAACCTATGGAACGGGGGAGAGTGGCTCGGAGAGAAGCAATCTGTAGGATACTTGTTTTTCATGACTTTGACGACACCTTTGGTGATAAGCAGTCGCTGCTTTGGTGTTTTGCATTCACCGCAGGCACTGGCTCAACATAATCTATTATTAAATACTACTCTCTTATATTTATTCCAAACAAATTGCTATTGTTGCTTCCATAAACACGAAGGCGATAACTTCCTTTGCAGCAGAAGAAAGAGAGAAGCTGAACAGCAAAGTAAGGGCTTTCTAAACAATCTATTAGCTCGACTCATTATTGTATCAGCGGGGTAAAAATAATGTGTTTTATTTATATGAAAAAAATTGTAAATGATTACTTTAAGGCACAGCAAATCACACACAGACGGCTTTTTAACTGAAATGTCCCACAGGCTCATTGAGAAAGGTCAACAGCAGGGACGAGCTGAGCCTCTGGAAAGTATACAGCCATGAACCAGAAGTACAGTGCATTTATATATCCAGTGGCACCCGGGTATTGCCCAGCAATGCACCACTTTATTCAAGGCCACACTGCTTCCATGAGTAAAACTATTTTCATCAGCACGCTGTCAGACAGCCACTGTGCACTCCCTTGACAAATGAGTAAACAATACTTTATAAAAGAAGCAGCGGGGCAGGGTGCTTTTCTGTAGTAAGCCCCCTCTCACCTCCATAACAGAACTGATGAAAGTCGCAGATAAAGGAACTGCGAGTGTGTTGCTAACAGTGTGTGAAGTGCAGATGAGTTTTCACACTTTGAACCCCCCCCCCCGTCAGGAGGTAACTATGTCAAGCTAAGCTGCGTTATTAGACGGAGACGGCTGACCCATATACAAACATGTACGCTTGTGTTTAATTCAGAGGCATTGATTTCCTATTTTCAATTAATAATTGTAATTAGTGGCAGCATAGCTCAGGCTGTATGGGAGGTGGGTCGATGAGGGGGTGGGGGTGGGGGGCTGTGATGGAGGACAGGCCAGATGGATGACACAGTTTACTGCTCATAGGCCTGGAGTAAAATGTCAGTTTATTGTGACACTAACTGACTCAGTGCGTCTAGGTGATTGAGTTTTTACAGATTTTCCTTTTAATGAGGCCATTTTTGTGTCCAGATAATAAGCTGGGAAAGTCAACATTGTGTTAATCAATGCTGTAAACAGTCATTTCAAGACCTTCTGGCTAAACATATTAGACCTGCAGTAATTCCAAGAGTCTTTACCGACTCCTTTGCTCTGCACTTTTCGTATTGTTTTTTAAGACTAAATAATTGCTGTCATTAGCAGTCGTCAACAACTTTGCTGTGGAATGATGCATGAGATGTGGCAACCTTTCTCTTGATCACTTAATGTTTTTTTTGTGTGTGTGTGTGTGTGTGTGTGTGTGTGTGTGCTGGACGCGTTCAGGCGTAGTCCAGCCTGCTTTCTTGTGTGGTAATTACATTTTAATGATCTCCTTTTATGCAAACTTTGGGGCAGAAATTTGAGTTCAGGTCTAATGGCTCTTGGCAGGTGGCTGTCCTCCCACCGACCCACCGACAGATATAAAGAGGTGAGAGGTGCACGTCAGACAGCTGATGGCTCCATTTGGCTGGGGTCAGAGGTCAACCATCATCCTAGTCCCCCACCGGACGTCGACAAGGTGATCTTTCCTGCCTACATCCAACTGAGTGAAGACAATTAAGAATAATCCCATTTGTACTTTAAACATGCATTAACAGATGTTTTGGCCACTTGGAGGCAGCAAACAACACTGACATATTAACACCTTATGAAGTTGATATGGCGAAAGTGTTACAGTACTTACATTTAAAAGTGTAATCCTGCTCGGCCGCTGTTGACGGTACGTTTGGGGACGCCATATTCTCTTGCACGCAATGAATCTTGGGATAGTTCGGGCGAAGGATCCAGCCGTTCAAATTCGTGAAAAGAAGGCCGCATTTGAAGGAGCCTTCGAAATGGGACGGCCTTGTCGCGCCACTGTGACGCATTCGGTCTTCAAATGCAGCCTTCGAAGGATGCGGCCCCTGAACTGAGACGCAGCTTATACCTGCTAAACATCAGCATGTTAGCGTTGTCATTGTGTTAGCATGTTAGCATTTAGCTCAGTACGTAACAGTACTGTTTTCCACCTATTTAAAAATATGCAATTTGAGAATCTAAATTAATCTAAAATAACACACATTCTCCATTAATTATTTTCTTTGCTGTTTTTTGCTGAAAGTACAATAACTGATATGTTTGACTTAAGCTTTCATTTCATATTCTCTCTTTTTTTGTTGCTAATTCCCTTTTCTGTGTCCTCTTGGTATTTGTCCTGGAAGAAAATTCCTCTATGAGGCATCAGTGAAGTGTCATCTTATCCTAAACCCTGAGCATGCTCCGAGTCAGTCCGTGTGCCATCCTAGAGAGCAGACTGGCTTCAGGGGATCCTTTAGGAATCAACAGACCAACCTTCCCTCTCACTTGGAGGTCACACCTCCCTGCTCCGCACCACGAGCCCCTTTGAGAAAGGTCAAGACGGCTTGAAGTGCAAAATGACTGAGAGAGAAGTGGATGAGGAAATAAAGAGACTGGGGAGGCTGCGATTGTGCTCCTGTTCTCTGAGCAAATGTAAAGTGGAGGGAGACAGCCGATGAATAATTCCTGGCCATTTTCAAAGTCAAAGCGAAGTCAGTCGTGTGGGGAGGAAAAGGATCTATTGTGCCGGTCACTTCAGCTGAAAGGCGGCAGTGGACGATAAACAAGTTAGTTTGGAAATTAATCAGAGTGCATATAGAGAGAGAAGGAAATGTTGAGACTGTGTGTGTGTGTGTGTGTGTGTGTGTGTGTGGGGGGGGGGGGGGCAGCGGAAAGCAGAGCGGAGTGGGCAAGTCGTTATATTCCTTAATGGGTTGTCTGTCATGAGGTTTGGCCAGCGTGGGCTCACGTGGCATTAGAAGGAAAATGGGTAATCAAAAGGTTTCCGAGGTGAGCTGCCAGTCCATTTCCCCTCTCACTCTCAGACGCTCGAGATTGATGGCGTACGCAGCGAGAAAGAGAGGAACTCTGTGGATCTGACGGGAAAACAGGAGCCTGAAATCTGTTTGCTGATGGAGTCCGTTTTCTCCAAATCTGTCAACAGAGGAGCTGAAGTACAAAATTATACTCTGGGAAAAAATACAGATTAGTTGCTTCAATATCAAACTCCCACATAAACGTGTTTATGCTTCTTTCTAACAAGTTGATCTTATATAGTCTACCATTATTCAGGTATTGTTGGCTAGTTTAGCTATTTTCTCCTCAACTTTAAGGAATACAAGCTCGAAAACAAGAAAGATTATCATCAATCAATGGTTTCATTTTCACAGATGTGAGACAAAAGTCCTTTTTTGTTTGTTGAAATCTTTAAATTTTTCATTATATATTTATGGTCATCATTTTTCCAGCAATAGCCATTCACTGTATTTACAGTCTGTAATTACCTCTCTAGATAGTAGTTTTTATTGTTACTGGTGGAAAGTCCTCCATTCCCGCACACACACACACACACACACACACACACACACACGACTGTCATGATTGTGTCTTTTAAATCTCTTTTTAAAACATACTTTTATCTGAGAGCTTTCCCTGATTTTTCTTGTTTTCACTGACTTCCCTTTTGCTGGTTCTATTTACTTGTTACTCTATCAGAAAATTGTTTTTATGACCTGCTTGTTGTGAAGTTGTTGCCATGTGTGAAGCACTTTGTAACATGGGTTTAGAGAAGTGCTCTATAAATAAAGATTATTATTATTATTACTATTATGGGAAAAAGTATGTTTAGGCCAGTGTGCGTCACGTGATACAGCAATACCAAGTGTGGCCACTACACCAAAATCGCCTCACAGCCCAGCGCTGCTTCTGGAGGCTTGAAGAAGACGCTCAACGAGTGTTTGCTGCCTCTAGTGGTCAATGCACATCATTTTTGGGACCTGTATTACTAAAACACACTTGCCATTACCACCACAGAAACCACAGGTGTCGCCTAATCACCCAGGACTGAAAGCATAACGATCGACTTTAACTGCGTATTACTGTACATTTAATGTCTTATGCTGCTTTTATTTTTAATGTCTTTAATGCTTTATGGAAAGCACTCTTTGCATATGGAATGTGCCTTATACTGTAAATAAACTTGGCTTGCCTTAAAGACACTGTATGCTTTCTCACTCTCTCTCTCTCTCTCTCTCTCTCTTACTCACACACACACACACACACACACACACACACACTTATCTTCTTTATCTAAGAGGCTCTCAGTCGTTTATTGTAGTCCACTGTCCTCAAAAAAGTCTTTGTTGAACACAGGCTTGTATTTTCCCTTAAAAACACTTGTGCTTTTTTTTGTTGGTTTTTATTTTTGTTTGGGGGGGGGGGGTCTAATCTAATGAATGGATTTATCCCATTATTGGTATTGACACACAGGTGTTGCAGAGCCTGTGTACAGCAGTGTATTTGAGTTCTCCTGCTTTGTTTCTCAGTAATGTGAACAATGATTATTCAATCTTTAGTCTCTTCACAGGAAAATGTTTTGTGTACAAGAAATGACGGAGAATTGTTCACCACAATAGTCACCCAAACATTTAAGAACAAGGAATTTGGGGATTAAAAATATGTATGCACTATTTTAAGCTTACACTTGCATAAAGCTTCTTGTGCTGGCCAAAGCGGCAGACTGAAATCATCTGGTAATATCACGTTCACTCAGCTTCACGTCTTCACTTTAATTTGACTTTTTCTCTCATTTTTGTTTTGAATCAGCTAGATTCATTTTCATCATTTTGATTTAGATTTTAAGTTCATTAACATTTTTGACTTACATTATTTTCAACAGCACACAAAATCTTAAAGTTGTATTAATATTCTCTTTAAGGGTTACAGTGCAGCTGGCTCTATGGATGTGACTAATGCAACGAGCAGTAAACTATACAGAAGCATCCTGCGTCGCTGAGTTTGTCTGGTGTGACGGAGGAGGCATACAGGTATACAGCTGCCCTGATGCACATCTGTCACTCTGGATCTGACATCGTCGTCGTGTGTCACGTTGCAAGTGACGCAAAAGACACTTTGAAATCTGATTTGAGCGTCCAGAGCGTCTGGACTGAGACGATCTGTAGAAATCTGATTGGACTCGCCTTTCAAACCACCTCCAAATGTGGCTTGGATCCGATTTGCAAAAATCACATTTCATGTGGTTCTTTGCTGTCCAGACTTTCAAAAATCAATCTGAATGTGCCAAAAAAAAAAACCCCGGATTTGGGCTGGCAGTCTGAACACGGCCATAGTGGAGTATTTAGCAGCTAAAGAGGCAGATATTTCATTCATCAGGTGGCCAAAAAGACGACTCCAAATGTATGATAATGTCGTTCCATAACTGCTGGATGTGGAAATAATCAACTGTTTGCTAACAAGTTCACCGTATCAACTTAAAAGGTGATGATATGTCAATGTTGTGCTCACAATTTGTTTCCGCTGCCCCCATGTGGCCAAAAAAAAAAGAAAAAAAAAGAAAATCAGTTATTGCAGGTTTAATACTCACTTTTGCTTTCTCTTTTTGTGTTTTTTGGGGAAATAAAACCCACATTGTCTACCTGCTCAGTCCTCCAAGAATTACGTTACTGCACATCTCAGAAGTGTACCCTTGATTATGAGGATTACTAGAACTACCACGAGTGGGACTAAAAAGCATCTACAAGCTCGAGAACAGCAGTCTCACTTTAGCCAGTTGTGTTATAAGTGTAAGCGTCCACACCGGAGTTCAGACGGGGGGGTTAAACATCAGACTGGAGTAAGATGCTCTGCTGTTACACATGGATATGAAGGGTTTAGAGTCTCAGTGACATTTATGAAGTAGTTTCATAAAATGATACTGGAGTCTTAACTGCTGCATCAGCCATAACAGTGATGAGATATGTGCCGTGAGCATTTTGAATGGTGCTTCTAAGACAATTCACAGCCAGAAAAGCTCAGAGCCGTTATAATGGTTCATCAGGACCTTCTGACGTATGGTACCAATGCCATCTAACATTCAGCTGGAAAGGGTTGCTTTGATATTCAAATACACATCCTATCAATAGCCAGACTTTTTCTGGCAGCAGTAAACATCTGTAAAATATTATTATTAAACAGAAAAAAAACCTCACTGACATTTGAGCATTTTGCTTTTCACCGGGCTGACTGTGGCTTTGATTGTGTTGCTCGCTGTAATTTAACAAACTGCAGGAAATGCTGAAGGATCATTTTTCTTACACTCACGAGAAGCAAGAAAAACCCCCAGCTTCATAGCTTCAAGCTGAATCACAGCTCCCTTTTGTGGGAGACGGACATCGCAGCACCAAACAGCCGAGTGCAGAGAGCCAATCACCCCTCAGGGGTTGTGGTGAAATTTGATTAAAAAGTTTGTTGGTAAATTAATTTTGACCAAACACAAGGGGCATGCTGATGTGGCTGTAGCCGTTAATTGGACTTGGCAGCGGGGTAAGTCCACTCGTCAGCGTTGTGTGTATGTGTGTGTGACGGTGTGTTCGTGTCGAGCAGGACAATCAGGGTCCCCTTAGACTGTGTGTATTATCATTGAGGACCTAAATGATGTGCCAGGATAAACATTCAGAGGAGGTGCAGCCTTGGTGAACACACACACACTCTCTATACCTGGAACAAGGACAGAAGTGTGTGATATTAGCTGCTGTTACATGGACAATGTTACTTAAAGCCGACTGAAATCATTCTGATTAGAGATTCCAACTTAACTGTTTTGACTGTTTTGTTTTTTAACTCTATTGACATGCACACAGTGGCTCCGCCTGCTGTGAAGCGTCTAATCTGCCGAAAATATAACAGAAGAAGAAGTTTTTTTTAGCTTTGTTCATCTTTTCAAACTCTTGTCTGAACAACTCGTTGTTTGGAGCCTTTTGACCATCGAGGCGTTCAACAATCCTTAAATCTGTTAAGTTGTTTCAGCCACAGAGCAGTTTGGTTTCTGCCCCTCCAGGAAACTCGTTCACGTCACCTGATGTTCCCCCACGTGGGGCAAACGTGAGCAGAAAGAATAGATTTATTCCAACCAGAGAGAAATGATCGGATTAAGTGTTTACATGGTTATTAGGCGCTAATATTTTCCTATTGAACGGAGTATCAAAGGTTTACACCCCCCCCCTTCCGATCGGGCCGGATCGGGTCAGTCTCTTCTGATTGAGGTGGTTACATGAGGCCTTTTTTTTCTGATTGGGCTGTTATTCTGATTATTAGTGGAATATTAGGGTCCATGTAAATGCAGCTACTGACTGCACAATATATTCAAACACATACATAACAAGCTTATATAAAGTGCAGGTACTTTTATCCCTGAGACACACACACCTCCCCTATGCATTCTCTTCCATATGTTCACAGTCTTTCTTTGTAATTATACATTTCTATGATCCTTCCTCTCCCCTGCCTCTCCACAGAAACTCCCCGCATCAGTCCTGCAAAGCTGCACTTAATGACTTGCTGAACTCAGCCTGTACGGGTAATGAAAGATCCACGTTGTCATAAAACGCCAGTCTTCTCCTGAATGGGGTTCAGAGTCGGACAGAGCTCGGAGGACAGACTGGCTAATGGCTACTGACCCGACGCTATCACACGGGCAACAGGTATTAGCTGCCTAATGAACTCGATGCTAATGAAGGGCAGTGGGAGTTCAGAGTCATCTATTGCCAGGCAGAGCACAGGTGAGTTAGACTCGTATACATGAAGCTGAGCGACTGTGCTGCAGCGATGGACCGGCAGGGATCAAAACAAAGAACGCATTATATATACAAATCATGTAATTGATTAGACTTCTCTTTTATTTTGCTGTTTAAGATCATCATATTGTTTTTGAATGCAGCCTGCTCTCCAGTTCGCCTGTTAGCGTCACTGTAAAAGTGAAAGATTAATTTCAGCCTGTTGAACTAATAAGGGTAGCATGTTTTAAACAAAAGACATCAACTCTTCATAGTTCTTAGGAGCTAATCCCTTTCCAAGCATGGACAAATTATCTGTGTCCTCTGAGACCATCTCGTAGCGCCTGAGTGGGGGGTGGAAAGGTTTTCTGTGACATCTCATTAACCTCCCAGCCTGGAGCCGCACTGGATTATGGGATTGAGATTGGACGAATGAGTCTGGGTAATGTGTAAACTCAACTTTACATCACACGATGGTGAGAAAATACATGAACAGGAGGCGAAGACTGCTGCTGCACTCTAACTCACCTTTGACACCTCATATTCTGGTTTGGTTTGTTCCTGTTTCCAGTTCTATTTCAGTTTGTCCAAATCTTTCTGAGGCTACATGGTATTTTTTATTTATTGGTTTATTTAACAGGGACAGTCACAGGCTATTTTCATCTGTAGTACCTGGACAGATGTTACAAAGTCACCCTGAAAACAGAATATAAGAATATAAGTGGACCCAAACACTATATGGATGCCGGCAAAGAATCCGGTTTTTAGGTCGGGTTCAGGCCATTTTGTTGCGACAAGCTTCGGGTTTGGTTATCCTAAAATGTAATCTAATTACAAGTGGCTACGTCCACTTCTGTTATACAGTCTATGTTTGACATGTGATGGCAACGCGTTGACTTTATCCTCCTTCCCTGGGATGATTCCCATCATGCCTTGTATTCAGGTTAAAACTCTCATTTCTTTTATGTTTCATTTTACTAATTCTATCAATGACAAATAACTTTTATATACAACCGATCTACTAAAGATGATTTTTTGCAACATATGACATTAAACTAACAATAAAGAAATCATTTTTACATCATCAGTCCATGCATGTGACATACAGTCAAGACAACAGTTGTCTTTTAATGGCGTTTCAGTGATGTTCATGATGTTTTTGGGGTGTGTAACTTTTACTTTGACATGACCAGTGGTGAGCTGTGTGTGGCTATCAAGGTGAAGCTAGTGGCCACAATACATGGTAAATATAACAACACAGAATCAAAGAGCAGCAGAGCTAAAGAGGAGGTAGACAATTCTTGCTTAAAAAACACATTGATTGTGTTTGCTGTCTGCATGAGTTTTTCATGTGTCTTTCATGTGTGGCCCGACTTTAGCGTCCGTCTGATCCTGAGAGCAGCAGCTCTACAGACACCAGGTATATAACTAATGTTTGCTCGCAGCAGTGTTCACTTCAATTCGATGCTGCATTTAGGTTTCAGTAAATGTATTATGTGTCCTGTGGACTTCAACATAGCAGTGGTTTCTACTGCTGAAGACCTTGAACTTGGCGACCTTTCAGATAAAAACACTAAATAACAAGGGTGAGTGAGCCCCGGTGTCTAATTGTAATAGAAGTAATCTTCATGAAAGGCCACACTGCACACTGTTCCCAGGGGTTTTGTCTCTTATTGAGTCTATAGCAGCCTATCAGCTCCTACCGGGAGCTTAGTTCCTCCTTTCCTACAGTGAATTGCCTCCAGGCGGCCTCGACTTTGTTCCCTCTTGTCTCCCAATGGAGGGATGACCTTCCCATCCCATTCAGGACTGCATAGTCACTGTCTATGTACCGGTGGGGATTGAAAACTCATCTCTTCAAGAAACATGTCACGTCTGTCTCTGCCCTACCTTCCTCTCACTCCCCCAAAATCACACCTCCGTCTCCTCGTCTCACTCCCATCTTCTTACAAAGAACTTAACCTTATAAACCTGCTGCTTATTTCCTCCTACAAGTTATGTACCTGCTGCGTCTCATGAACAAGTGTTTTCCACAGGAAGTCTAAGTAGCCAAAGACAAGAAGTAGCCAGGGAGCATGTTCCCCTGTGTAAAGGTTTATTTAATGTATTTTTGACACTAGAAGAGGATATTAATGAAAAGCTGCGTGGTTATTTTACAGTCAAATTATAAGCTTTGGTGCTGTTGCACAGAGCATTAAAATTCAAATTTAAAAGAAATAAAACAAAATATTTTTTACTTTTTCATTCGATCTTCATTTGTGTGACACACAATATATCCAAACACACATCTAACACATCTAAAATGAATATAATACACTCAATAACATTACAAGATCTTCCAAAACACAAAGTAAGATCATAATAATCTGCCTAATAAACAGGTATTATGTAAATAACTAGTAGCAGATCAATACAAGTTTTGGCACATATAAAAAGGGGGTGTGACGTCATGATTGACAGCCCTCAGTGTGCTTGTGATTAGTTCAGGCGGGTGTATAGGAGGGACCTCGATCTGTGCAGACTCTGGCTCCACATGACGTCACCAGCGCAAGATTAGAAAAAACTAAAATTATTGTAAGAAACAAGACGGCTAGAAAAAAGTCAGTCAGTGCTCATCTGACAGCACTGATGAATATTTTAGGAACCAAAGCGTATTTGTTTAGTCTGTTGTCTGGATGTTGTCACTTTGACCTTTGGAGTCCGACGTGCAAAGAATACAATAACTGTGATCTGTGTTTGTGATGTTGGCAATCCAGAAATAAAATTTATTCATTCTTCGCCACTCACTGGAGAAGAGCATAAAAAGACTTACAAAAATGTAAAACACATCGTGAAGAATAAACCTGGTGGTAAAAAGGCCTTGTATGGAGCGGCTGAGTGTCAGGGAACAAACACGCTCGCTAACACAAATCAAAAGCAGGAGGCGAGGCAGAGTCGCACTGAAAAGGATCTGTATGGATTTTGTACAGTCGAAGCTGAAGAGCGGCACCGGGAGATAAGGAGGGAGGCACACGAGAGACAAACAGAGGAGCGAAAAGAGAGAACAACAGCTGAAGGGAAGCACAGGCTGCATTATGTTGCTGCACACCTTGACAGGCTTTCCCCAACATGGACGCCAGCAAGAAGAATCCTGTGAAACTTGGCTCTTGTGGGGACTTAGGAAGCAGCAAATACATCACTGTAGGCAACTCAATGAGTGTGAGTCTGCCCACCTGCTGTTCTGCCTGTTTGTGAGCTTTTGTGTGTGAGTGTGTGTGTGTGAGTGTGTGTTGCTTCCATCTGCATGAGTCCAGCTCTGATAAATGGCATGTCTGGGCACAGTTAGTGAGCGAGCGCCCACGCTGGCCATTGACAGCCGTGGTGTCGTCTCAGCAATCTACACCGCACCAACTCGACCTTGACACATTATCATATTTATAGGAACTATAAAAAAAAACCAGAGTAAAACAGAGAAGGTAAAAAGAGAAGCTCGCTTGGTAAAGCTCGCCACAAACACCAGGATTTACATGTTCCCCGAGGTTTAGCTGTTTTCTTCCACCTTTGCTATTTTTAAAGATGATGTGCAGGTTTGAAAACAATAACAAAACTGGTCCCAGATACCAGATGGGATTTAAGGAAAATAGTCTATACATACTCATTAGAAAAGTTTTCCTCTGACTGTCAAAGTTCATCCATTACAACAGGCACAAACAACAAAAGTATATTTGCCGTCTCAAAAGCCGTGAGCAGCTCATCAGTAAAAGGCTTGTTAATGTAATGTGCTGGGGCATCGTCCGTTTCCATGGCAACAAATGGAGACCTGTGCCAAATCCATCACTTATGGCCGAGTGAAACAAGAACAGAAGATTGCGAGTGGGGGTTTAGAAAAGAAACCAGGGTTTTGTGCACTTTGCCTGACACCCCCCCACCCCCGGTGGAGAGAGAGCAGCGAGGTGAGCTACCCAGAAACCCCCTGTGTTCAGGGGTCGTTTCCTGTAGTTGGTTGAGATTGCACTGTCACCTCTATCAAGCCACAACAGACTTCTTTTAAGAGAGGACAGAGAGTCACATTTTCAGGTGTATGCGGAGGTTGTTCGGGTGAAAAGGCATTGAAACAAGACAAAAAGCAACCATTTACCTGCTCCCAACATGCTCTTGTGAACATATATATTTATATATTTTTGCTGCTGCCCGTGCCTCTACTTGTATGGTATTTTATGAGTCTTTAATTGTTGTGATAGATAGAATACCTCTGCTGTCAGTATCACATGGACTGCTCCTGATGAGTAAGTCTGAAATGAAACTCAAGTGGCCGAGGTGTTTGATACGAGACTCATAACCTCTTCACAGTATCACACACTCACTCCCTGGAGGCTTCAAAGATGTCTGCAGAGGTTTGTAGTTTGACTGCTGCTGTCATGTCAGTTACAATGGATCCTAATAGGAACTAGTTTTAAATCATAGATCCAATATCACTTTAATTTTGAACATCGTGTGCAGGAAAAATTCAGTACGGCTTAAAATCTGCATTACTTGATTTTTTTTTGGCCACACAAGAAGCTGGAAACACAACACTGACATACTGCACCACCTTAAAGAGTTGATATGGCAAACATGTTAGCAAACTGTTGCTTATTTACACCATCCAGCAGACACGGAGCAACATTAGCGTTCAATTGGAGACGTGTTTCTGTCCATCCTTGTTTTTGGTCTCAAACTCCTCCTGAGGGAAATACCTGGTCCTTTAGTTGCTAAATGCTATCAGTTAGTCGCTAACTTTGTCTGTAGGGCTGCAACTAAAGATTATTTTCATTACCGATTAATCTACTGATTATTTCCTTGATTTATCGACATCTATAAAATGTCAGCAAATAGTGACAAATGTCCATCCAAGGTGACGTCTTCAAATGTCTTTTTTTGTCCGACCAACAGACCAAAACCCAAAGATATTCAGTTTACTGTCAGAGAAGACTAAGAAAACAAGCAAATATTCACATTTGAGAAGCTGGAACCAGTGAATTTTTGCCATTTTTGCTTTAAAAAAATGTTTCAACGTCTCAATATTTGATCATCAAAAATGTTGCAGAATAATCTTCGACTAACCGATAAATCGACTACACGTTGCAGGTCTATTTGTCTGTCTGCTGTTTGGTGCTGGGCAGGTAGTGTACAGTGGGTTTACAGTCCAGTAAAGCTTGAAAAGCAAGTGTTGTAGTTATAAAATTGTGGTTATAGCACAAAAACTAGGGTTAAGGTAACGTAAGCAAACAAAACTACAATTGTATGAGTTGTATGTGCATGAAAATACCAGCCCAGTATCCAAAGAATTATGTTCATATTGAACGATTCTGCAGAGCAAGACTTACATCCAGTCAGTGCTAACGTTTAGTGCGAACTAACGAACTAACGAACCCTAAACATACCTAAACCTGTGTTAAGTGTTTAGGTTGCCTAACCTTAAACATACCATAGTTCCCATTTACAGATATTGTTGAAAGAAACAGAAAAATGTGGTATTTGATGTTTGTTTTGCATAATGGTAAATGGACTTCACTTGTATAGCGCTTTTCAACCTTAACTGTTCCCAAAGCACTTTACAGATTGGTCTCATTCACACATTCACACGCCGATGGCGACGGAGCTGCCATGCGAGGTACACAACTTTGTCACCTCTGAAACTCATAAAAGTCTGAAGGTGCAGAAGTAATCACTGTTAATCAAAATTATTCACTTCATAAATCGCCTTCGTAGCAACTTGCTTCTCCTCTAATTCTTTAAAGAATCTTTACCATCTTAAACTGCTTCTTTGCATTGTTCTTTCCCTTCATCTTCTCCTTCTTGCTCCTGATAATCTCTCTCATCATAATCACCATCTTTACATGATAATTGCCATCATAATGTGTACTTATCTGCCACTTTTTTCTTCTTTTTCCCTACTTTTGAGGCCTCTTCCTACACCTCCTCTCCTTGTCTTTGCCGTCTCATCCTTGCCTTCCTCTCGCTGCTTCACCCCACTTCTGCCCAGGCTATTTATATTGCCTGGCAGAGCAACAAAGTTCTCCGACTGGACCGGAGTTTGGAGAGTGAAGGTGGCTGAGGCTCACACACTGCTTCACCAGCTAATCTGGTTAGCTACAGTAGAAGACAACGCAAAGGACAATCCTTCTCTTCTTCTTTTCCTCAGTGTCCTCACTCAGAGAGCCCACTTCAAGTCTGAGTCACTTGTTACTAACAGCTTGTGCTTCTGCATACGTGCGATGTATCCTTCTGGTATGCATGGTCTGAATTACGGGGGGGGGGGTAATTAAGACTTGGACCCCCCCAAAATTGGTAAAAACAACAGGTTGGGGGGTCGGAACATTTATATATCCATCTTACCTGTAATTGTAAATATTACAATATATTTCCCATATTTATTCCTGGAAGAAACTTTGTAGTACTATTTCAGACACCCCTAAAGTGGACCATACCATTTCTTAACCTTGACGTTAGTCTCGTCTGCCTGCCTCAGACGTCTCGTCTGCCTGCCTCACTGCCATCATTGCTGCGGCTCGCGTCCTCATTAAAGTCTATGCTTGTATGCCAATGGAGACGCTGTAGGTAAATGTAAGTAGCTATAGCTATCTAGCCAGTTTAAAACACTTTACTTTCTTACCTTCAGAGTTTGTTGGTGACCCCGGACTACAAAAGGCGTTGCGTGGTACGTGCTCCATGAGCTGGTGTAATGGATTTGGTTCATCATCATCTACAGGCTGCAGCCATTACGTTAAACAAGCAAGAAACTGTTAGGATGCATTCAGACCAAATCAGGCGCCGGGTGAAAACGACAGTTCATTTGAACATGGGTAGTGCGTTTAGGTTGCGGCGGTGTGGACCGCAGGGGGTGCTGAAAAACACACAGGGGCGAAAGTTAAAACAGAATCAACTGTTGGAGAAACGCAACCGACGTCACGCTGCGGTGGCCAATCACGTAACCCGGCGATCAGACCGGAAGACGCCCAGGTGAAGAAGAACTTTGTTTAGCATGTAGCATTGTAGCATTCTGCTGTTTACCGAGCAACTGTGAAGATGGAAGAGAGATCGATCAGCGCAGTGATGACTGTACATCAGATGTTTAACCCTGCCACATGGGAGTACAAAGACGTTATCGCCATGCAGTCGCTTGGCATTGTATCGCTCTTCAAGTTGGGATTTCTGGTTAGTTTTTCTACTTGTGCTACGATCAGGATGGCCACGTAGTGACACTCCCACACTGCCACACAACCCTGCACTAATCGCCATAATGCCTGATTTGGTGTGAATACAGCCTAAGGATTGTAAGACTTCAGTTCACTGGGTTCCCTTTACATGCTGGAGGACCCCCCAGCATGTTTTACCTGCCCGCAGCTTTACGGTTTTGGTTTGGTCTCACCGATGTAATCAGCCGACTCCCTCATTGATATAAATGGGGTGCACAAAACAACAGAAACACCTGTCCGTTCAACCTGTGTTACTTGTTGCAAACTACATCTGCTGCCTACAACACCCGTTCTGCTCAATATATTCTGTTGAAAGCGCCCAAAACAAATATCGTATTCGGTCTGCGGCAGCCAAAAACTGCAACAACCTGCAAAAAACACTGAAACTGGACACGTTTATTTAAGTAAGTCAGCTTTTAAGGACTCCATTAAGGACATTTTTACTGATACATGCAGCTGTTTCCCGACCCACTAATCTTTCCCTAACTTTGTCTGTCTGCTGCTTAATGTTGTCCTGTGCATATTCTTGTTCTCTTGCTATTGCTGTTTTTGTTTTGTTTTGCCTGTCTGTCTTGTTGCTTGTGTATGCTAACTCGTGTTCTGTTGTTGTATTGCCTGCTGTCTTTGTCTGCTAGCTACCTGCGATGCTTTTGTTCTAGACTGCATGTCATTTATGTAATGCTTGTTGTGATTTTATGTAAGTAGTGGGTGTGTTGAAATGTCTTGTTGGATGTGTGCCGCTGTCTTTTTAACTTCTGTCATCTCTTTTTAGCCCCTAGCCCCCCTCCCTCAAGAGGCTTTGTCTTTTGCCGTCATTGTACATAAGAATTTGTTCTTAATGACTTGCCCAATATAAATAAATGTTAAAAAATAAAAAAACAGCAGCACAAACTACACCCTCCAAAATGACCTCAACGCCTCTGAAACAGTTGTAACCTTCATGAAGGGACGATTTATTACAGTTTTTTTGTCTGATGTAGCCCCACAGCCCTGTTGGATGAGCTCAAGTACCCGTTCATCAGCACCACCCGTCATGTCCCACATGTGTTCATTTGAACTGATTTTAAACTGGATGCTATTTAACACGATTAATTATATAAAAGTGGATATTGTTACATTCATTTCTTGCGTGCATTCGTACTACTGCCGCTTGGAGAGGCAGAAGCTGGACGAAGCTGAACCATTTATCCATTACCTTTACCTAACTGTTTACACTACACACTTCAGATGTCACTGCTGACTCAGTATGTGAACATACATGCATATATATATTTTAATGAGATCATAATTTCTATTTTGTCAAATTAATTGAGCTACTGTATAATTTGTCCATGTACCCCCTGTGGTACAAGAAGCCCTGGTTGGGAATCACTGTATTACAGGGCTGTTGTATCAGACTGCATTTGTTTTCGGTGGGTGTACCTAATGAATTAATAAACTGGCATCTGAGTGTAAATTTTGTTTGAGTGCTTGGTTTATGGGTATTTTATATTTAAGAATCCACCCTTTTTTTTTTTTTTTTTACAGACGGGGTTGAATACCTCTCATTAACAAATCACAGCTGGTCTTTATCTCCTTGGCTCCCGTCTTTGAATAATCGCTAAATTTATTTCCCGTCGGGCGAGTTTCTAACATTCAAACTCATCTGAATTAGAGTAGCAGGTGTGTGTCCACCAATCAGGATCCAGTAATGCCGTCTGTTCTGCCCGTGACACATTAAGCCTTTAAATTCATTCAATACAGGCCACTGCAACTAAACCAGGTGTATTTGCCAAACGTCATGAAGAACACTGCAGTCACCCTGAGCCGCAGCATATTAGAAAACCAAACAATAAAAAACAAAACAATGTGGGACCTTTAAAGCTGTTACTGGCCACAGGATTAATTTCCTCTGACCAATCACGTTTTAGCGTGCGTAAACTGAAACACAGTCTGTGTAAGAACAGGCTCACTGTCCCCATGGGAGGACGATTCAGTCTCACTGTGCGGCATCTTTATAGCAAATTACATTCTTCTACAGGTAATGAGCAAATGACAAATTCTATTGTAGGGATGTGAGGAGGCAGAGTCTTCACACTGTGGTGTATTAATCTAACATGGGACACTGGCAGAAAGGTGTTTTTTAATCTATTTTCCAGTCTTCAGATTCACCTGTCACACAGCTGCACTATCTGCAAGGCGAGGTGTGAGGACGGCGCACACTGAGTTTTGCTTTATCACTAAAATAAATGAGAGGGGATGATGAATAGATGGATGCATGGACAAAGACAGGCAGGCAATCACAGCAAGGAAGTTAAAGTCAGCCAAACTTCCAGAGTGAACCCGACATACTAGATTGAGTAGATCGAAATGCTCCATCCTCCTCTTCCCCTTATCCTAAGTGGTGCTAGATTTACCTAACCCCTGTCTTGGCTTGGCCTCGGTCCCCTGGCACCTGGGCAGCAATAAAAACAGGTAAACAATGGGGAGGCTGGAGCACACCAATAACAAAGTGGGACTAAAGGGGCTGTGTGACTCAATAAGTGTCAATAGCCCCACAAATCCCCCCAACTGCACACACCTATGGTTCATACTGAACTGGACTCCCACAGCACCCGAGAGCACAGTATGAGAGTTTGAAGAGCTGAGGAGTGGAACCAAACGGCAGAAATGAGATTGATATTGAGGTGCAATAGCTTCATTTCCAGTTTAAAGGTGCAATCAGTACAATTTCTACTGTTACCGTACCACAGAACCAACCTTGAGCTGCTGATCAGCAGCCGTGACGCAAAGATTATCTCGATTTCAGGAGCTGAAATTTTAAGCTTTCAAAACTCACTTTCTGACCTCAACCTAAATCTCTTCCACTCTGCTGCTACAGTACTTCAAGTTTAGCTTCCCATCATCTCAGGAATATAAAAAATAAAAATCTATGCTCTCTATTGCAGTAAGATTCGGAAACACTTGTCCATGCCTTTGTCATCAGCAGACCTGATAACTGTAACACTCTTTTCACAGTTATCGAGACACTGTATGTTTGTATTAATCTTGCACGTTGTGTTAACTCACGCTACATGTTTTCATCTGCCTTTCTGCGCGGCCAAGACGTTCGACTTCTGAGCTGAATGCAAACACAAACCTCCCGAGTTTTATTCCACAGCACAGAGCTCAGTCAAGACGACGGTAGCAACAACATGTAAAACACTACTCTAATAATATGAAATATTTTGACAGCCGCCATGTGGAAAATTGGACCGTGGAACTGCTCAAACTGCAAGACAGACGACCAAACATCACCAGAAATCCAACCAATCTTTTGACAGCCAGATTGTTGATTTGTTTGGGCAGTTAATCAGGCGTGGTGAGCCCCACCCCAAAAAAGACTGAACAAACAAAACCAATCTGACACAATTCGTGGTTGAAATGAACTGAAAATTGTTTCGATTATAGATCTGATATAAACATCTATATTCCAGTTTATCAGCCAGATTCCTCGGGTCACAGGAAGCCATTTCCTCCAAATTCCCAGAAGTCAATCAAAACCTGGTGATAGAGCATTTAGTGTTTGTGCTCCTCAATCGTGGAACAGCCTGCCTGCTGATAATCTCCTTTTATATAAGAATAAACGCAAGGGTGGGGGTGGGGGGTGGTGGTGTGTGTATATATATGCATGTTGTGTGTCTGCATCTCTATTACACAGTATATATAACTTAGTAGAACACTATAAATTGCTTTAGATTGCGCTCTAAATATGAACTAAGGACCAGCGGGTCATTTTGCTCTAAAGCCAAACAGGCAGATTATGATGTTCTACTTGATCATTTAACATTTTATTTATCTGCATAAATTAACTTGCAGATTGACCTCTACTGTGAAAATGTGCTCTTTTCTTTATCACCACATTAGGTTAACGTCAGATGACTTGGTGTCCCTTTGAAATGCCAATCTCTGATCATTACGCTGTGCGCCAGTCACCAACTGTTAAATGTTGCTCCAGCTCCTGGTTTGATTTGTTTTTCCCAGACAGCGTGTGCATGCCAGTTACCTTTGATTAACTACGACTGCAGACATAAATAAGGCGTTAAAAAATGTGTTGATGCCACAGAACCAGCTGAAACCTACAAACACTGAACAAAACACACATAACAAATGTTTCCACCAACAAACACAGACATCATAGTCTCGGAGGCCAGAAAGGCGGACTGGAACTGACTTGGTCCAGCTACTGTAATGTGCACTCACCACTGGAGCAGTCCAGTCCTCCCCAGCCGGGCTCACACTGGCAGGTATCAGGAGAGACGCACCGTCCGTGGGCACACTCTTCAGTACACAACGCTACGGAGAAAGAAGAGGACGCAGAGATTAACATCAAACCTCCGGGTCGCTCTGACTGTCTTCCTCACTTTGATAATGTTGGTCTCAGTATACTTTTACAGTTTCAGTCTCTAAATAAAGCAAGTTGAGTTGTAGGAGAAACCACTGTACAGCATCAACAGTGATCAGGTGTCCTCATCCAGCAACAAATCATCATGTGCATGTCTCTTTCACTTATAGCTGTAATGTACAGTGTCTGAGTGTTGCTGCTCATTACACTTTCTTCAAAAGACTATTTTGCTTTTTAAACACGGTCAAAAAAACACAAAGTTTGATGCTTATCTGTAAATACCCTGTTGCATGATTTATTTTTATTCCTCTGTGTAATTGAATGGTGTGAATTTTTCATTTATCAAATATGAAACATTACATTTTGTATTTATTCAATTAGCAGGCGTAACTGCCTAAAATAATACTCTCTAATAGTGAAACTTGTGAAACGACCAATTCACATAAACTAAAATGATCATCTATGTGTCTGTCATCTGTGTAAGAATTGGTTATCTTGTGTATTGTTTGCATTCGTTTTAATCTGTATTAATTGTTAGTGAGGTTAATTACATCAGGAGGAGACAGACAATCTAAAGTTGATGAAATCTGAAGAAAAGTAGGTTTTACGCAGCCACCAGAAACAATGCAGCACTACACTTTAATGTTGGCACTTTCTCTAACACACCATAGAGTGTTTTCCTCTACAGCAGCTTCTCTCAGTGAGCCTTTATGTAATTATTTGAGGTATTTGTGCATGTTCTTTATTTGTTTCTTTTTGCTGGAGCTGAACTCATATCACCAAAACTAATGGTGATATTTGAATAGAAGGTATGGAAACTTATACAGTTATACACTACTTTATATTCAAAGAGTTATCACGTTTAAACAGCTGGAAGCTCAAATCCATCTTTCCTGCCTTCTTGGTGCTAAAGTGGCCCTCTGTGACCTTTGGGCACAAATGAACCGTAAACAGAACCTCATGTTTAGTCTGTTTTATATATATATATATATATATATATATTTACACACCGACTGTAAAACTCTCATCTGGCATTTATGGTTTTTGTTGCAGTCTTGATTGTTTTTTTCATCTGACAAAATGTTGAAAACAAGTGAACTCTTGTATTTATAACTGAACTTTACATGGAGGAGAAATGTATGTGAGGACTTTTTAAAATGTTTTCATTTCATTTCTTTCACAGAGGCAACTTGCAGTGTGGCCATGTGACTGTGTGTCTATATATGCTGTTTAGGACCCACTAGGTTGTAATTGGTGCAGTTGTTTTATGTGTGATTCCAAGGGCATAATATCCACTGGCAAAACCTTATTTTTGTCCCCTTTAATTGTTTAAGGTTGATGTTCTTACTAAAATCTCTCTGGGTGTTGTCCTCCTGTGTAGCAGCCATGCTGCAGGTGAGAGATGATATGAAGTTATTGTAAAGGTTGTTAAGTTAAGGATCTGAGTACTTCCTTCACCACTGCTGACAGTACAGAGGAAGTACCGAAAAAAATACCTGCATCTCTACTGTATTTGTATAAATAGGTATGG
The DNA here is from genome assembly GCA_008360985.2 of Macquaria ambigua. Classification (NCBI taxonomy): domain Eukaryota; kingdom Metazoa; phylum Chordata; class Actinopteri; order Centrarchiformes; family Percichthyidae; genus Macquaria; species Macquaria ambigua. Next base: position 223,419 of record VMKM01000352.1, read on the forward strand.
GTAAATAAAAGAGAATCATTTAATCTGTATTTTTATTTACAATGAATGTTCTCTTAAAACCAGGAGTCTGGAGGAAAAACCTGAGAAGCTCCAAGAAAAGTTTCTGATGCTGCAGATAAAAAAGAAACTCTGCATTCAGAGGAAGGACTACAGTCAGAAACAGAAACTAACAGGGAGAACCATCGGTGGAGAGGCTGGAAGAAGAGCAGGGACTGAGGGCAGACAGGACGACAGGTTGGTCTTTGTAAAATATTACATTTACTCTGCCTAAATAATGGATTATTGTCTTGGAGCTGTGGAAGTTTGAGTGAGCTAACAGACGTCAGTGTTTGTGTAATTTCTCTCACTGCCAGAAGGGGGGGACACAAGTTCCGCACTCCAGCTTTAAGGAAACTAAAAATGTATTTTAAGAAGAAGAACTACTTCATTAATCCCCTTGAGGAAACACATAGGCCCGAAATACACACACATGCACACACAGGAGCTATAGAGTGCATTAATTGTTGGGGATGTCAGAGTGATGGGGCTTTAAGCAGGATTAGTGCATTAACAGTACGCAAGTTTACATAGCATTTTAACATTTTATTTGATTTTTTTTCCATCATTCTGGAAAGCACAATAACGAATTTCATTAAACTTTTTTTTTTGCTAGATTCATTTTAATGTTCATATATGTCCCCCGCACTTCTGAAACCTCCTTCCATGTGTGACTCCAGTTTTTTAGATGACAGATTTGTAAAAAAGGCCTGAACCTGGTGCATGGAAGAAGCGCTCCCCTTCATCTTTGTCAGCCTTGCTTCTTAGAGAGTCTGTGCACATCACGGCTGTGCTGTGTCATTGTTTCAGTTGTTTGTGGTTTGACAAATTAATATATCAAGAGAACAAATGGTGAGCGGCTGCTAATATTTATGTATTCGCCGACCTAACAGCATCAACTTAACTCAGATATGGTAAGATGCTACGAGCCGGTCTGCTGATAGCGTGTAAGGCACATTATCTGCTTCGTACAGCAAACAGATAAGGCAGCACTGACATCTTCATTTTCACCTTAAGCTTTTCCAGCTGCTATAATATTTCATTAAGACACGACCTTACAGTTGAGAGCTGTCACACACTATCTGAAGGCTCAAAACTAATGACTCTATCACAGCGTAATAAACGATGCAGTGTTTTCACCGGGCTGCCGTGTCATTATCTCGTTCAGCGATTAGCTCCGAGGCCAGAGGTGGTCACGAAAAGGTGTGAGGAAGAGGAGGAAGAGGAGGAAAAGTAGACAGAGAGGAAAAATAAAAGGAAAAACAGAGTAAGCAACAGACACACACACATTTCTCTCTATCACAATTAAAACCTAAAAGTGAATCTGAAAACGTCACTCCCACTGACTTCCAAGAGCAACACGTACAACTTTAAACCCAATGACACATCAAATGACCTTTAATAATATACACTTGACTTTTTCACTTCCAGTTATTACGTCATAAAGTGCATTTAGTGCAGCTCTTAAGGAGAAACCACCTCAAGCATAAGGTAATGTACTGTATGTATCTATAATGTGGTTTAATAATGTCATGTACTCCCAGGGGATTTGCAGTATAACTCTGTGTATGAAGTACTCTGATCACATATTGAATGTTCATGGATCTAAATAGCATTTGTGTAAATGTTTTTGCCAAAGTTTTTTGTCGAGTCTATATTAAAGAATACAGAAACCATATGCTTCAGTAGAGGTCATAAACCTTCTGGAAGCCATATTGAAGGGTCTTTAACTCTTGTAAATGTGTGTGTGAATGCGGCTGTATGATGGGAGACCCATTCACATCTGGGATTAAAGGAATAGTTTGACATTTTGGGAAACGTGCTTATTTGATTTCTTGCCAAGAGTTGGATGAGAGGATCGATGCCACTCTCTCTCAACTGTCTGTTGAGCATGAAGCTAGAGCCAGGAGACAGCTTAGCTTAGCTTAGCATAAAGAATGGAAGCGGGGGGAAACAGCTAGCCTAGCTCTGTCCAAAGTTTAAAAAAGGGGATTAAGGCAACAACCATGAACCGCAACACATCCGTTCGTTTTCTTATGTGTCATTTCCTGTCATCTCTCTACTGTCGGCTATGTAATAAAGCCTTCAAATCCCCAAAATATAATTATAAAAAATATATACTGTTTTTCCGCCTCCAAAGCTCACAGATTAACACACTAATTTAACCTGGGAAGTACCGCTGAGGCTCTGTTTTTCAAGTTATATCTCATTTGTTTAATCCAAACATACTGTAAATGTTAAAATAACAATTTGTTGTTTTATGGGGTTTTACGTGCTGTAACTATTTCATGGCCGGGCGCAGTGACTTTGTGTGATCTTGTCTAAATTGTGAGTGTAATGGAGTCAGGGTGGCGAGGTACAGGTGTGCCCTGCCCGATGCATGCTGTTAGCATTTCTGTTAGCAACGAAGGACACTGATACCTCCTCCTACATTTTAATTAGTTCACAAACACACACTGTCCCGCAGCGCAAAAACAAGACAAACAATTCAAAAAAAGATAAAAACTATAAAAGTGGTTATTTAACGCATCACACTAAAAAACCCCGCACTGCTCAGTGTTTATTATCCTCTGTGTCACTTGCTAAAAGTGAAAGGCTGAACTTTATCTAACATCCCCTGCAACTCATTTCGCAGGGATCACTTGTGTATCACAGTATGAATACTGCATCATACATCAGGTAGGGATTGTGCTGGGAGAAGACGGGCTGACAGCTTGGAGACTTTAGCTCCTCCATCACAGAGATATGATGTGCTGCCGCGCTGCTTCTCTGTTTGTGCGGCTGATTCCTCTCTAACACAAACAGGAACAAATGAACGTCACATAAATGACAAAGAACGCACACCCAGCTAATCCTGCATCACACACATTCACGCACTGTTTTAACTAAACTAGCTGTGTTTTAAGGCTATGAGGTGTAATTTAAAATCAGCACAGTGCACAAAAAGTGAGGTGCTGAGTTTTGAAAGTTGCAGGGAAGCATGTGAGCGGGGAGGAAAAGTGGGTCCAGTGGATGCAGGAGTCAGACTGGCCTCGCTAAAGCTATAGGTTTAATGGTGCTTTAGCCACAGTGGGGTCGTCCTCTCTAAATTTATAGTGGCAGCGTGTTAACATTTTACAGCTTTTACCGTGCATTAGGACAGGAATCCTCGCAGCCATGTGTACTTGGCTCTGCACACTGAGGAAAGATTTATACTTGTGGAGGGGAGACTGAGGTAGAGTTTCTGCCTGTAACACTGAAAGCTTTACGTTCGCTCAGATATACAGCAGACACTGTGAACAGAACCGGTGTATTTCAGCTGTGGCAAATGTGTTTTATTGTGATGAGTATTTGTTTGTACTAGTTTTCATGAAAGAAACACTAGAAACATTAGAAACACTGTTGAATATTAAGAGGTAATTTAGTTCAACAAGTCGTCATACCGTAACGACAAAACAGGCTGCTTGTTAGCGTCTTCTAAAACAACGAATATGATCGTTCAAATAACAGTTCATAAGATCTGCCATCTCTGTGCTTATGGTTTTGGTTAGCCAGTCAGATTCAAGATTCAATACTTTATTGCTGTTAACAGGAATTTGGTAAAACAAAAACAAAGATAAACCTCTTATCACATACAGTAACCACACTGGGACATAAAACAAGTGATTTAATTAAAAAAAGCCTTTCCATGGGGATGCTATCGGTACCACAAACCAGCTATGATGTTTATCATTGTATACATACCCTAACAGTGGCTTACAGACAGGAATAATAACAGCACATTAGTAGTTTAGGATCTACAGGCACAAACACACTGAAAGCATCCATTGGTGCTCCTGTGGCGCACTGCAGGTGCCAATATCACAGAACCAGCAGTGTAGGAGCCAAACTGAGTATTTAGCCTGTGTCTTTTGGTTACTATAACTTCTGATAATTGGTACTTGGTGTGGATTCACGTTATTTACCTGTTCACTTGGATGGCGGGATTTAGACAAAGAGGGTTAGTAGGGCTCCGATATTTTCTGTTGGCCGTCACATTTTTGGTACGATTATTCCAATACAACATTGCTTGTTGGTGCCTTTTTGTTCAAATAAACATCATAAAACGCATCGGGACTTCAGTATGTTTTTGTATCAGTGCATCACAGTGAAGAGCCTGCTTAGCCTCTCAGCTGCAATTTTTTTCTTTGATTGTAGTCGCTACAAGCAGGAAAAAGTCAGTATTTAGGCAACATTTCTGTATATTACAGACACCCTTTATACATTTCTATTTGAGTAACATTTTATGAAATGCCAACAACTGCAGAACCAGCAGTATTTTGGGAAAATGTCGCTAGGCAGGCACAAGTTTGTATGCTTTACAGATACCCCCATTCATTTTCTATACATTTCTATTTGAGTAGCCTATAACGTTGCATGAGGCGGGATGGCAACTGATGGGTGCGACAGGAGAACAGCGGTAAAGCCGTCTCATTTCATCTTTTAGTGTTTCTTCCAGGTGGGTGAAAGTCACATAAAGCACAGCTAAGTTATTTAATTGCTGTTGTTAGGTTTATATAGAAAGTTAAGTTTAATGAGCAGTAGATGTCAGTAAATGTTCATGACAGATGATACGAGGTGGGTCTGTTAGCAGGTACTGCAGCTGCAGAAAAAACAGCTTTGGTTGCAGGGTCCTCATTTGACCCTCCATAATCAAAACAAGGTTGGAGACGAGGCATCAAGGCAGTTTGATGTGCCTCGTGTTCGGCCATTAAAACAACAGGTGTACTTCAAATCGCGTGCGTCAGGCGCTTTCAGTGCGATTGGGCCTTGAGGAAACAACCGGCCTCTGGATAAGTGCTGTTGCAGAACCTGGCTGTACTGGACCTAATTCCAAATTACAACTAATTAGTTAACGTTAAAGAATACGATCAGGAAAACGACTGCTGTCATAGTTAAAGGAACAGTTAGACATTTTGGGAAATGCACTTTGTTGCCGAGAGTTGGATAAGAAGATTGATACCAGATGTGAACCAGGTAATCGTAACTTCCCCGGTCTGATTCTGGATAGAGACCTTTTCCGTCACCCACCTTGCTCTCTCCCCATGTTTCCTGTCAGCTTTTAAATAAAGAGTAAGACCTCTGCCTTTATACTCAGAAAGGACAGTCATTACTCTCATGACCGCAAGGAGGTCAGAAAAAGAGAGAACATGGTGCGTTTTAACTAAAGTGCTTGAGCGCAATTCTGTTGAGGCTTTAGATTTGAGAAGTCATGTCAGAGAGTTTATTTTTCTTATTTATTGTATTTATATTGTGTTCTCTACTGGACTTTAGGAATCCCATTTTTCATGTATGTAACTGTGTCTATCTACCTCCTCGAGCGCTTGTTCCCAACCTTTTCCTGCCTAATGATCCCTTAAAATGAAGCAATGTCAACTTTGTCACACAGTGTAGGCTACATGTCAGTGAGTTGTCAACAGTTCTGCCGGAGTGATTTTCAGATTCTTACATTTCAATAGTTTTTAGAGGCCTGAAGAGGTGAAACTAGCCAGAATTTCACAAGAAAAATCAGCCAAAGATTCAGAGAAATGCCAGAAAAATAATAATAAACTATTTTTTCATCTTTCCAGTTTATAATTTCGCCACCCCTCAGATTTCTCTTCTGACCCCTTAGGTGGGTCTCGACCCTCAGGTGGGGAACTACTACCTAGAGGATTGTCATTTGTCATTGTGTGGTCCCTCTGTAAAGAAGAAAGCAATGAAACGAGGTGGAATGGGGCCACTTCTGCAATCACGAAAGCCTGAACTTCATAATGAGGCAAAAGCCATCAGGATTAATAGTTTCTATGAGTGCACTTCTTCGTGCTATCCAGTATATTTTTGGAAAGAGATAGAGAGAAAAAACGTCTTGCAAATACAGGCCCAGATTTTAATAAGAGAGCCAACAACACATGCTCTTGTAATCCTGAAGGAGAGTTGATAAATCATTAAACGGGAGCCTAATCCTTTCATCCTGTGGATCGGAGCAGAAACGGCTACAAGGAGGATTACATCAGCAACGGCTACAAAAAGATTAATAGATATCAAATGAAATAATCGCTACCTAATTCCAGCTATTGTCTCGGCGTGCTGAAGCAGTCTTCAGCGCCCTTGAATCTCCTGATCGGCTGCTGCTGGAAGAACGAGAGCGAAGGTATGAGCAGCAGCAGAGTGAACAGCGGTGGGAGCGATTGTAAGTGCACACCTGACATCTTCCTCCAGCGTCTGATCTCTGTGTAAAACTGTCGACCGGGAGGATCACGACATCCCGGAGAGACAAAGACTCAAAATAAAATTGTTCTTGAAGTTGTAATATTTCTCCTCTTGTACTCTATGTACTTGTACATAACCTGATGATGCTGAATAACTAATTGCATATAGAAAACGTATTTGTGAATTAAAGATGCAACCGAATACATTATTCGAACATGAAAAGATAATGCTCTCTGCACAGATACGAACAGCTTACACATTTTTGCAGTAATGTAATTATTAATTAGTAATAATTAGTAATGTAATAATTTATTCCACTGTCACCAAACTGACATAATTTGCCACAAATGCCACTCAGTGTCTCAGTGTCACCCGTCAGTCAAATCATGGATATCATCCAGGATAAACGTATATAAATGCATTTAGAAATCATCGTTTTTTAAAAAAGCGCTCCTTATAACTTCAGGTTTTTTTAGTAGGGGAGCGTCGCCTTAAATGTAAGTTTTCTCCTGCTACGTAAATGCAATTGTGACCTCATCACGTCGGCATGTTGCTGGTGCAGAACTAAACATCCCTGAGGAATATCAACAGGATGCGTCCACTCTGCAGGGAATGGCGGCCGGAAAACCGGTTTAGCACAAAATTAAGATCCAGAGGTTTCGAATATAAAGTTGTGTTTGTATGTTGTGGAGCTGAAACCCACACAGTTGTCTGTACGTGTCTGTTCTTCGTCAGTTAGCATAGTTTTTACATGTCATGCATGCTAGTTCTGGTCTGTAAGGAACACCAAAGCATGGGCTCCACCAGCAGCTCATTTGGAACACATGTTACATTAGTAACTGCCCAGATCTGCGAGCACAGCTTTGTTAGCTTGTTTGTTTGCTTTTCCAGAATGCCACCAAACAGAGAGGAAGAGAGGGTCAGAATTATATTCTAAGTCAGATGGAGGGTTGTATAATATTTTTACAACTTCCATCAATCAGATTTGCTAACTTGTGTACCAACAAGGAAGAACACGAATGTGCCAACTGGTACAACCATAATATCATATACATCATCTGATCATCAACATCTGATTTTATACATCATCTGATCACATCCTTGGTATGAAATCAACGTAAAAACAGTTGCTTGACTGAAATATTTTGTATTTGATTTGCCATGAAAACTATCTGTTTAATGCTGTTTTATAGCCGTGTTACAACCATATGTTACAACTGAGACTCACATGCGCTTCAACTGTAACATCGGACAGCGTCCACTTTCGGTTTAATTCCTCACAACTCGTTTTCTCTATTGAAAAACTCTTAAGTGGTTTATGATAGCAGACACACGCAGGCTGTTTGTCTGAAAATATTACATTAGTAGGGAAAGAAATCTCTTTGTAAATTAGTGAAAAGTGAGAAATGTTACAATCATGGCGACTTTCCCCGAATCCAGGTGGTTGTTGTAGCGTAGCCACAGCAGCATGACTTCTCAAATACAGGCTGTAGGCTAAAGACACACAGGTGGAGATGGAGACATTTGGCGTGGTTCATCCTCAATAACTTTTCATCAGTTTTCACCAGATGTGTTGTGCAGCGCAGGATGAAGCTCGACTACTGTAATGAAAGCAGGCTGACACCTTGTGTGAACCTGACAGCAGATAGGGAGGTGATGGCACGTCTCAAAAGTGCATGCAAAAAGGCCAAGGGAACTTTTTAAAGGTTTGTCTTATTTCTTTGCAAAGACACTTCAAACCAACATTATTTCTATCTGGACCTCCTTCAGTTTTTTACACAAACTCCAGGTTTTAAAGACAAATCCTGCAAGTCTGACCTGGACCAGTGACAGTTACACAGCTTTCATTTAGAGTTAGACTTACTTTTTTATTTGGAGGTGGAGTTCAAACACAGCTCATTCTTTATCATTTAATTAATTTAGGTTCATCAGCAGCTAAACCTAAATATACTGTATAAGGAGTATATGTCTAGGGAGTTTAAACTTTCGGTGTAAATCTGAAAACAGATATTTTGAAATAAACAAATAGTAGCTTTCCATTACACCCCTACTGTGTGTGTTAGTTTGTCAAAAAACAAATTATTTTATAAAGGAAGAAACAGCGTTAACTGGACCTAACTTCTTCTCAGCATCACACATCAGTCAAATCATGGATATCATCCAGGATAAATGTACATAAATCCATTTAGAAATCATATTTTTTTAAAAAGGCACTCCTTATAACTTCAGGTCTTTTAGTAGGGGAGCGTCGCCTTAAATGTAAGTTTTCTCCTGCTACGTAAATGCAATTGTGACCTCATCATGTCACCATGTTGCTGGTGCAGAACTAAACATCCCTGAGGAATATCAACAGGATGCGTCCACTCTGCAGGGAATGGCGGCCGGAAAATGGTTTAGCACAAAATTAAGATCCAGAAGTTTCGAATATAAAGTTGTGTTTGTATGTTGTGGAGCTGAAACCCACACAGTTGTCTGTACGTGTCTGTTCTTCGTCAGTTAGCATAGTTTTTACATGTCATGCATGCTAGTTCTGGTCTGTAAGGAACGCCAAAGCATGGGCTCCACCAGCGGCTCATTTATAACACGCTAACTGCTTAGATCTGCGAGCACAGCTTTGTTAGCTTGTATGTTTTTCCAGAATGCCACCAAACAGAGAGGAAGAGAGGGTCAGAATGTTACAGGATTACAGAATGAATGTTTTTGTGAAAAATCATTCTGACAGTAACTTATATCAGATGTGCTGTGGAGATGTGATGAGTGGCAGAGGTTAGGGTGGAGGGAGGTGTGTGACAGAGAGGGGAGGGGGTAAAGGTTGGAGCAGGATGATGGGTGACGAGGTCGCAGACGACCAAGCTGCAGAGGTTCAATGGCCAGAGAGGTTCAGGAGGGGGAAAGAAAAGAGGACAGAATGAGCTGGAGCGAGAATGAAAAAGGGGGCAAGACAAGAGATAAAATGGCCTCAGGCAGAGATGAAAAATAACAAGCCTGCAAGACGGGGAGCCTCGACAAAAGATGTGTTCAATTCAGGTGCTTACCTAAAAAGTGTACTACATCCTGCAACATAATTACACGTTTATTTAAAATATACAGACAAACAGGAAGTGAAAAACAGAGCGCTCACAAAAACAGCCAGGAAACACAGAAAGAGGAAAGCCCTCTAATCTAATTAGCAGCCCTCCCCCTCCTCATGCTTCCTCTGTCGGGGTAGGAGTGTGTGTGTGTGTGTTTGTGTGTGTGTGTGTGTGTGTGTGTGTGTGTGTGTGTGCGTGTGTGTGTGTGTGTGTGTGTGTGTGTGTGGGGGGGGGCATTTCAATTAGCTCAGGCTGCATATCGCACAACAAAAGACCTGTCCGAGGCCGTTAACGTTAGCGAACCAGGCAGGCGTCTCTCCGTACTTAACATTAAAGAATTAGCTTCCGGCGTTCAAACTGCTCAGCCAACGGGAGCGGGAGGCCGTGTGTGTGTGTGTGTGTGTGTGTGTGTGTGTGTGTGTGTGTGTGTGGAGGCAGCATCACACAATGGAGTCGAGGGGTATTTGTCTGGGTCCCCTGGGAGAATCTAATAAAGTTGTTTACAAGCAGATCTTGAATAAAGACACACAATAGGCTCCTCTTTACCCCCCCACCCCACCCCCCCAGGTAAACCCATTCACTTCCTCTCTTCAATAAGAAAAGGCAACACTGCCCTATACAATTTACCATCTAGGGTGGATAATTGATTTCTTTTGCTGGATTAAGGAAGGTGTACCAGCATGAGATAAAGAGCGGGCAGGCAGATATTCGCTGTCTCTCACAAACATTGTTTCTGACTGGTTTGAATGCTGATTTTGGACTTTTAAGTTTAAGCTTCACAAATATATTTTTTTTCAGGATCTCACTTTTATGTGTGTGTGTTTGTGGGCAGAGAAGGCATGCTGGGAGACTGTTAAATTATTTTCTTCTAAAGAACATAAAAGGTAAACGTCCAGTCTTTCTCCCAACACTTTACTTCACCCTTCTTCATATGAAGTCCAGCTGGTAGTCTAACTCGCTCTGGGCACTTTATTGTGTAATGGGATTAATTTTTACAGAAATGTTCAGACACTTTTATAAACAGCCAACGTACATACACAAATACTAACATAAGTTCTAACCAGCTAGAGGCAAAATAAAAAGACAGCCCATCATATCTGTCCTGTCAATCAATATACGAGTGCATTTTCAGTGTGAGGCGCTAAACACTAATGTTCACGGTGAAGACTGTGAAAATAACAAACTGAAGTAAGAGAGTCAAATATTGTTCCTGCTCCTCTTCTCTAAAAGGCTGCTTCTTCCCTGAATGAATAAGCATCGATCAACGTTCACAAGTTCACTCCAGCTGACTGCAGCACTACGCAGATCTCAGTACAACTTAAACATGAGTATTTTCTGGAGGGAACATCAATAATATCACCAGCGTATATCAGATTATTCATTCCTTTTATGTTGTTGATTATGGAGAATAGTTCAGACCACTGAGCAGGATACAGGGGGATAAACAAAACCTTTCAAAAGTGTTTATGTGTGAATTATTTCAAAAGTGGAGTCGGCTTCTATTAAATATATATTTTCAATTACTATTATTTAGAAATCATTTATTGGGGGGGAAAACTAGCCTACAGCTGTGATTTGGAGAAACTAAGGTTGTTTTTGGGACTGTAATGGTGTCACATACATGACACTATGAGCCCAGCAGGCGTCAAGGAGAAGAAAAAAAGTAATTTGTGCACATAAATGGATAAATCCTGCTCTGTCTCTCAATTTGGGCTCTGGAATTAATCATTTGTGAGCGCAAATTAACAGAATATAACATTAAACAATACTGTTGACATTTTAACATTATGTTTAAGGGATGTCGGACATAACACAACATTGTTAAAACACAAAAACTGAAGTATATCCACGTTTCAGTGACCTGACAGTCTACTCAGTCTGCCACTAACACTCGATATCATGTTGCTGCAGCAGCAGGAACTGAAGCTGCAGGTTACTGTGTCTACTCCAGTCAGTTAGGGAGGAGCACCCAGAGCAGTGATACTCAACTTAATTTTCTAATTCACAATGAAAATAAATTGATTCACACTTTGAATTTTTTGTTTAAACCAATTAGTAAATGTTCAATAATGTCCCTTGGTTGTTAAAGTTGCATATTAGCCTATCAGCAATTTGTGCAGTGCAAGTGGTGACACTTGATTTCTGAGAAAAGTTCAGGTACACCTGACCTGTGACCTGCGAGGGGCAGTGCGTGGGAGAAGTTTGCCTTCAGGGCTGTCTGCCTGCCAGAAAATCCTGAGGGCAAACTTCTCACTTCAAAGACTGACAATGAAAACAGGCAATTCAGTGAAAAATAGACGGATGAATTTGCCTTTATTTTGCCGCCTCACACCAAACCTCTGTGTTTAATTTGCCAAATGACAACTGCTGTATGCAGGTTGCTAAAATCAGGCGCCGTCACAACGTGCTAACTTCAGTGCAGCGCTCCCGTCTGGTAGCGCTGCAACATATCTGATCAATATTATTAATGTCTGTTTATTAACTGGCCCCTGGCCTCCTGTCATTTTGCTAAAGTGGCCCCCAGGCAAAGCAAGGTGAGTATCTCTGACCCAGAGTGTTGCTCCTGGCTAACGGCTGTGTTTTGGTATTGAGGTGAATTAATTCCTTCATATTTATATCGTTATCAGATTCATTACATTTGTCCTCTTTTTATACAATTATGCTACACTGGATGTTGTTTCAGCAGCACTGATCAGCTTTGGCTGCGATCACTTAGCTGCACACACACAACTGGGGGTGGATTAGTAAATAATTGCCTATTTACACATCATTGAAAGTTGTGTTTTGTGGCCACCGGACAAATATAAATCCAATATTCACTCTCCTTTTAGCTCTTCTTTGGTCTCCACACATCTCGCGGTCTCCTGTCACATAACACATTACACTTAGTGATTTGATCCATTGTTAATATAAAAATATTGATTAGTTTCAGACAGATTAGACAGTATGGTTTTGATTTTGGACGGAGACAAGTGGATACGCCTGTTGCCTGTTGAAAAATGTCGTGTTCTCACTTAAACACATGTTTAATGTCAACTATTGTTTAACATTATATTCTGTTAATTCTGTTCACTTGTGCACTAATTATTTCAAGAGTGCAAATTAACAAGTTTGAGAGCATGAATTAGGAATCCGTGTGCACAAATGATTAATTTAATATTGGATTTTTTTCCCCTCCGTGGTACCTGGCAGGCTGTGCATGATACAAAGACCAAGCAGGAAGAGTAAAAGTTGGAGCCGCCGCAGAGCCGTTGTCTGAATAAAGAATACGTTTAGTAGAAAGGAATTCACTTGAATGTCGTTGGGACTTGAAACACGGCCACCTGAAGTCCCTTTGGAGCTAATCATACTGTGACTCTGCAACTTTCCGGGAGTATCAAAACAGATACAGCGGCAGAAAAACTCAATACAAACAGCTTAAATGAACTGTTTTAATAGAGCGAATCATGCTAGCTAGCGGCGGGCCTGAGGACGGCGATGTGAGCCGATGAGTCGGTTGGTGTGTTCAAGACTTTGAGAGACTTTGTCAGAAGTGATGAGTTAAATAGATGTGTGAGAGAACTACAAGTGTGCCGTGTGTGCTTCTCTAACAATTAAGGAGAGAAGCTGAAGGCCGGGCTTACAGTTAAATAAAGAATCCTATGTATGTGTCGTATCAGCTTCGAGCGAACAGCTGTTGTCTCATCTGCTCATCTGCTCCGTCTAATTGTCTGATGTTCTGTTCGATGTGAGAGTCGTGGGGTTCTTCTTGGCTGGAAAAAACTTCAAATGAGCTTCAAACTATATCAACAGTGTAGATAAATATTGCTGTTTTATCTCACTGACCAACTTTTTTAAACACAAGTCACATTCACCTTATCAGCAGATGCACAAATATCACAAAGATATCCTTCTTTCGGAAATGAAAATGGTCTCTTGCACTTAAAATCAAAGGCAGCGGAGGAAAAATGAGCCACAGCCTGATTTGCCACCGAGTGACCCAAGAAGACGTTATTGTTCAAATTGTTATCTTCAGAATAAAGATTAGATTCTTCAGTTTTAAGAGATATCTGACATCTAACTCCACATTAGCAGACGTTTTGTGCTTGCAGCTTTTGTTTCCCCTGCTGTTTATGTTGATTTCAAAGCTCTGTGCAGTAAAAACTTTAAGCAGAAATGGATCCACTTTGTAACGGAGCCGGATTGATCTAACTTTGACAGCTCTAACAGCACATATAGATAACCGCCTGGTGCAAAGTGAAAAGATAACGACAGACTGAATCACTGTTCCACGAGATACACTGCAATTTTAACAAGCCTTTTTTTTTTTTTTTTACGTTGTGTGTATCAAGAGGAAGAAGTTTGGAAATAACAATGCAGATGACAGGAAAATGATTTTGTTTGTGTGCAGAGACGTTCCCCTGTGGTGGAAACAGTTCAAATGCAGCTGTATTCTGGAGATACTGCCGTCTGATAGGAAACAGCAAAGTTGGATATGTGTAGCTTTTTATCCCTCTTATAGATTTTACTTGTCTTTGTTTTGTTTTTTAATCTATTTTATCTAGTTTTTAGTCTAGCTTTTATTTAACTCTATTTATTATTATTATTATTATAGCTTTTAAATCTATTTTATTACATGTTCATTATTTTTATTTTCTCGCATGCATTGGTCTCAAATTCTTAAATTGTCTCCACTTGTTCTGACTTATTATCAGCTTGCCTTGAAGTACTTTGAACTGCACCAACCTGTATGAAAGGTGCTATACAAATAAAGTTTGATTGATTGATTGGTTGAATTGATCCAAAGTCAAAAGGTGCACAAGAATCAACACAACTTACGAACACACAGGTTTCCACTTTCATAGAAGCCGGGGCAACACTGAGAGCGCCGCCTGTACATGGTCCTCACACCTCGCCTGTACGCCGTCTTGTAGCTGATCCTGTACATGTGACACACACACACACACACACACACACACACACACACACACACACACACACACACACAGAGTGAGGAGTGCTTCTGTGATGTGATCTGGTCTGATTATGTGATTCTAGTCACTTGTATATCATATGAACAGTTTTGCCGCTGGTTATCTTAAGTTAAACAACTTAGGTAAGGTTACGATTAAAGTGACATTACATTTCATATTTTCAGTTTTAATTCAATAAAAAGAGACTTCATTGGCATGAAAGGTTCAAAAACAATGTTGCCCAAGCATCAAAATACATATATGTGTCCAAATATTTGTACAGAACATAATAACAGTAATATGAACATTAACATTATTAACATTATTTTCACTTTAATTGAAGGTTGATGTATCTTGTATATTTTTTCTTCAGGCCTTCCTTCCATTAAAATAGTTCAACTACATTTTCGTGTGTTACGGTGCTTTAAGGAATGAGGCCCCATAAAAACAAACTAAAAACGTGCTCACATCACATTACTACACTTAAAGGCGAGCGACGCTTAACGTTTAAGGGAGTTTCTCCCACTCGTTCAAGGACGCTGATGTTGTCTGACATTTCAGCTTGAGATCAATGACTCAGCTCTTAGCTGGAGGAGCTAAACTGGTGGCTATAAAGCTTAATGTGGTCATTAAAGCCGATACGCCGACGGTCGCTCATCAGAATGACCACATCAGGCAGAGCTGAGCTGCCGGTGTTGGGTAGTAGACGCTAGTGTCTGACTGCCTCTGAGATACAGAAGTACATGCAGTACAAGAAGTACTGCGTTTGACAAACTGTATATTGGATGTGAACAGGCTGCATAATGTCTCTGACATAAAGTGTGATCAAATGTGATCACATGAATTGTTTACATGAATCTATTAACAGCCCACACTTAACTCGCCAAAACAATTCCTTTTTTTAAAAAAGCTTCATTTTATCAGGAAGTCTCAATAGCTGCATTTACATGGACCCTAATATTCCATTAATAATCCAAATAACAGCCCAATCAGAATAAAAAGGCCACATGTGACCACCTCAATCAGAAGAGACTGACCTGATCCGGACCGATCGGAAGGAGTTTTCAGTCGGGTTGAGAGGGGGTGTAAACCTTTGATACTCCGTTCAATAGGAAAATATTAGCACCTAATAACCATGTAAACACTTCAATCCAATCGTTTCTCTCTGGTTGGAATAAATATATTCTTTCTGCTCACGTTTGTCCCACGTGGGGGAACATCAGGTGACGTGAACGAGTTTCCTGGAGGGACAGAAACCAAACTGCTCTGTGGCTGAGACAACAATGACAACAATGAGTTGTTCAAACAAGTATTAAAAGAGTTATATTCTGATTAAATGCATCTTATCAGATCTTTTTATTCAGTGTCCATGTAAACGGTTAAGTTGGAATCTCTAATCAGAATGATTTCTAATTAAAACAGTCACAAGGATTATTAAAAACATCAGTAAGCAGAACTTTAAAGTCCCTCAGAGGGATGAATGTCTCCAGCTTCAGTTTTCAGTAGTAAAACCAGTCAGTTCAGAGATGGTATGAGGAACCTTTAAAGTCAAGTACATTTTTATTTATATAGCCCAATATCACCAATCACAAATTTCTTTACGATGTGTACAGCAGACGACACCCTCTGTCCTTGACCCTCGATTCGAATGAGGAAATAAGAATAAGAAGGAAAAGCTGATCTGTTGTTCACTTTGACCTCAACTAAGGATGTTAAATATCTCAGCCACAGATAGCATAGTCTTCTAATTGATAACACTGACGCCTTCTGGATGTCAGTGATGACCTCTGACCTTTTCATAATAACTCACAGTGGTGAGCACAGTAGCTGTCTTGAGTGATGGATTGAACGGCGCTCTGTAGATGGCGTCCAGTGGTTTAAGTGTAGCGGCGGCAGCATGAGCACACAGGATATCTGCATGATCCAGTGTAGACAGATAGAGGACTGTATGATGGTTTGTCTGTTTGCTCTGTTGCGCTATAAGAATCCAATTAGTTTATCTAACCAAGTTCCTGAGTGCTTATAATGCTCGACTATTAGATTCACATTAAGAGTATGGATTGGAGTGGGAACGTCAAAGCTCTGTGTCATATTAAAATGCGTATATTTAGTCTTTTTGGAGTTTACAACAAGCTTTAAATTATTATGAGGTCTGGAGGTGGTCAAACGCAGACTGTAATCTGGAGACAGCTTGGTTTAGTCGTAAACAGCCATTTAAAGATGTCTTTTTTTAAATTTAGCTGGTTCCAGCTTCTTAAATGTGAAGATTTGCTACTTTACTCTGTTTATATCACAGTAAAATGAATATATTTGAATTTTGGACGGTTGGTCAGACAAAATGAGCGATTTGAAGGCTTCGCCCTGGGCTTTGAGAAACAGCGATAGGCCTTTTTCTACATTTTACAGACAAACGTATTAATTGGGTGGTGAAAAAATAATCAAGAGATTGAATGATAAAGAAAATAACTTGCACTAGACCACACTGCAGCTTTAGCTTTAGCAAATGATGTGCTGCTGTCTGTGTCCATGTACCTGTGTCTGGTGCATTTGAACCAGTTGAGGATGTCGGTGCAGCGGGTGTAGTAGACCTGGTCGAATGGGTGAGCGTAAGACTCCTGCACCGTCACTGCATAGCTGGAGGGACAGAAAGAACAACCACAGATTAACGGGACGCCGAGAAACAGCTGAGAAGAACACATGCACAGTTTCTAATCTTGAATAAATATTTTGTCGTTATCAAATTAACAAACGAGCCTGCCGCATTCCAACATCAGATTCAAGGACTTTTATAATAACTCTCAAGGCTTTGGGGAAATCTGTGAACTCAAAACGGCATTATAATTATTATAATGGAGTAGGACGTAATATTTCTAAAAGCTAAACATCACAGAGGAGAGTTTTTTTTTCTCATGATGTTATCGAGTC
The DNA here is from genome assembly GCA_008360985.2 of Macquaria ambigua. Lineage (NCBI taxonomy): Eukaryota > Metazoa > Chordata > Actinopteri > Centrarchiformes > Percichthyidae > Macquaria > Macquaria ambigua. The sequence continues at coordinate 240,613 of VMKM01000352.1, forward strand.
AATAACGTTTCCTTTTAAAACAGATCATCAGGATGTGAAGTATTGATCCCAGAATGCAGCGTGTCCTTGTGGTGCTATTTCTTAAATCTGAAAAATGTTTTAAAAGCCATCGATTCTTCTTTAAAATCTTTATTTTATTTTCCAAAAGAAAACACAAACTTTCAGGATTCCTTTCAAGAACCCTGACATAACTGAACTTTTTATTTCTATACTTTTCTGGGTCTATTTGTAACTTTTAGTCTGTTCTACACATTTTGTGGTCTACCAAGCAGAGGTGGGACCAAGTCAGTGTTTTGCAAGTCACGAGTAAGACTCAGGTCAAATCAAGTCCTAAACTTTGAGTTTCGAGTCGTAAACAAGTCATTATGTGCTATTCAGGTTTTAAGTTTTCAAGTTTTATTTGTCATGTGCAGTCAACACAGGGGTCAACAGTGCAGTGAAATGTGTTGGACGAGTCGGTCAGCTCAGCGGTATAACAACAATATAAATATAAATGTCAATCAAAGAAAACAATAAAAATATAATATATTAATAATAATATAAAGAGTAGGCAAGGAAATATGTAAAAAGGGAAGGGTTATGAAATAAATACGTATATGAATATATAATATAAAGGAGTATATACACAAGTGTAAAGTGTATTGCACAGTGAGTGCAGATATGTAACTGTAATGCCATTTTAACAACAGAGTAATAATATATCAATCTCAAGTCCAGGTGAAGTCACGAGTCATTGATGTTAAAGTCCAAGTCGAGTCTAAAGTCATCAGATTTGCTACCTAGTACTGATGCTTCAGCAACATTTGAGTCTATTTTAAATGTTGTGGTCTATTTAGTATTGATGTCTTATTGTAAAATAATCCAGTGTTTTTAATGACAGCCTGTATAAACCTGTGAGGATGCTGAAAGGTCAATAAACTAAACTCTGCTGCTCTGTTGTTCAGTTTTCCTGTGACGCTGGGAGTTTGTTGTGTTGAGTAAAGGTCACTGAACTGAGTCTAACCTTTAGCAAGAAGTGAAAACTGTAACAGCCATCAGAGGTAATATCCATTTCCACAGTTCCTACTGATTAAGCTGAGAGATTATCGATCAGAGCACCTGCACTCATCAGAAATGACATTGTGCTTTTACTCAGCGTAGCACTGAGTGGTGAGACCACTCAAGCAGTCACATTACCATCGCTCTGAATTTACGACCCCGGTATGTCCCCAGGAGTAAACCTTTTCCCTTTTGCTTTTGATTATCGGCAAACCCTCAGTCTTGATTTGTGGCGGGGAGTCCATTAGCTCACCGCGGCGTTCAGAGCGCCGTTATTTCACTTTGAATATTGGAGAATTGGGTAAACTGACCTCTCCCAGTGGCTGCACACGTTGGGGTCGTCCGGGTTGAGGGACGACGCCAGAGAGATCAGGCCGAACAGGTTGAGCCACAGCAGGGCTTGGGGGGAAACCCCGCCGGTCCCCATTGTCCTCTCCCCTCCGCCCTTAGGGAAGCAGAGAGACACAGTGAGGGACGAGATTTCGTCTTTAAAAGGCTGCGGTGTTGAAAGATAGATAGAAGGACTACTATTACCCTAAAATAAAAATCTGCAAAATAGAAAAACACTGTGTTATAAGGCACAAAGGGTGAGAACAAAACATTACGCTGGCTTCAAGACTTGAGGAGAAACAGGCAGCCATTTATTATTATCTCCAGAAATAATAAGGAAGAGAAAAACATGGGAGGGAAAACTTTCAGTACGACTCTCTAAAAAACTCTTCAAACAGTCCATCTTTACAAATAACTGCACCTGATCGCATTGTGCTCATGGGCAGTGGTGGAAAGTAACTAAGTACATTCACTCAAGTACTGTACTTAAATAGAGTTTTGAGGTACTTGTACTTTACTTGAGTATATCTATTTTCTGCTACTTTCTACTCCCAACTACATTTCAGGGAAGGGAAATATTGTACTTTTTACTCGGCTACATTTATCTGACAGATATAGTTACTAGTTACTCTTAAGACTTTATATTAAAAAAACATGATAAGCTTATAAAATACGATGCAATATTAATGTTAATGATAGTGTGTGTGTGTATAATTGCATGTGTTATGAATGAGTGTTCTGGCGTGTGTGTGTGGAGTGTGAGAGTGTGTGTGTGTCATAACTATGACTGATTCATTATACTTGAGTAACAGACGGGTGTTTATGGGATGCATTGTTGTCAAGTACTATGCTAAGCTACATGTCTTTTTTACTGTTATTGATAGATACATATAAATTGTGTATACTTAATTATAATAATTGCTGTAATTATTTCCTGGAGAAAGCCACTTTTCAAGGCCCTGGAGGGTTTTTAGGCAATTCTCCTTCACATTCCCTTGCAAATTATATATTGTATCTTTTTTTAATTTTTTATATGTGTAAATAAAGAAATGAAAAGATTAAACCAATGGTTCCCAAGATTTGTGGCTTGTGATCCCTCACAATACAGCGGCGCCACCAAGTTTCAGATGTTTAAGAGACTGCAGCAGTTCTACTTGAGAGTGATTTCCCCTCTAAACTTCACAATATTAACCATCTCACCACCCCTCAGATTCATATTGTGACCCTTTGGAGGGGCCCGACCCCCACGTTGGGAACCACTGGACTAAACTAACTAATATAAAGTAGTAAAACTGGCTCCAGCTCGACCAGCTGCAGCAGTAAAATGCTGCTTACGTAATGTCATATATAGTAATACATCAGTCACAAGGGCTATTTTTCTGCAAACCAAGTACTTTGGATACTCTCTAAGTAAAGCATCTGAGTGCTTCTTTCACCTTTGCTCATAGGCTGCACCCCATTTGGCTGTGCTGGCGTGCTGCAATGGGCGGGAAACGTGCTTCAAAAGGAGTGCAGGCAGGCGGCACATGAAGCAGTAGGTATGATGCTGGATGTCTGTCAGCTCAGAATCAAACAGCAGCAGGTGGTGGGCTTTTATTTAATCTTTTCACAGCTTTTAAAGTGTTTGCAGAGACAGTGCAGTACTTTACATTTGGATTCAGCCACTTCAAGCACTATCAAATATGTGTTTATTAGCAGGGCCGGGTTGTGGAGCCCTATATATATATATATATATATATATATACATATATACACACACACACACACACACACACACACAGTGGCCATTTTATTAGGTACACCTGTACAGTCTAATGTAATCCAATACAACAGCTCAGCCATAAATTCTACTTTTATGTGGCCTGTAATGTTTAGGAGGAGGTGCTAATTCAGCTATGTTGTTATATGTTATAGGTGGTGGTGATGTTGTACTGAGCTGCATTATATTCAGAGGTGTCTCTAATATTCTGACCCCAAGTGTATGTAAATAGTGAGGACAAACAAATAGAAACACCTCTCAATATGGTGTAGTTCAGTACAACACCACCTTTAACTATGACCTTAGTAATTTAATTCACACATTTCCAACTCTGTCAACAAAAGCAGAACGTTACAAGCTTCATAAAAGTAGAATTGATGGCTGAGTTGTTGTGTTGAATTGCATTAGATTATATGTATAGTATGAGAGCACGCCTTCCCTGTTGTAACCGGCCTATCAGGTCCAAAAGGTCGACAGAAACATACATATTCATCTCTTCTAATGCTCAGCAACAACAATGCCTCAGTTCAATGTTCAATACTGAAGCATAAACACATCACATCACAATGTTATATTTCTCAGTATCTTACTTAATTACATGTCATTTCATCACTCTGCTACTATCCCATTAAATCTGAGACTGAACATAGAAGTGGTTCTTTTGAGGAACAAACTCTGAAAGAACAGGCGATGTTTTCTTTTAAAATCTTTTTTGACAAACAAACTTGTCAAAATGATTTGTCTTCAACAACCCAAAGCTTGCATGAAGACTAGAAATTGTATAAGAGAGAATATGTCTCTCTCTCTGCATTTTCTGAAAAACTGAATTTGTTAGGGAGTGGGTGTAAACCAGTATGGAAGGAGAAAAAAAATGTAATTACTGTAATTCACGAGAGCGGCACAGAGCGGACCATTGATGAAAATGAATCAGTGGGACTAATGAGATAAAATTGATACAGCGATTTTAAAAACAACATCAACAGGCTATGTCACTGTCGGTGGGCAATGTCATTATACAAAAAGCAACAGGGAAAGCAATGCAAATATGGAGATTTCCCACAAAACGTGAACAATGTAAGACCCGATTCACGAAGCAATGAAACTTCTGCTTGGGGCGATCCACTGTTATTTTCTGTGGAGCGCAGGGAGGGCGGCTGAATGCACGTCAGGAGAAAAGAGCGCTGTTGAAAAGTTGAAATCTCCTGTACTTTATGCAAATAAAATAGCAGGGCTCGCATGCTCTGCTGAGAACGCCAATCAGCAGGCAACAACCCAACCCAATGTGGTGTTGTATGTCTGACACAACCAATCTTGTTTCCACAGAAATCACTCGCTGCTTTGCATAAAGGTTAGCTACAACAGTAAAGGCAGCAGCAGGGAAACATCAGTCTTTACTGAAGCTGTCAAATGGGAAAAACTGAATCTCAGTGCAAATGAATTTAAGGTAGCATCGACGCTTAGCTTCATAGATTTTACTGTTATTGTTGCATGTGCCACCACCTTTACAGATATGATGCAAGGGGAGAATTTAAGGCAATAGAGGTGGAAATTTCTGACACAATTATCGCCAAAAGCTTTTTTTTTCCACGTCAGTCTGAATTCCAAACAGCCGGATAGGACGGATATCTCCATCGAGGCACCTGCGTCTTCAACATGTTTGCACAATGAATGTTTCCTGGGAGTGTTGTTGACGGCAGCTGTGGGCATGACAGTGACATAAGAGTCCACAGCGGACCGATTCCTCATGCCATCGGGGCCATTTCAGCGGCACGCACACTGACAGCCCCGGAAAATCATGGTGATGATGAATAAACCCCTGAGTGACAGAGGAGGCATGAGCCAAATTCTCCCACCCACACCGTCCCGTAAAGGAACGACATCATGATGTTCATTTGTGGACAACTGGTGTTCTCATTATGTGAAATATGAGCGAGGCCGCGAGGAGACACTGAGAAGACAGACAGGCTGGATGTTTTTTTGTTTTCCTTACAGGTGTCTGCCATGTGGAGACAGGCTGCAGACAGGTGTTATTAAGGTGAAGCAGTGAATCAGCCTCCGCAAGATGAATCAACAGCGATGATGAGTTAAGTTTGACAACTGCATCGCTGACAAAACTGTGATAATAAGAATAATAATAACTTGATTTACACAGCACTTTTCAAGCTTAAGCACAAAGTCCTTTCCAGATTAAAGGATTTACAGAACAATTAAAAAATGTTAGCACATATATCAAGCAGCACCGAGCGCATACATAAACAGATGGAAGTGCAAAATAAAAGAAATAAGCTCATATAAAGCAGGTACAATTCAAGTAAAGGAAATAACCACATATATAAACAAATAAGATGCAAATATAAGAGATGATCTCATATAAAGCAGAGAAAAAGCCAAAAAAGAACAAACTCTTGAATTTAAAACAGATAAAAGTGTAAAAATATATGGAAGTGCATATAAAAATACTAAAATGATGATGCTGAAACAAGCACAATTAAAATATGTAATGACAATAAAGTTATATAATAATATGAGAAGAAAATATGAAAGTGATGTGATGATGGAAAAGGACATTGTTAAGTGCAGACCATCTGGTAAAAGTGAGTTTTAAGGATGCACTTTAAAAGCTGCAGTGGAGTCTGTTGGTCTCTCACTGAGGGGAAGGCTGATCCAGAGCCGGGGACCAAAACCCAGAACGCTCCCCTGGTTTTCAGTCTGGTGGGTGGAACAGCTAAAAGGTTTTGATCAGCTGATCTCAGGGCCGCGGCTGGGCTGTAGTAATGATAATAACTGAATAGTAAAGCGAGGGAGACAAACGCACATGTGCTGGGTCAAGTTTGGTCAAGGAAAAAAACCCATTCTCAATGTAATATTGTTAATTTATGAAGACTTTATTTATTTCATTTTGCCAACATAATGTCCAGATCTCAATTAGAGGAAATGTAACCTTAAAATGAAGGTTTACTCTAGCAAGCTAGTTTAGCTAGTTGGCTACCGATGTGATTAAAAATGAGCAACATAAACAAAATACATACATGAGAAATGCTCCTTACATGAAAATATGTATGTAACCCCAGCAGAAAAGATACGTTTTCTCTCAGAAATACTGTTGGTCATTAATCACAATAATAAGAGAATTTAATGTGGATGGGAAAGAGGCATAAGACATCCCAGAATGACTTGTATCATTGTGTGTTTTTTCAAAATTCCCAAATAATAAAAGGAATGTCCCTAAGGATGAGATCCCATCCCATCTCTTGGAGAAAAGTGTCAACAAACCGCTGGCTAAATAGCTGAAAGTCTAAATAATATCAAATATTAACACTAAAGCAGTCGATTCAGCTCATTTAAAAGCAACTAAACTGCTACAAATATGTAAAACAACAAAATGAGCTAATTTAGGATATTCAAATGGTGTGACCACAAGGCTAGCAGTGGGGGTAGCCATCTTGGAGTAATGCATGAACAGTCCCAGTCGTAATAACAAGGGGTTTTCCTGGTCTTCCCATTCTGCTGGCATTGCGTGAATGCAGCATAAGCTGACTAAACACATCCTGACATATCGCTGAACGCACAGAAATTAAACCTGACATCTGGATAAGAAGGCAACCAAGACAATTTTCCAACACACTTAAGTGTTTCTTTAAATTAGAAAAGTACTTATTTTTGGTAAACCCATGGCTCAAACAAAGGAGCATGTCCAGAGATAAATATCAGATTAAATTTGAATTGAGGGATCAATTCAAACCTAACGTAAGTCAGGAACCAAAAATGTTACCTCGAGACACAAAATGCAGCTTACCTTGAGCAAAACTGAGTGTGATGAATAATAATCTGCTGTGAAACGGAACTCTATCGCAAGAAAAAGACCCCCAGTGGATGACGGTGTTGGGACCGGACCTCAGGAAACCTGTGTTTAAGACAGAGAGGAACAAATGTATAGTATTACCATGAACACACACACACATATACACGTGTACTGTATATATTCTTATCTTTAAGGGATTCAGATAAAAGTTGGTGGTGCAGATTTTCACCCCACATACTGTAGTTTTTCCCAAATGTTGCACTGCAACAACGTCTTAATCATCACCTTCTAGTTGGACGCACCTGAGGACACGAAAAACTGCAGAGAACTCACTTCCTCAAATAAATTCAATTTCAGCACATACAGGTGGAAGCTTCCATCTGATATTCCTTAGGATTAAACCGAGAGATAATTCAGAACCATCAAACATTCATTCAGTCAGCAGTGGTTTTACCTGAGCTCTGCCATATATTATCACTGCAGTTCATGAAAAGTAGGAAAAAAAACCAGCATCAGAACCAAAAAACCACAGAGCTTCGAGGTCTTTAATGTGCGTGAGCAGTATGTGAATGTACATTTCCGTTTGTGGTGCGTGTGTAGGCTTTGTGTTCACTGGCTGCTGTTTCTCATAAGCAGCAACTCACAGCGACAGAAAATCAATAAAAACACTGTTATTGTTAGTCAAACAATATTTTCCCCGGCCCTGATGAATGTCTCAACATCAGGGCTTTGCAGCGCAGAGCTGTCAGAGGGTGAGCTTACACAGAGCTGCCAAGATGTGGCACAGACACTGGTATTATGAGTTTATAGGGGAAGAGGATATGATGTATTAGAGTGGGTGAAAAAGAGAGACGTACGCCAAAATAACCCTATTAGAATGAACAACAGGAAACAATCAGATCAGTGGTTTCAGATACTAAGAAATGCCCATTTCTTACTTCTGTTTCATCTTTACGCTACATAGGCATAGAAAACATTTTTTAGATAACCTGCTACTTGTACAGGAATCATACTGGATCTCCACCTTATGGTCTCAGCTCTGAATTTGATCTTAAATGCTTCTTGTTTACGTAATATATATACTGATTCATCCATTTTTGTATTATTGGACTGATTCTCACAGCAAAGGTTAATCAGAACTCTCACTATGTCATGAGTTAACATCTGATATGTACTTAGATAGACCTACTCGTGTTGTAAATGAGCGTATATATAAAAAACAAGTTGTATGATTGTATCTGTGGGTGGATTTCATTTTTTCCCATTAGTGAGGCCTTGCAGAATTACAGCAGCATATGTTAGAGACGTCAACTCTGGAAACCACGCCCACCGGAGGGGAAAACAGTTGGCGCCACAATCTGCAACCAAGAGCTGAAACGCTAACAAAATGCCTGCAGCAGCTAACAACATCAGATTTCAGCATGTCAGAGGATTATTTTAGCGCCCTGTGTCTACCAGAGAGGACAAACTCAATACTGTGGGTCTGTCTCAGTGTCTCTTCTCAAGCTAAGCTACTGTAGCTAGCTAAGACACTTGCTAACTGATTTAGCCACATTCCACTACACAAGTTGCATACTGTCAAAATGCTTTAGCTTAGCTTACAGCAGTATAGTTAGCCTAAAACTGACATCTGGATATTTGACTGAGCAGTGACACGTAGACACACTGAGTGTCAGGATCCCACAGAGTTCCCATTCTCTTTGAATTAGCAAAAAGACAAGCACACCACTTCTGTCAGACGGCCATCTATTGGTGTTTGAGACGCAAGTTACTGATTCATATTTTAATACGAGGTAATGTTTATTGGGATTTACATGAGCCTTGTATTTATATTGTCATCTACAGTAGATTTATGAAAAATAATATAAAAGATATGATGTGATCTATAAAAGGGGAGACTTTAACCTTTCATCCGGGGGCCAAATATTTTTATTAGAGGGATTTGGTCCATGAGTCACTATTTGCCAACTAGAACTCCATGTTTCCCACATTTCAGCATCTGTGAGTGTATTTTTGCAAACTGTCTGGTGTCCTTCTATCAGTCTGGTTATTCGGATGGCCAGCTGTAGACACAGCCTAATAATGACGATAATGATGGACCCTGAAATCCTGACATTTCAGAAATTGTTCTGTACGCTTCTCCAGTTCTGTGCCTCCCAACAACTCTGCCGGAAAACTTTACAGACAGTTGCTTGAACTTCATGGTAGAGAGTTTCTGCTCTGATCTGTCGGACTTCATACAGACAAATGTGTTCCACTGAAACTGTTCAGTCAGTTGAATTGGCCACAAGTGAACCCAAACCATGTTACTGAATTACTGCAAAAAAAAGAGACAAAAACACACTTTTCAGTTCAATTTGGAAGGTTTACGATGGCGTTGAAACTTGAATAAAAATGTCTGCTTGTGTCTTTTTATTGATTTGTAATTCTCTGTTAATATAAAATTCTCCTGGTACCTTGTAGTGTTATTTTGAGCAGATCAGCGACAAAATGTCCCAATAAAAATGCAGAAAAGGTCAAGGGGGTTCTGAGAGTGCAAACACAAAACCAGTTATTTGATGGAAGTAATGAAAATACTGTCACTGTGTGCAGCTAGAGAGGAGAAAGACACACAGCTTCAACAGTTTGGTTTTAATTTACTCGACTCATTACAGTCTAACAAAGACATCTTTCCCTGTGACAACTTACTCATCGCATGGCACAATTGATATATCTATCCTATTGGCTGCTTCCTGTAATGAACGCTTAGCAAAGGTCATCATCCCCCACAGTTTAATTAACAACGTCGATCCCAGGTTTTCCCACACAATGAGCCACCAAATGGTCAAAACAAGTTGATTCACATCCACAACCAGGACCAAAATGTGTCCACACGCTCCGGCTTTAGAGCTACCACAGACTAGCAAAGCCATCTGCAACCATACAGACCTTTAATATGCGACTCAAAGCTTCATTGACCAGTATGCTCCCCTGTGTCCAATACTCAGCAGAGTTACAGTGTGCTGACAGTAGAAAGAGACCAGTCGATCTCCTCAGTGGTCTCCCAGGGCTCCTTGGTAATCTAAACTCAAAAACGATGGCAAAGCAGCGCACAGTTCACTGTATCCGAGACAGTTTAAAGGGCCACTCCTGTCAAACACACCAACATGCAACTAAATATGTGTTAAATGATCCTTAATTGTTAATAGGATGGGGCGTAAGTGGGTCAAGATGCCTCAGCAACATGAGAAAGACGCTTTATATGTTTCAGCAACGACAACAACAACAGACTCAGCTGAATTAATACATTAATTAAATGGTTCATCAAAGAAATATTAACGCTACCTCAGATCCTTCAGGAACAGGATGCTGTTATCTTCAAACACATTTAATAAATCATGAGCACTGTCAAAGGGCTGTTTTTTTCCCCAACAACCAAAACTGACACTAACAGGGAGCGAATCTCACAACCAGATGATGACCTTTAGAAAAAAGAGAAAACTAATTACTTGTACTGGTCATTTTAATAATAGAGACATTTTACTAATTAACACTGTTAGGTCTTCAGCTGTACATGGGCTGACTCACCACCACCAACACCACCACCACTCAAGTGCAAGGCTTTAGTTAAAAAATCCCGACAGCAGTCATGAGCAGCTGTTAAGGTGGAGTTAGTGGACCTCAACCTCAGTGACCCATATGATGCAGCCTCTCTCTCTGCACAGTGTCTTTAAGAGCTACGCTCAATTGGCAACGCCCCAATCTGTGAAATCACCCTAATCCGCCCATTCACCCTTCATCTCGCCTTGATCAATGGTCACCTATGGGCGAAGGGGAGCTGAGGATGGAGGGATGGTATTGATGGTCATGGAGCCCGGTCAATAAATTGATCACTTTAGTCCCTTCTATCTTTAAGACACGCTGCTTTTGTCGATTAAGGTGTTCTTGCATTTCACTGCAGATGGTTTTCAAATATTAGTCTTATTAAACTTGCAAAACAGGCTCAACAACGGCTGAGAAATCTCTACAGGGTCACAAAAACTACAAAGTGGGAACTTTATTAGAATAATAATGCATGCCCCTGCTGCATCTGTTATGCACTTAGTGACTTAAAGGATAAGTCTGGTCATCTTCTATTTTTTTTTTATTGTCAACGAATCCAATGAGTAGACCAGCAGGGTGTTTCAATAATCATTTATAATGCCCTCCTTCACTTCCCCTCTGCACCTAATATTATATAGCACCATACGTTACATCAGTGGCCTCTTAACAAATGAGGGGGCAGGGTCCAAGTGGAGCGGAGGATTTCGAAAAGGAACGCGTTTGCCCTTCAGACTCCACAAATACTATTCAATGACAAATCCATTGGCAGTTAGCCATTTGCCTAACTGCCAATGCTGACTGCGTTTTCAGCAAATGGTTGCAATATGTGATTATAAAGTGAGATCATCAGTGTCTTCAACATCAATGAAAAAAATGCATTATATCGCAGTTTTTGTTTCTATCAAACTGATGCTGGTTCTCGCAAATTACGCAATGCATGCTGGGTACAGTACTGGAACGTCACTAAACATGTTAACTGGGATTCCCCTGTTAAACCTACTATAAATACCACAAAGCCAAAAACGCGTTGGTCTGTCTGCCTTGTGGCACTCAGCCCACTGGCCACTGACCAAAAAGTGGTCACAAATATATAGTTTCATTTTTTTTAAAAAGGCTCAGTTATTTCCTAAAACGGCTGGTCACTGTAGTTTTTAATCAAATGTTACTCAAGAAAGAGTAAATAGTGTGTTTGTTAGGAACTACTTTCAGATGCGGATTAATACACATTTGTAGTTCTAGTATTTATGGCAGCAGGACGGTGTATGAGGGATCGAGTCAAAATAAACTACAGTGTTGCTCTATTCAAAACCGCCTACTACATACTACCGACGAACACAGTATGCAGTATATACTTCATAGTAGTATGCAGTATGTAACTGTCAAATAGTTATCTTGCAGTATGCTAGGTCATGCTGTATGCAGTAAACTGCAAGCAAATGTTAGCCAACTCGCTAACCTCAACGGGAAATTATATTAGTAAGCTAACAGGCTCGCAGAAGGCTAGAAGGCGGAACAAACTTGTAAATTTGACCTTGTAGATCTGATATGAGAAGATGGTTGCTTATTTCTCGCCTCAGATTTGTTCAGAAACAGATTTTGGCGACTGCTAACATGATATAAGTGAAAGTTTATGTAACGTTAATGGCAAACCACCGCCAGCGCTTTGCATTGTGGGACACAGTAGGCGAGGTGGACTGGTCCGATGCACACTGGAGAATTTAACAGAATCAGTACGACATCTGGGTATTTTTGGCAAACTGCAGATTTTGCTTTTGCTTGCATACTACATGCTACATGCTACACACTCAGTGAGGCTCACTGATGTGTTTTTAATAGTTGGAAAACAATGGAGCTCTATGGCACAGAGGAAGAAGATATATCAGGCTTTTACACAAAGTACTTGTTAGTAGATACATTCACTGTTGGTTTTGTAATTTTTTAATGGGATGTGTTGACTATAAGAAAAATAAGGAACAATGCTAGCCTTATCCTTTAAATGAAACCAGCACTGAACACATGGGTCATCACACTGCCCAAGTCTAGGAGGTCTTAATACTCTATGACAGGTATGGACGTCCTTTTAAAGTAAATGTGTCAAGTAGGATATTGTTGAATGTCTCATTTGGTGGATTTCTGTGGCATTTTGTTCTGTGAGTGCAGTAATAAGAGACACTGGCTAGTTTGACACTGGATCAGCCACATGATGAAATGACACTGCGCTGCATGGTGATCACAGTCATCGTAAATCACAACATTGCATCATTGTACAGTACAACCACAACAAGCAGGGCAGCCACCAGTGGAAACCTGACATCTCTAATTTGGACAACCTTCACTTCTTAATAGCAACAGTAGTCAGAGAAAGTTATGTTTGCAACTTTTGTGGAGAATCAGAAAACTGCTGTCTGGGTTGCTTTCTTGAGGCTTTATCACAAGAGACAGTGGGGGGAGAAAATCTATATTTCAAGATGCAACATTAAAGATTTTCTAGAGGCAGAATGCAGTCCACCCTGCCTCGTATAACCCCTCATAGTGCGTAATGTCTTTGGCTCCTGAGGCCATTTAACTTGAACCTAATATATAATTAGCCGCAGGAAAACCCAAGCTTTTCCTGTTTTGCAGTTCCCTCTTGGTATCAAGGACAATGAAGTAATAGCTTTTTAGGAGGAGCTGAGTGTGCAAGAGAGCTGAGAAAGCATTTCTGCCTTGCAGGACAGAGAGGCCTGATGAGGGCAGTGGGCGAGTGAAAAGCATCCATCATCCATGTAAACATGTTATACTACAAAACAGCACAATCTCTTTAAACACAGCAACATCTAATCTCAAAGCGTAGACCCCCACTGCCATATTAGCCAGATAACTTGTCCCAGGATATTCAAGAAATTCTGCAAGTGCAGCTCTTCAAATGTACACTGTAGGCTGAGGAATAATGTCTACACAGAAGGCGGCCTAAAAAAGGTTTAGAGACTCTTGCCCGAGCAGCGACAATGTCATTTTTTACACTCGTCTTCACATAAACTGTTGTCAACAACATAAACTAATGGCTGTCCAAAAACAAGATTTCACCATGTGAATCACCATCAATGTCATGCTCTACCTGAAAAATAGGAGCACTTCAGAGTAAATGGGCTTCCTCGTCTGAGTTTTTTGTGCTTCTCTGCTCTTTGTGCGATTCTTAAGAAGGTGGGATGGAGTGTTTGATGATGTTTTGAATTGTATGATAATTAACCATCTGTGCAATGTTCATCCGCCTACGTGCCCTCAATTGTGTTCACGATGTAGCAATTCATCAGAAGGTCCCATTCAACTAAATCGTTGGCAAACAAAAAATGAATTCACCCTGTTGCCCTCCTTAATCAAACATTACACTAAATGTAACCACCTTTTCTCCAGCTGTCCTTAAAGCCATTCATGTGCTGTGTGATGATTCATGTGGGAGAAGTGTGCCATTATTAGGCAAGGCAACTTTATTTGTATTGCACATTTCATACACCAGGGCAATCTAATGTGCTTTACAGGGTAAAAAAAAGACAGCAAAGGGAAAAGATTTACAATTTAAAAGTGCAAAAACACAGACAAGCGATACAAGATGAATCAATAACATACATGACATGAGAAGTGGATGTTTAGATGTGCAGATGTTGTAACTCAAAGATCCAACTCAGGTCTATACAACCTCAACAGAACTCATATGTGTTGTTACAGCCAGTGGTGACCAAGGCTATCCTCAACCGAAACAAACTGTTAGTTGATCAATCTTGATTGGTTATAGGCTTTCTGCATCGATTAAACTACTGTAATCTCCAGTAAAAATGTTCCTCTGCAGATGGAGGCAGGCATGCAAACGGATCTCTTAAAATCAAGGACTTATAAAAGACCAAAGCTCTGCATTATCCATTATTTCCAGTAATGACTAATAGCCCATTCCCTACTAAAAAAGACTAACATTCAGACTGCAGGCAGAAGTGGCCCCAAATCTGATTTTTCTGCTCATTTGTGACTTTTTTTTTATAACAGTGTGAACAGAACAAATCACATGGAATCTGATCTTTCCAATTCTGATATGGGCCACTTTCATAAGTGGTCCTAAATCAGATACAGGTCTGAGTTTCTGCAACGCAACCTCAGTCTGAACAGTCATTCATGCGGCTTTTACATCACTCTAGACGCTCTAGACTCTATTCATCACAATTCTGCGCTGGCGGGAGTCACTCTGTGAATACAAACATTAATTAAACTCAAAAATGAAAAATTTGGTTCTCTTGCTCCTCGTCCTCATTCTCGTTATCTGCTCACAAATTCGACACAAATGACCGGCTAACCAACCAACATTGCGATCTCTAGAGCCCCAGGGCAAGCACAGTTTTTGGCGTGGTGTAACAATCTTTTGTTTTTGTTACCTTTTTTTTTTTGGGTTACAATCCTTCCACTGCAGCTCAACAGGGAAACACTGTCCACTTTGGAAGACATCTACTTGATTTGACGAACTCAGACTACTGAAGCTTCATATCAGCTTCAGATAAACTTTGAACAAAACAAGGACTGTGGGTTCTGTCCCCCCTCACTTACATTGAAAGAGCGTTAGCAAGGGATCTCTTAATGTCCAATATGAACAGGAGGAACGATTACAGCAAGAAACCTGACTAAAACTTAGTTTTAAGTGCCCATAACTTAATAGTTATGAGTCTGACTCACTTGAAATATTATATAATTTAATCTCATACAGAGCTTTAATATTTCTGCACAGGATTTAACACACTGTAGGTCTCCATCTGTAATATAATGGGGAACAAAGGCCCAGCAGTGTTTATACAACCCCATGACAAGTGCTGTACATCTGTGATAGTTCCTGTGGGAAGGCTAACACTGGTGTCATGGTGACGGTTGCTCCGTCCTCCTCTGCCTCCAGATCCTCCTCCTCCTCCTCACCTGCTCTCTCCAGTTTACCTATATATTAGGTTCTGAGTTTGATGCTTTCACCAACCATCTGCCGACATTTTGGACCGTCTCCACTTGTCACCCCATGAGTTTCATGTTCGTCACCTGATCTAATCACCTCTAATCAGTTGTTGTTTGTTAGAACATTTTTTAGTTGTATTGTTGTTGTGTTCCCACCTGTTTTGAACATCCTTTTAATTATCAGCCTGCCCACATAACTCTTATGGACTTATTTGCCACTTTCATCTGCCTTTCACTGGCTGTAATCCTGCCAAAAATTAAAGTTTCCTTCATTTATATAAAACCTGCATGTAAAGTCTACTTTTAAGTCGTTGTTCTGTCCTCACATTTCTGGTAAAATGTCCTGTGTGTCACACTGGGTGTATTACAAAACATCCATCACAGTCCATTCTTCAGTAATCACTCTGGATTCTTGAAGGTCATTTAGTTTAGTCTTTAAATTTCACTAGATCAAATTTGACATGCACATCCTGTGCTCACACAATGTGTAATGATTACCACCACTGCCTCTGGAACCACACGTTGCGAAAAAAATTATAATATAGAATTAAAAACTGCCACACCTTCTACTGTCAAACATTTGGGCTCAGGAGGTGGACTGCACAATAAGGAATCACCAATACAAAGTGTTGCCAGTAAAAATGACCCAAAAAGTGCAGTTAACAGTAATCTATCCAAAGTTTTCATAAATAGTACATACTGTAGAATAGATTCCATTATTTTTACATCGATCTTATCCATTGAGTTTCTGTACAGGAAGCAATATAAGCACATTTAACCTAAAAACTGAATTCCTGCCAACAGACAGCTCTGCTAATTCCAGTTTATACCACAAATCTATCCACTGTGATTAGAAAAATAATCCCTTCAGTAATTGACCTGCTTTCCCAGATGACATATTGAGCGTGCACAGTATGATGCATCACCAAAAATCTCCAATCTTTCCAAGTATCTTGCAGTGTTAATATACAAACTAGTACACATCGTGCAAATGAAAGAAGGATCAATGTACAATACTGCATAATGAGTACAAGCTGTATAATGACTGCTGGTTACTTTCCCTTTGAACGTATGCCTGAATGAGGTTGCGGTCTGCGGAGCATAAATAGTTGATGTGGCCTGAGTCTCACACATACACACTAAGGGGTTTCTGAATCATGGGTGCCCCAGTTTTTGCTTTTCTATTATGGAGCCTCTCTCAGGACTCAGCGATGTGTGGGGGCGGGCAAACCCACAATGACAAATCTGGACAGTGACATGGTCGACGGGGTTTCTGAACACTGCCTTTTTCTGTCACAAAACGCTGTCATGGCATGCAAAACTTAATCAAAGTGATGAAATCTCAGGACGCAAGGCAGCCAACACAATCGCTTAACTATTCACACCGCAAGATCTGCTTTCTTTGTTAGGCTACTGTATTTAAATCTGAACACACGCCCCAGACTTGAAAGGCATTTACGTCTAAAAGTGCAGCCACAGAGAAGGAGGTGAAGGCGATGAGCTTTCATCAAGGTCTGCAAGAACAAACAACTGATGCAAACTCTCGACATCCCAGCAGGAACTTTTCTCCCGAGAGCGTCGCGATGTCAGCTGCGTAATTCATGAGTGAAGCCTGTCAGGCAGCCGAGCCGCTGTGAGGTATTCTGAAGCCCAGGCACAACTCACACAACTCACTCTCTGTAATTTGTCAGGCTGGCTGGCCCCCACTACACCCACCTTTACATTGATTAGAAGCCTAAGTATGATGCTGATTAAGCACTAGGCTTTACAGGTTCAATCAGGAATGTTTCGGACCGTATAGATTTTTTGAAGACTTAGCGAGTATGTTCTGGAACTATTTGACTTTGACTGAAAATACTACTTTTGAAACTTTCTAGACCTAACATGACCGTACGCGCAGGTCAGATTTAGCACAAATTGGTAAAGATACAAATAATGCAGGTACATGATTAGAGTTGCATTAGTAATGTTTGAAATATCACATGTAGGCTACAGCTGTACGATTAATCACATTAACACCATGATTAATGCCTCTATGATTCTGCCGTATTTGCATCAGCAGGAAGACATGCTGCATCAAACTAAGCGCTCCCAAGTTCTCCGCAGGCTGAATCAACATAGAACGAGTACGCGTTACACCACGGGTAGAGAAGGAAGAACATCGATATCAATACATCTAACGATTTAGAGACAGGGGAGTAAAATACAATGAAAGAACAACAAAAACTGTTAGAATAGAATAAACAGAGTAAACCATGTGATGGTGAGGAAAAACAAATATATTTGTCCTCCAGCTCTGACGAACATTTTGTGTGTAAAAGGTTTTGCAGTCTGCTGTGTGGAAGTTCTTTGTATTCAAAGACAATGATGACAGGGAGAAGCACATACGTTACATTGCAAGAAAGGCTGCAACTAACGATTATTTTCATTATCGATTCATCTGCCGATTATTTTCTTAATTAGCCGATTAATTGTTTTATTAATAAATTGTTAAAAAAATAGGGAAAAAATGCCATTCACAATTTCAGAGCACATGGTGATGTCTACAATTTGCTTGTTTTGTCCGACCAACAGTCCAAAAACCTAAAGACAGTCAATTTACTATAATATATGACAAACAAAATCAGTAAATTCTCACATTTCAGAAGCTGAAATCAGCTTGAAAAATGACTTAAACGGTTAATTGATTATCAAAATAGCTGCCTCTTAATTGTCTTTCAATTGACTAGCCTAATCGATGAATCAACAAAAACGTTGCAACTCTAATTGCAAGCAAAGGTAACACAGCAAATATGTTCAACCACCTGAAACATTGACAAAATATATACAAATAGAAAATATAATGAAGCTATTAAGGCCAAGTCAACTGGCCACCCAAACATGCATAACAGGAGCTTGGTACAGTTTAACAAGGTGCAAAAAGACTACAGAGGTTATGACTTATCACCTAGCAAGATATATGGCTCCGGTCAACACTGGGGTTAATGCTACACTAGGCAAACTCTATGCCCTCCCCGACGATTCTTCATCTGCTCTAATGTTATACACGTTAAGTGTCGAGCAGCAGTCAAGACAAAATATGAAGAATGCATCACTTTTGAGGCCATAGCAGATTTATTGTTAAGCCAAACTATGGAGTTGTACAAGAGCCTGACAGTTCGTCTTTATCAGCAACGACTTCTTCATAAAAGGTCCGAGCCAATAGACAATGTTTTCCCACACACGGGACTGAAAGATGCTCTCACCTGTTGAGTATTATAACTTAATAACTGACCAGGCCTCAGTGTTACATCTGGCTATACGTGAGCTGTACAACTAAAATTATACACACAGGAAAACAATTGTTCAAAGGTGTTCCCATTAATGGCCGACAAGAGACTTGGTTGATTAAATTAAATTTAGCGTTCCATGCAACTGGATATCAAAAACAAACAAACAACAACCAGTAACACTCATATTGTTTGGTCTGCCTGCACGAATATATGGAAAACAATTAATGCAATAATTCAGTAATTTAAAAAATGGCATTTCTAAGAAACGTGGGAGAAAACAATGATTCTCAAAATTGTGATTTTCATTTTGATGACAATCGTGCAGCCTTAGTGAAAATTACAAAATGCTTGAACATAGTTTGACAGACAATTGACAGACACAAGTGGTTGTTTTCATTCCAATTTCCCACAACATGGGTAACAAGAAATCATTTACAAGCTCAGAAATGTGTTTATTCAGTTGCATTATCAAATACTGTTAGTTCCCGCTTCAAATGCCTAACCAATGCATTTGACCATGGATAAACAAAGCCTGTTTGCAATGGCCTGGTGCAATTACACACTGGGCTTTACAATGAGGACAGACAATAACAGACTGTTATTTCCTGTTTCAGGTTTCAAATGGCCAAAATGTTTTGAGTGTAAAGGCCCTGGTGCCGTTGGGTTCAAGCAGCAGTGAAGACAAAAACAATGAAGGTCTCTGTCCTACAAGTTCGGTACACATTTAATACTTTTCTGTGAGAGCTTCAATCTGTCTGGCACGGAGCGCACAAGGGCTCGAGATCTGGAAAATAACGAGTTGCAAATTCTTTTCTGACAGCTTTTCAGACCATGATGTGATAAATACAGACATCACCGGATCAATAGGCTGCTATGGTGTCAGATTCTCTTGTTTTATAGATGCCAGCTTTGCTTGATTGTAGGTTTATGTTTTTTCTTTTCTTCATTTTCTCAATTTTAGGTTTTTCTATATCATGGGTGCCTGGTTTAGCTTCTCTAATTTGACTTTATGCACACGACTGTTTCCCGTTTTTTGAGGAAACCTTATTTGTCACAACCGTGCTGATCCAGAGTAAAATAACAAACTGTACAACTCGTCTCAATTCGTTCAGTAGAGTTGATCTTTTATCCCTGCCAGGAATCTTTGGTCTAAGTGGGTTGTGTTTCCTCACGTGTCTCTGAGATTATGTGTTCATCGCATTACATGTACAGTATTTTCCCAGTGCTAAACCAACGCACATGACAGCTGTTTAAGACATATTTCATTGTGAAAACATTGTATTTAAATCTGTCGATCACGATATTTTTGAAAAAACGTTTAGAAGAGTTTAGTAAATCCTGATGATTTTCCCTCTGTGGTGGTATAATGGAAGGTCAGACTTTATAACTCAAATGTACCCCAGCTGGAGGGAGGATATTTTTTGCTCTGTGTTCTGCTGTTTCAATAAAGTGCACTAACAGTCCTGGTGGCAGCAGGATCATTAGGAGTCAACATGTCTAAGTTTGAAAAGACCATATCTGCCACCAGCTCAGTTTTGAAGGTTGATGTCTTATCTTTTTGGCCTAATCATTAATGGAGGACAAATGTTTGAAATCAATCTGCCTTTAATAGTTGTTGCTCTTATAATAAAGAGTTTAAAAGCAAATAAAGATTCATCGCAACACAATGAGTCTTTTTCCAACTTTGTGAATGTGAACACACTGGGTTTAAAATGATGTTTATTAGATCATTGATCTAAGATGATTATTATCTTTCGGCTTATCTTTAGCAGAACAGAGCAGAACTTCTGCAGTTTATTATTTTGCTCAATGACACTTCAACAGCATTAATGCAGTTAAAAAGAAACTCCAGTATTTTTAAATATCCTTTCGTCTTCCTGCAACAACTCAACCTCTCGCGAGACTTCAGAGAGAGACTTTCTGTTTCTGGTTAAACAAAAAGGATCTTCCTCTTTAACAAACCGTCTGTCTCTGTAGGGATCCTTTCCATAATGTTGTCAGACACAACAACAGTCTGAGCCTGTCAGTGGCAAAAACAGTGGACAGACTTTTTACAAACACAGTTACCCCAAAGGATTACGTTGCAGCCATTGCAGCCTGTTTGTGGATGCCGGCTGAGGCGATCTACTGGACCAATTCCAAAACATTTGGTAACTATTAGTCATTTAGACCACAACATTTGTAAAAATAGGGCCCAGGTTTAAAAAACCGGAGTTTCCCTTCAAAGGGTGGTCTGCCTGTTCAAACATGCCTGTCATCCCATGGCAGGTTTAAATCATCACTGGTGCAGCCTATTGTTTTCAAAAGCCACACAGCAAATTGAATAGAGATCACCTGTGATCACATGTAATTTTTAGGCTAAAAACACCTGTGTTAGCTGCTGGTTAGTCAGTTTCCTGGTAAAAAGAACATCACGAGACAAAGGAACATTCAAAACAAATTTGCATCAAGGTTATTGAAAAGTATCAATCAGAGGAAGGATCCAAAAAAGTTTCCCAGGCAGAAAATATCCCTCAGAGTACAGCAAGGTCTGCCATAAAAATGTAAAGAATATGTCAAAGCTGTAAATCTGCCTCGAGCGGGCCATCCTCAGAAACTCAAAGTGAGTGTCTGAGTGAGAGAGGGAACCAGTGAGTTAGGGAGACCCCTAAAGAGACCTATGGCAGCTATGAAGGAGCATCAGAGCTCCATGGTTGAGATGGGAGACTACAGTTCACCAGTCACAGCTTCATGGCAAAGTGCAAAAGAGAAAGCCACTGTTCAAAAACTCCAATTACATTTGGGCTAGTGATTGCCAGGAGGTATGCTGGAGATCCTGAAACAACGTGGACGAATGTTCTATCATTTAGCTTTTCAGCCATCACATTAAATGCCATGTTTGCCGCTCATCAGCTGAAACGCACCTTCCCAACATGAAGCTGCGGGGTGTTTCTCTGCAGCAGGTTCTGGAAGAAGGCTTGTGGAGGTTGAGGGTAACATGAAAGCAGCAAAATATTGAGAAATCCTGCAGGAAAACCTGCTGTAGCCCCCGAGAGAGCTGCCAACTGGGAGAAGATTTATTTTCATGCAAGAAGATGACCCCAACGTAAAGCCAAATCCCCACAGGAATGACTTCAAAACAACACTGATGTGTGTGACCTCTAAATGATGACACACATCTCAGATTTTTTCAGTGATTCAAATAGGTCTGGAGTTGTGCTTATTGACGGCTGTTTCCACCTGTTGGAGAAACAGTCGACCAATCAGAGCTTCGTAGGTGGGATCACGGCTGGCAACATTATTTTCCGGGACGAATACATCACTCGTAACGGATTGGTTGGGGCAAAACAAAAGAAAACACCTCCCTATTGCTTTATCAGCTAACGTTACCAAGCAACCAATGCCAGATCCATGCAGTGTAGCTAAGTTACAGCTAGCTGGCTAACCTTACCTTAGCTTAGTTTACAGTTAGCTAGTTGGCCGCCCCTGCCTTCCATCACTCTTGGCTAGTAGAAAGCAATCATTAGTTGCCGTTGTTTTGTACCGTAAATGATTGTACCACATAATTTATTGTTGGCTAAAATCCACACTGTTTGTCATCATACATAAATTAGTATCATGGATCACTTTAGCTGGTTAAGTCATTTGGCAAGCTAGCCAACTAACATATCTACTCAGATAGTATTTTGCGAGCGATAATGTTAGCGAGCAAGCAAGCTAAGGTTAGCCAGCTAGCTCTAACTTAGCTACGCTGCATGGATCTGGTGTTGGTTGCTTCGTAACATTAGCTGATAAAGTAATTTGGAAACAGCAAGCTAGCCAATTTCGGGAGTCTGGATGAATTAGCCAGACAGTATTTTGTTACTTTAGCTAGCTAGCAATTCGTCTACATTAGCAAGCAAGCTACATGGACTTTGTGTTGGACTCTGTGTTGCGGTTGATCATTTGTTGACGTTAGTGGACTACATTTCTAAGCTAACGTTAGGGGGGCACTGTAGGGGATCTGAAGAGAGGCAAGGCACTCGGGACCGCGCATAAACGTCACATCCTTTGGATTTTCCCTGAAAGTCCATTACATAGAAATCAATCCACAGCCCCCCTGAAAGTCGGGGAAGGTTTCATTTGTTAAGTTATGTTGCAATCCGTTCACACATTGGCAATACAAAGCGATTACTAAATGTAAATTGCTACATATAGTACCTTTAAGTCGTGAAAGCACTGCATATTTAACACCTAAATGAAAATATATTTAACTTCCACACTATTGAAGTTATAATTCCTGGCAGCTCTGTCTGCACACTCGCCCAGAGCTGTGCTATAAAGTTCAGAACTTCCTCTGAAGGCGGTGCGCTCCCCTGTGCCTATTGACAGACAGTAAGAGGAGTTAAGCCAGGAGGCTGCGGGTTAGTGATGATATTCCCCTGGGTGAGCTGGCACACATAAGAAGACATATCAGCACTATTTGTAAAAAGTCACACACAGCGCTGCAGAGGACGGTCCACTTGTCATTGAGATAAACTGGCTAATAATTGATCGTCACAGAAATGAAGGGAGGGCACTGGGGTTAAAGTAAACCCTTAAGTTATTTTGTGAGCGTGTGTGTGTGTGTCCTGTGATGGAAAGACAAGAGTTAGCTTTAGCTCAGCTAGATTGTAGGATTTCTTTAATGGGAAATGCACTTGCTGCATAATAATGCCCATATCTCAAAATGTACTCTCAGGGTAGCTGCAGGCTTTTCAATTCAATCTCAATTTCAAACTGGCCAAATGCATCTGCTGCCAAGGCACGTGGCATTCAGATGGTCTGAAATTATCTAAAACTATGTGATACTGGAGGGCTTGTCTTAAATTTTTGGTAATATTGATAAAAAAACATCCATTTGGCCATTGTTTGTTTTAAACAAGAACTTCATGCTTCATGTTTCAGTGTCCACCACCTTTATTTAGTGAGAATTATGAGATATAATGTGCCTTTTTATCCTCATGTTTGCATATAGACTGTGACTGCCGAGCCCAGTGTCAAACTGAATCGCCCAGCTATCTCATGATTTAAAAAATAATTCAAAAAGGTACATTTATTAAGGTCAAAACCATTGAATTTCCCACACAATAGCAGAATAGTGTTCTTGTTATTTAATTATATATCTAGTTATTTTCTTCTTTATATATAGTTTTAAGGGCTGAGAGAGCCAGAGCACATGCATTCCATTGCATTTGAATGCACATGGTACTTTTTAGGTGTATATGACAACTTGAACCTTGAATGGAGAATGAACAAATAATGAATCTTTCATTATGTACAAATAATGAATCTTTCATTTTCTCCAGGTCTCAATAGACATAAACAAAGATTGAGCTGCATTGATCAAAGTTGTTTGAAGTTCTTTTTTTCAGCAGTTGGTGAATCTCTTAAATTAACTTCATCACCTTTAATTTCCTGGTTTTAAATGCTCAGGTCTCGACGGTTGGGATTCATTTGACCAAAGAAAAGGAAACACAGAATGCTGATCTTCCCTCTGCATCACTTTGGACTCATGATTGACAGATTATCAATCAGCTAGTTAGAGTTGAGAGAATGGGGAACCGCCAACCCCTTGGTGTCGTACTGAAAGACTTTCACAAGAGAAATCTGTTTATTTTGCAGGATATTTTCACCCTGAAAATTCCAACTTATTCAGAACAAAAAGATTAATCTCAAAGTGCTTGGATTTTGAAACAGTGTGGAAGGAAAGGGATATGTATATTCAGCAGACATTTCAGCTTTTTCAATACAAAACAAACTGGGCTGGTATACAAGATTTAGTGCAGGACATGACAGCTCAAGTTAACAGGTAAGTAACAGGTAAGGTTTGAGCAAAGCTATCAACGAGGCTCTGGGAACGGCAACATCGGTCGGTCGGTGGGTTCACCACTTTGGTCCAGAGGGAATTATCTTGACAAATATTGGATGGATTGCCATGAAATTTTGTAAAGACATGCATGGTCACCAGAAGATGACGCCTACTGACTTTATTGATCCCCTGACCTTTTATCAAAAGCAACCAGCAGGTCCAGATTTTTAATTAACCAGTGAAATATCTCAACATCTACTTGAAGGATTGTTACACATTTTGGTGCAGACACTCATGTTTCCCAGATGATGAACCCTTTGACTTGACTTTGGTGATGCCCTGACTTTTCATCTAGCGTCATTATCAGGTCAAATTGTTTTATTTGTCCAATGCTTTGGTTTCTGACCAGATACCTGCTAAAGTAATGACATTCCCATCAGCCTCAGCTGTACTTTGTGTTTAGTGTTAATTAGCAAATGTTAGCATGCTAACATGCAAAACCAAAATGGACCTCGGAAAACATTTCCTCCTAAACATCAGCATGTTAACGTTGTCATTGTGAGCATGTTAGCATGCTGACGTTAGCTTTTAGCTTAACTGTTGACTGCTTAACGGTGAGTCAGAAGTGATACAGTATCAGACCTTTTTCGTAACAGAAAGCAGATCTCCTT
The DNA here is from genome assembly GCA_008360985.2 of Macquaria ambigua. Lineage (NCBI taxonomy): Eukaryota > Metazoa > Chordata > Actinopteri > Centrarchiformes > Percichthyidae > Macquaria > Macquaria ambigua. The sequence goes on from VMKM01000352.1 coordinate 265,835, forward strand.
TCTCAGGTGCATTAATACTCTGTCAAGGCGAAGCACAAACTAACTTTTCCACTCAACGGTTGATGTGTTGCCATGGCAACCTACACCACATGGAGTGTTGTTGTATGACGCCTTGGAAGTAATTTTCATCATTCACGAGGCCTTCTTGATTTCATTTGCAGTTAACAGAAACACCCCTACAATCAGGGAATGAAATTAGCACCTGCCACCTGCCAAATACAGGGGAAATGTTGGCTGTGCAGGTAAAAATTTCAGGTCACCTGCCACCATACCACTGGCTCAGTGTTTACAATTTTAAAGTGGTCTATGTAGATTTCAGAAGTGGCAGACAAAGAAACTGAGTGGTGGGTAGAAATAGTCAGTAACCTGCCACAGTGGCAGGTGAGGAAAAAACTTGATTTCAGACCCTGCCTACAATCAAGACTTGCAGTGAGAAGTCGGAATAAACTATGGAGTTTTTCAATAGTTAATTTATATTATGAAAATGCAGTTTTTACATTAAACACATCATCTGTAGATGCTGGATGACACACAGAGTTGCCATGAATGCATTTGTTGAGGAGTAACACAAATGCAAGATGCATAACATTTATGGATGTGTTAAAGACTTTCAAACCAGTTTAATTCTAACAGAGCTTTATCACCCATCTCTTTATTAAACGCATGCGTATCCAAATCCACCAACATTTAAAACCTCTGAGGATTGTCAGTCATAATTAGTATGTTGTTGCAGCTCTGCTGCTAACATTAAAGCAAAAGAAAGCAAATTTATCTCCAAAGTTCTTTCAGATATTCGCTTTAGAATTCACATCAGAGCACATGAAGGTGTTTCCAATGCGCAGCAGCACACAGCAATCAGCACTTTCCTTCATTAGCAGACTGAAGGTCATCTGTAGTGTCGTAGCTCATATGAAAATGCTTCAGCAGATTCTCAGCTGAAATAAGGCACAGCAAGAGCAGCTTTAGGTTTAGGAAAGAAACTCACAACGGTGAAGGATTCTGTTGAGAGATCATTCAAGAAAACTGCATTAAGACTTAAATTACTGACTAAGGACTTGCTTATGTTTTCTGGCCCCAACAAATGCTGTTGAAGATGCTGATTGTCCAGACTGACAGTTCCCAAGGTTGGATTACCAACAGTGCAGAGCAGGTCAACTGCCCCGTGGCCCCCAAAAGGTTATCTAAGCGGCAATTACTTTGTGGTAATTTTAAAATTGTTTTTCGGGCCATTTTAACGCCTTTCTATTAGATAGTTTAAAGTGGAGAGATGACAGGAAATGAGGGGAGAGAGAGGGGAAGGACGCGTGACAGCGGTCCACCACGGCCAGACACCAAACGGGGACATTGCAGCTCATGGTAGGCTTAGTTATAATTTGATAAATTACAAATTTGCACAATTAAAAACTGAAAAATGCTAAGGGCCTCTAAGGTGGCTCCTGCAGTCTTACCTAGTCTTGAAGCCCTATTTCAAAATCTACCTCTAATATAACACAAGCAAACCTGAGGAAGGGTAGTATTCCAGTGTAGAACAACAGATTGATTTCTAGGACTAAAAATGGATTTGGGGACCGTGTGTGTGTGTGTGTGTGTAATCCTGTTTTGGCCCTAACTACATTTAACCTGTAATTTTCAGTCCAACTGGTGGATCAGCAACAGATGTTAAATAGTAACAAACAGATAAAAAAAGGATTTTTCCTCCTTAAGAATGAGACACTGGTACCTGGGTAGCATCAGGTCTTAATTCAGTTTATATTGATTTATCAAAACCTTCATAAGCAGAGCACAACACCCGTGCATCTTGCTGTGTTTGGTTAGCAGCTGTCATAGCGCGGTCAGTCACTAACCCCACAGAGACTCTCTGCAGACTGTTGAGTGTCAGAAAAGAGGCAGGATCGCTTTACAATGAGCAAGTCTTGCTGTGCTCTGCTGGACTTAGTATAATCCACTATAATGCTCCCAGCTCTCAGGGTCCTCTATGAGGGAAGCTGTCAAAGCTGGTTAGCTTGAAGTCGACAACTTCATCTGAAGGCCCAATCCGAGGAGAAACTAAACACTAAGATGGAGAGGCTCCTCAGCCAGCGAGCACTTCTCTAATCAGACTTGTGTTTTCTTTCAGAGGACACTGACGAGTGCTCTCTCCATGTTCGGGGTACAGTCAAAATAAATGCAACAGCTAACAGTTAAATTCTTCCCTAACTCAGTCCCAGTGGCTGTGCAGTGTCGCAGGGTGATCTCCGCTATAATTTGGTTCCACTCGTCTCCCAGAGCGGGCAAGGTCATTACTTATTACGAGGAACATAATGATTCGGATTGTCCGTCTCCAGGCTCTCATATTTAATGAAAGCAGTGGGAAATGTCACAGAAATCTCACACAAATTCCCAGCTGGCGTCATTTCAGGCTTTTTGGTTACTATGATTACTTTACTGCACTGTTCAGATATGCAACTTCATTTGTGGTACAGGGACCCTGTCGAGTCCCGTGTCTGAACAACTATAAATTCTAAAATAAAAAAAACCTTTTACTTTTCACAGTTGCAGTTCAAAGTGCAGTTTTTTATTTTATTGTTTTTAGGATAGTACATGTATTGAGATAAACCTAGGCAGGAAATGCAGACTTTATCAATTAAATACCATCAAAATACTGGACCATTATGGATTGAGGAAGTTATACATGTGGCTGCCTGTATATAAAACCTACTTCAGCCTTCAATGGAGGTACAAGCCTTGTCATGCTGCAGTCCATATATTATTACAATCCACATCACGCCAAGAGAACTCCTACAGACTAACAGAACTGCTAATGACGCAAACACAAGTGAGACTAAGTCAGTGACCAGTAGGCGATCTGAGGGGATGGAGAGGGGGGATGGCGTCCCTCCACTCCATCCCCTAGTAGCAGGGGTGGTTTAGTTTAATATGTTAGTCTAGTTTGCCTGACTCATTGATCCTTTATCTGACTGAGGTTTGTGCGAGTCAGAATCTGAAATATCAGCAGCTTAACTGAGCTGTGTGTTCATAAATCCATGGCGCTGGCCGTGGTGCTGAAGTAGCAGACGGATTTGTAATTGCGCCTTTTTCTCTCAAACATTTGTTACAACTCACCTCCTCTCTGACACCTGAATGTGACAGTTTTTAAATGAGCCTTAAAGCTGCACTTTGTAACATGATATTCCACATGTTCAAACTACAGCAAAGGCTGCATATGTAAAGTAATTTCACTGTGTTGGTATGCAATGCAAACGTCAATCAGCTGACCGGGCAACATGACCATGAATGTATTTATTGAAATAATGACATGTATACAGCAATGACACTGTTAACCGGACAGCAGAGATCTGACAAACCTTTAGCGTGTCTCGTCTTGTTTCAGTTTCACCACACTCCATCACACAGATTAATATAATGACATAAATAACATTATGGATTTCAGCCCCGGGTCCAGAAACATCCACTCGAGACTCGAGTCAGCGCGGTCAGATACACACCAGATCAATCCAACAATGTTTACATGATAATATGACTCAGCCCTTCTCCGAACTTTCAAACGCTGTTACCAACTATTAAAGCCAAGCCTTGTAGACGTTAAAGGGTTTGTTCACTAGTGGTATACAGGCATAAAAGTTGTGCCTCCACCCCAACACAATGCAGATAAAAAGAATTTTGTTTGTTGTTCTCACACTATTAAAAATTCAACAGCAACATCTCTTTCCAGAATCAGTGTCCTTGTTACTCTGGATAGTCCACAGACCTCACTCTGAATAGTTTTCATTGGAACTACTTTCTAGCAAAAATAACAGTCCCTAGACACCATTAGAGGTAATATGTTTTGGTGTCATTTAGGTGAACCAATCATTTGCAACTATGTGGCCTGGTTCCTGCCTCAAATGTATTCAGAAAATTGATTTTGGCTGATTACTTTGGAAGAACACTGATGTTTTCTGTCCAGTTTGAAGATCAGAAGCAAACGCGAGTCCTCCGAACTAAACGGGACAACGTCGTTTGTCAGTGTCTTCAAGAACCGTTACATGACGTGACCGTTACAAAAAGGATTTATTTGACTGTTTCCTGATCTGCCACCGCTACGGTTATGGTTTGGTTAGGTTTAGGCACAAAAACTATATGGTTAAGATTAGGGGGAAAATGGCAGCCATGGTTAAAAGAAAACAAAGTTGACTGTTGGTTGTTGACGCATCCCTTCACCCGGACCTTCTCCCTAACCACTCGCTGTCTTCATTCAATCGATCGATCAATCGATCGATCAACTGACAATTAATCTGCAACTATTTTGATAATCGATTAATAGTTTAAGTTAGCCTGACATCGCCAGACCAACTGGACAGACCTCCAACCAATCAGAGCAATGAGACGTGTGACGTAGCGCTGAGCAAATCCTGTCGGAAGTACAGCAAACACATCTTTCGTGCAGTTGTTTTTTCTTCTTTTAGAGAAAATATACTGTCCAGTTTGTTTAATTCTGACGTGATAGCGGATTCAGAACGTTCCACATCAGCAGCAGCCATCTTGGTTGTTTGCAAAAAAAGCCTCAACGGCTCCTCTGTACAGTCATCGTATCAAACCCGCCCCATATTAGAGAAACGGTTGTGATTGGTCGGCTGGACATCAGTGTGAATGGGAGGGGGACCAGACGCATCTGCAGAGCAAATAAAACAAGAGCTTGCAGATTCGTCTGGTTCCTGGGATAAGTTTAAGTCCTTTTCCAAGTTAAAATGCCAAACATTTCCTTCTTACATCTTAATTGTGTGGATTTTCTTTGTCTCAAGTGATCAAAAACTAAATATCTTTGTTGGTTGACAAACAAATTAAAGACTTCATCTTGGGCTTTAGGAAACTGTGATGGGCTTTTATTTATTTTTTTACAATTTTCTGACATTTGGTTGCCCAAACAACTAATCAGTTAATCAGGAAAGTGATTGGTTGATTAATTGATAATGAAATTATTAATAATTTGCAGCCTTACATTCAACCAATGCTGTTGTTTCTCTGCTGAGGAGAGCTGCAGCAAACACCACAGACAGCCCAACAGTGCATCTGTCCAAACACGTGTTGAAGGACTTCATGATGATGTCTGACTGATCTAGACTAAAACTATCTAGAGGTGCAACTAACGATTATTGATTTATCTGTCAATTCTTTTCTTGATTAATTGTTTGGTCTTTGAAGTGTCAGATAAAAAGGGGAAAATGGCCACCACAAATTTCCAGAGCCCAAGCTGACGTCCTCAGATGAAAAAACAAAGACGTTCAATTTGCTATTTTAGGAGACGAAGAATATAAATGTTGCATAATGCGTTTTGGTGGTCTATTTGTCTGTTTATATGTTTGTTTGTGTGTTGTTTGTTGTTGTTCTTGTTGTTTTTATTATTATATGCACTGATTTTAAGATTTTCAACTGTAACATGTAACTTTAATGATTGCTTGAATTATCGATGCCCATCACGGGACTGGTGTTGGACATCAGCTTCGGATACATACACGTGTACAGTACATTGGACACTGCTTTTGCAACTGTTGATGTTTCTCTGTACTTTCTGTTCCTTACAGATAAACTAATAAAATAAAAAATAAAACCAGCAAATATTCACATTTGAGAAGTTGGAACCAGCAGATTTTTAGCATTTTGATTAAAGAAATGACGATTAATTGCTTATCAAACTTTAAACGTGTCAGATTAATTTTCTGTCAAAAAACGTATCAATTAATTAATTAATTATTTCAGCTCTACACCTTTTCATTCACGTAGCTCTCAACCACAAACCTTAGTGGAAGAAAAGAACACGTGACGCTGACTGAAGAAACTACTCTGCTCTCTCTCTCTGTGCGGCGGCAACATGCAGAAGCCCCTGTCTGTTTTGTGTATAATGTGTTACTCATCCATTTGCCCTGAGGAGAGCATTCATGATGTTTTGTAATGGTCAGCTCCATCACCCTCCCTCCTGTCCACTCCAAAGCACCCACCAGGCAGAACCACTTAAACGTCTTTTATGTTGCTTTTTTCCCTTCTTTTCTTTTCTCTCCTCCGCTCCGCCTTTGTTGCAGGATGAATACGACGCTGAGAGCCGATGGGCGGCTGGCCTTAATGGTCTCTCCCTTTTACCTCCACCTTATGAGCTATTTGAATTTCATGACTGATGTTTTGCCGTTGCCTCATCCGGAGAAAGAGAGGCTCAAACTTCTTGACAAAGTCTCTCCATAATTCATTACTCCCATCGCGCGCACACACACACACACACACGTTCTCAGCTCACCATAAATAACGCTCTAGATTGTCATCTCATTTCTAATCTGAGAAACAAAACGTATGCACACAGACGAGTAGTAGGAGAGAAAAGCATGAGCCAAGAAACACCTTTTAAAACCAGAAACTACATTATGACATTCCCCTCCTTACACCCTGAAGCTACTTGGTATTATTTTTTTTCCCATCTTATGTGCGATAATACAGCACAACTTGCCATGCAAAGGCAGCCAGCCACCGGGCACTGAAACTCCAATATAACATGTCCTTGAGAAACAACAGCCAGTGTTCTCCCATTTATCAACACTGATTACATGTATTGATCTGACAGAACACGGAGGATTCCCAGTTGAAAGGGTTCAGCAGACTGGAAACACAGTGGCCTCTGCGGCCGCCGAGGATCATGGTCCGTCCAGACTGAAGCAGACAGGCCATTTCAGACTCTCACACAGCGTAATCCATCTGCCATCAGCTGTTAGATGAGGTCAGTGTTTAACAGCATTGTGCCGGATCTTTATTGTCTGGCAAATACACAATAATATTTTGGTGTCATATTACATTTTCCTCATAAGGGAGGTTTTGCATGAATTGTCTGTTCATGTTTATGAGATAATAAAAGGAACGTTTCTGTGAATCTGTAACAGATAACGTACAAATGAAGAACTTCCCTTCAAAATAAAAAAAAAAAAACGAGACCCAGTCTCTTATTCTGACTGCTGGCATGAAGGTAAAGCACACTACAGCTTAGTTTGAATCTTCATAAGACATTTGCGTGTAAAATTGTCAGAATCGTTTATCTTTTGCAAATATTGCCTGACGTGCTCCAGGCAGCAGCTTTTTTTTCTCCAAAATGAGCATGAATATGAAAAGCAGTTGGGAATGAAATGGGAATGGAAATGGAAAGTCTAGTGTAATGTGTTGGTAGAGTGACAAACAGTTCTTCCAACCGCCTGCACAAACATCACTGAATGTCAGGGACAAAAAAAAACGCTTCCACATGCTTCAGAAAAGCCCAGAGGAACAGTGCACTGCTTGCTCCAATATTCCTCTTGTACTCCGTACCAAATCAGGTGTTTAATGGCTTTGTGGCTGCAATGAGCAGTGGACTGTTTGGTTTGTATGCATGGGAGGGCAGCAGCTGGCCGGGAGGAACTATTTTCTGCTGGCGACACACTTCAATACTCTGCCCTCAACAGCCTGTTATTCTTTAAACAGTGATTGGAATTATGTTGACCATTAAAGGGCTGAATCACAAGTGCAGGCATGTGGAGGGAACGATTATTAAGATGTGGCCCACAGAGCAAAGTGTTGTTTTCATACGGGCCTAAAAATAAATTCCCAATGAATGACTCCTCAGATCTCACAACAAAACGTTGCTAACAGTCCCTTGATCTGGACTTAAAACTACAGGAGACTCTGCTTTTGCTGTCAGGGCCCCAAAACTCTTTCAAATCGCTATTAAAAACTCATTTTTATAAACTTGCTTTTTTGCATGAGCTTTTTTTTCTTTTTTGAGTTTCTTCTGTTATGGGGTGGTGGTGTATTATTTTGTATTATTTGTGAAGCACTTTGTAACTCTGTTTTGAAAGGTGCTATATAAATAAAAGTTATTATTATTACTACTGCAGCCACAAATAATTAGCTAGAATACTGAAGGCTTTCCTAACCATAATTAATTCATATTTGATATTTTTTCCAAAGAATGGCTGAACATTTTTAGTCTTAATTTTCTCCAACAGCCTCTTGTCACATCACTCTTTTATGGCTCATAATAAGAGCTTGGTAGCGCTGACATTAAGTACCTTAAACGTGACATAGCAGGAATCTTGAGTGTCAAAATACGCCGTTAAGTCGTTCAAAACCAGCATGAAATGTGCTTAAAAGTCTCTCAAATGTGCCTTTTTCGACTTTTGTACCGTAGGTTCATTAACATTGATTATTAACATAATTTTCAACCAAAACAGAACAATATTCACCTGCATGACAACAGGGAACATTTACATATCAAATAGCACTCTTCCTCCAATCAAGCATTGCTTCAAGTACAAGCCACGTGCTCCAGCGAGACTGAGACTCAGGTCTGCAGCCATCTGCCACCATCTCATTTACTCTGGATTTGAGATAAATGCAGCTTTTTTTGTTTTGCATTCTTATGACGCAGTACTTGTGCAGAGTGCAGAGCCCTCTCCTGCACACACTCCTGGCAACTTATGGGTCCTGAAAATGATTCTTCAACTGAACTGTTGACCCACCACAAGCACCGCCACCCACACAGCGTCATCTTGAAAAGTAAAACACATTTAATTAAAGTAAGAGCCCAGGACTCGTCAAAAGCTGCATTACTATTATTGCGAGGGCACATTTGTGACAAATGTCTCCGTGACATATTGCGCAGCACATTCTCTAACTAGAGCAGCACAGTAAATGGAGCTGAGGAGGGAACACAAAACAGAAATCGAACAGCACTTCTCTCAAGCACTTGCCAGCTCTCTCTCTCTCTCTCTGTTCTGGTTTACTTTAGTCTGCCTATTGGCTTTGAGCTTTACATGCAAATGAATTAATGCAAATATTGGGAATATACCATTTATTTTAACTATTGAATATACTCTTCAAAGAGACATGACATGAAACCTGCACACTACTTGTATGTATGAGAAACCAGCAACAATTTAGTCCTGCAGACCAGCTGTTGGCTTACATGTGCCTTGCTCAAGATCGCCATCTAGTGCCGGCAGTGTGTTCCTCCCTGTGTACAGTCTGCCTGCTGTGATGCCTCAGGGGAATCAATGGAAATACTACAACAGCAATGATCCTCCTGACCCATCTAATTAAGATCAAAACCTTTTGATCACCGTCGAGTCCAGACTTCTAGCTGGGAAACCGTCTCAACACACATCAGCAGTGGTTTTCAGCCCTCAGCACCCAGAGTAGCTCACTGTTTAGGTAGCAGCTCACTTTTTTCCGTCTTACCAGCTACTTGATTACAGTTAATTGCATGCATCCGTCGGCCAAGGTCGACTACGTCTCGATTAGATGACTGGAATAAAAACCAGCAGAGCTCTGGGACCTGAGGACTGCACAATAAAGTGCGAGTCAGCTCGCAGCAAATAAGGATAAACCACTAAGTGACTAAGAAAGCATTCAGTTTCATGACAAATGCGTGAGGAGATAAACTTTTTAGGCAAGCCAGCCTCATAATGGTGTCTCAAACACAGACAGAAACACAATAATGGAAATAGATAATAGCAGGCTAATTAGGACTAACAAAGAATCTGCCAAATGAATATAAGGTCGTGTAATGTTAGAACTGAGACTTTTCATGAGTTTGAGCTCCCCATTTAGCTCACATTTGAAGCAATTATGCAGCTGGATTTTCAAGACATGCAGTTTATTTAAGGCAAAAATAGCCTATCATACAGACTACAAGGATTTATCGGTCTGGTGCAAATCCACCACAGCACAGTCTTTGCAAAGTAGTGCACTTACAATCCTGTAATTCAGCACGATCGTCTACAATAGAGCTGCTAATGTAACAACGCAGCAATACCTATTAAACATAATACAGGAAGAATATTCCAATGATAATATTTGAGTGCGATGATGCGATTATAAACTCACTAATACGAAACCACACACTTCATTTGTGTCAGTTCTTTTCTTATTTTTCGTTAGAGTTCATTCAATGTTTAACTGATCATCCGTGTGTGTAAAATAAGTAATTAAAAACGTGACAGGGTAAACAATAACAGCTGTAGATCTTACCTGCAGGAGGGATGCCTCTCTAAATAAAGTTCATTCTCGTGGATATGCAAATAAATATGCTATTAGAGGAGAGCCGTGGGAGACAAAGCGGAAGAAATCATTCTTAAAAATGACATTTCTAAAAGATGCCGATCTAGGAACATGAGTAAAGTCCTCGGCATCCGTGTCGGTGTAGTTGCCAACTTGAGCTCAGTCTCTCCTCTCTGCTGGTGCTCTGCTGCAGCTTCTCCTCAGAGCGCAGCCAAAGAGCAGCAGAGGCAGCGAGAAGAGTGACCCCACCTCACCGCCAAGTTCGCTTGTGGAAAAACCACTGAGGCTCTGCGGTTTTTGACTTAAGTCAAACTATTTGAGTTCCCCTTTAGCAGTGTACAAAAATAAATAAAACTACAAATATAAATGTCGTACTTGATATTTGAAGATAAAGTTGTTTTGAACAGTAGGGGGCAGAAAGAAACATTTTGGTATCAAGATGTCATGGCTAGCATGCTAGCAAAAACTACTTACACATCCAGCAGAGCAGCATGCCCATCCCTTTCTTTTTCAGCAACGCCTGTTGAATTGAAGTCCAACATTCTCCGGCCAACACCTGGAAGATAATAACTGTCCGTTTGGCTTGCTAGATAGGTTAAATGTTTCACTTTCTTCACCAGTCTCACCTTTATATCTGCTCTCTGCTGTTTTGCCGCTATTCATGAGATAGCATACAGTTAGCTTGTATTAGATGTGTTCACAGTTTTAAACGAAGCACTGTTGTCTTGGGTTTGTTGGTCAGAGTAACCACATTACCAGAAGAAAGTGATTGGAAACGCTATATATGTAACTAGCTGCTGAGCGGGCGGTGATTATTGTGGTACATTGACCACCGGGGGCAGCGCTGAGCACTCGAGTCGGCAAGATAGGGAGTGCGCCATCTTGGATTTTACATGGGTTGAATTGATTGTAATGGAAATCACTGCATTACATCAGATTAAGTTGTGTTTTTTTCCTTTAAAATCGCCTGACGTCGATCTTTTTCTCCTGAAAGATTGTTGAGAAGTTCAGCTTCCCTGTTCTTCATTCAAAATTTCAACATGCTTCCGTTAACGAACTTTAAAAACACTGATTACTTGACATGTTTGTGTTCACTCAGATAGCACTACAGGATTGTGATACTAATGACGGTCCTGGATCAGGGCTACGCATAGACTTTATATGGGATGCGTAACACTCGGGGATATGTTTTACATGAAAGTTTAGTTTTTTTATTCTCTAAGATGCAACATGACCATCCGTTGGTGATTTCGGGTTTGCTGTTTCCCACTTCGCCAAGGCGTTGCTAATTTCTCTATATCCAACAGCACATGAACGCAGCAAGAGAAGGACCGGCTTGTGCGTCATGACGTCAGCGGGCTTGTCTTCTTCACTTTACGCACTTCCCTGAAGTTCAGCGTGAATGTTTACAAGTGTCGCTTCCCGCGTTATGATTAAACATCTTGTTTACAAGAACATCCGGTTACACATGGCTTATTCCTGAGTCCTGAAGATGATAAAGACGGAGAAGATTCTGCATCTGAAGAGCAGCCGGGGCCGGAAGGTTCGTGTGGTCCGGGAACATTATCTGAGGGAGCAGGTACCGTGCTACAGCTCTCTGTGTCAGGCGGACTGTGAGAACGGTAAAGTCAGCTCAAAACAAAGACATCAGCCGGTGTGGCTGACACACACAAAACAGCCTTTATTTACGTTTACAATGAATTCCCGACCAAATGCACACTGTAGCTAGCATTACAGCTAACAGCGCGACAGTAGACCAGACAGCCAAACAAGCTAACTTCAGTAATTCATGAAACTACTGAATTTCTTGTTATTTCTATTTACAGACATACTGCTTAATTAACTTGTATACAGAATGTGCCACAGCTAGCCAAGCTGCCTGTTTTCACCTGGTGTGTAACAGCCAATAAAACGGAGTTAAATTCAAAATCAGTGTAGACAGATTGTGAAGGTGGTTCGTTGCATAATGCAGAGACATCCATGTATCCATGAGATACAGGACATAATCAATTTAACTTGCAGTCACACATGTATTGGAATTAATACTGTTTGCTGTAAAATCGTTTTCAGATGGAGGAAAGATTAATCAAACGTGCTGTAGTCTAACCAGTAATACCTGTAATATTTGTGCAAATACCAGTTATATACCAGTTAACGTTTTTACACTGAATGTATCAGAAAATATCCACTCCCCGATATTTACTCCATGTAGCAGTTAAAAACACTCTTCATGAACTGTTTCTAACTCGTAGGGGTTTATGACATATCAGCTTGTGAATATGATTGTATTAGGATCAGCATTAATCTGCACTTGATCTTTGGCAACAATAATGCCAAGACAAGGTTGCACTACAATCTACACAAAATAGTCACAAACGTTTCTGAAAGTTACAGTAGATTTGCCATTTACAATCTTCTTCCATGCAACAAACTATAGTAGAAAAAAACAGAAATGTTGGACTGTTTATGAAAACAGAAATTGGTTCCTGCATTTAAGTTGAGCTAAATGTTGACACTTCTGTAAACAGTGTGGCGTTAAGTAATAAATCAGACCAGGTCACAAATAAAAAGGTGTTTCTAGGTGCATGCATCAGCACCAATCTTCACCAAATATAAACAGGTAAACTCAACTGTGGGAGTCTAGACTTATGTAAGTGTTGAAGTGAAGCAAAAAATATCAGTATGTCAGCCGAAATGATCAGTTAAGGAAGAATGGCAAAAATTCAATTTTCACACGTCCCTGCTTACTTCCCAACCAGATGGCAAGGTGCTGCCGGGAGATTTGACCCACTACATGGTGCCTGATGTCGGAGTGGTGGTTGACTATCTGGAGATCTTGGAGTTCAGAGAACTGCAGGGCATCGTCTTCACCCAGACCGCCTGCCAGGCTGTGCAGCACAGCAAAGGACGCAGGTACACTCACACCCACATGCTAGACGGGTGCATAGTTTAATCGAGGTTTGTTAATGTGTGCAGTCGTCCTTTTAGCCTCACACTTAGTTGTCTTTTATCATATGTCAAAACTAGCATGCTGTTGATCAGTATCACAGGCTTATTTTGATACCCGCAACTACTAACATTTCAGCTTCAGGCACCCTGAAGGCAACAGGACAGCTCCTGTGGTCAAGACCTTTAACTCCTGAAGCCGCTTTTGAATTAAGCCTCTAATGACAACCCACCTGCACAAGTGTGCAAAGAGTGGGTAGGGGTCAACCTCATTATATCAAAGCTCTGCTGACGAAGCTAAATGAGATCTGGCCTGTGACTTGAAATACACGCAGGAGTGCTTTTGACAAACTTGATGAACACTGTAAATAAGGAGTCCCACATGACCTCTGGTTTCGTTTTTGATTTCTGCTTACGCTGCCGTTCTAAAATGTTGCATCATTAATATGATGAAGCTTCACTTTTGATAATGTTAGGTGGACGTAGCTGGTAGAGCATATGCTGATGCCATACTGTGTCAGTAATTGCAGTGTGTGTGTTGACACAGTGTGTGTGTGTGTGTGTGTGTGATGACCTTTGAGTTTCTTTGCAGCTTTTCTTTTCTATCAACACAGAATTTTATATCTAACTGTAACGGTTAGTTCGCCATACTTTCGTGAAATGCTCTTATTCACTTTCTAAACAGGGGGAAACAGCTAGCCTGGCTCTGTCCAAAGGTAACAAAATCATCCTACCAGCACTCAAGCTCACACGTTATATCTTGTTTGTTTAATCTGCACACAAACCAAAGTGTAAAAACAACACATTTTGGTCTTACGGGGTTATGTCCTGGACTGCTTCTTGAGACAATGAGACATGAAGTGTTAATTAGTGACCTTTCGAGGAGCTGGGAGGCAGATTTTGTTACCTTCAGACAGAGCCAGGCTAGCTGTTCTAGCTGTCTTCCTCTAATTCCAGTCTTTGTGCTAAGCTAAACCACCCGGCTGGTGGCTGCAGCTTCATATCTACCGTACAGACATGAGAGATGTATCAATCTTCTCATCTAACTCTTGGCAAGAATGTCAATAAGTGTATTTCCCAACATGTCCAACTATTCCTTTAATCGACTGTATTCATTGTTGTAGTTATCTCTATCTATCCCTATGATTTGGACCTTAAGAGTGTCTCAGTGTTTTGTGTGTGTGTGTGCGCGCGCGCGTATGTCTGTGTGTCTGTGCAGGCAATACAACCGTCTGCGAAACCTGCTCAAAGACCCTCGACATGACTGCGTGCTGTTTGCCAATGAATTTCAAGAGTATTCCTATTGTCCGCGAGAGAAGGGGGAGAGCCAGGAGAAGTGGCAGACCAGGTCAGTGCTCAAGGTGCAATCAGAACCAGCTGCTCGGGTTTATAGCTGGGATTAGCATGTGTCATGTAGTTACCTAGAGAATACAGGATTTCATAGAAATCTAGTTCACATACAGGGGAAGCTAATGAGTGAAATGATGTGGTGTGTGTTAAGGATGTCCCCATCAGGTCTTTTTTGGCCCCAATCCAGATTTGTGTCTGCCCGATACCGAGTCCAGTCCGCTACTTATATTTACTTAAATTTAGATTTAATATGTATCTGGAACATTACTAAATCGGGTTGCACCATTAAAACTTGAGAAATGTCTTATCTCATAAAGACCATAGTAACGTGTAAATTGGTTGCTAGGAAACATCTGTAGCACTGTCCAATCAAGAGCAATCATCTATGTAAACGTCCAAAAATTAATTAAATGTAGGTATTACTTTGTTTTATTTATGTCTGCATACATGGAGAAATGTGTGTGTTTCAGAGTAAGGAAGGAAATATACGATTATGCTAACCTGACAGATGTTATTTCCTCATTTAGTCAAATGTTATTAGCACAACGTTTCGTAATTTGAGGTATGTTGTGTTATTTTAAACAGCATTTATAAAGTTTCAGGTCAGATGTGTTGACCGTACTCCATATTACCTCTTCCCTCTAAACGGGTCAGATATTAGCAAGCTAACGTTAGCTTTGTCAGTTGGTTCAGTTAGCTACACACCAGTTACACCTGGCAGTTAGATAAGAAGTTCAGTACCGCTCATGACTGTGTGGTAAATATGAAGCTTGAGTCAGCTGCATTATTTTTATTGATTACCAACTTAAAAAAATCTGACCAGTAGCAAAAATCCATGAATCAAAATTTCAAAGCAGAATGATGTGAAATAGAGAAAACCAAACAAATTCAGTATTTGTAATTGCAATTATCAAAATGATCATCAATGCATTTTTAGATCAAATAATCAACCAGTCATTTCAGCACTGCTGTGGTATCTGCCGCAGAGATTAAACAGCTGCTGGCTCCCTGTCTGAGCAAATCTTTACCTCTAATACAGAAGGAGGAGATAATTAAGCACAGTAAAAGTACTGCTTACCACCATGATTTTTGTTCTAATAAAGATTTAGTCATAATGGTGTGGCTCCTGATGATGTGGTGCACTGGTGTTATACATTATGTTGTCCCCAAACTTTTCAGTTTACGTTTAAAGACAGAAGGCTGTAGGTGCAATCTGCTGTCATGAAATGAGTTTATTGCATAAACAAGACAGTAAACAGAGCGTCTGTGTTTTTTACAATGTTGAACCACCACTTTGAGTTACAGATAGTGTTCATTTATACGCTAGAGTAACTAAATACAACAAATCCACGTTTAGGGCTTTAACAGGCAAGCTGTCTGCATGCGTCTTGTACTTGTGAATTAACTTTGTGTGTGTGTGTGTAGGTGTGTGTACTCTGCAGCAGTATGGTACTATAACCACCTGGCAGGTATGAAGGATATAGTGATGATCACCGAGGACCAGGATGCCGTGGCTCAGTACAGCAGCCTCAACTCTGGAGTGTACGTCATCTCCGTCCAGGTACATGACATACCTGTTCATTACCATCTCTGTACCACTGGACACTGAGACATTTAGTTGTTCTGGATTTGAAATGACAAATCAATCAATCAAATCAAACAAACAGCTGTGAGGTTAAAGCGCCAACGTTCAGCTTTAAGTTGAGGGTGTTTACATCCATTGTGGGAAGATGTAGCCCTTCAATTGTCCCGCTGCGTTGTTCAAAAGGGGCAAGGAGTCCAACACAGTTCACCCTGCATTGATGTGAACACCCTCAAACACCCTTAAATCTGAAACTCAGCTCTTCGACTGTTTTATTTTAAACCCTTTGTGTTGGAGCGCAGAGCCAAAACAATAGAAACTGTGTTGCTGTTCAAGTACCTACAGACTCTACTCTGTGCTGTGTGTGTTATTCAGTTACTCAATGATAAACACAGAAATCACCAATTTACTGTTTTTGAAGAAAATCTTCTCACCTCAAAGTGAATTTAGTAGCTATTCTGGAGCTTTCGGTCGTGTCAAATGATTTTCCTCAGCAGTTTGCCCCGTTGTCATGGAGTTGTAGATGTTAATTTATTTTCTGATTTAATTAATTAATTAATAATTAAATTTTTTTTACGACCCTCATCATGTCGGCTGAACATTTTAGAAGTTGTTGCCCTGTACCGATGGACATTTGAACATGTACAGTTCCATGACAACTGAGCAAACTCAATGTGCTGATGAAGATCATGTGATGTGATCAAAAGCTCCAGAACAGCAACAAAATTGATCTTGTGGTGAGATTGTTTTCTTTGATCCTACATAACGTTGCTGCAAATTAGAAGTGATTAGCTATAAATTAGCAAGACAGCGGGAGATTGTTAATGTATCTGAGCAACGCACGCTGCTAGGCAACAGCCATAGTCACATGGACATTCATATGGACGCGCATCGCTAAGACCGGGCGTAGTTAAGACTAGGCTACCAATTTTGGTTGGTGCGACCGACGTAAAGTCCATTCTAAAGACTGGTCTTAACAAAGACCGACTTAGCAGTTAGGACCAGGCTTAGTAAAGACCAGTTGGTGCAACCCACTTCTGATGTTTCCAAAGTCAAGATTGAACTTTGTAGGCAATATATAAAATTGTTAAAACAATAAACTGTCTTCCACTATTATGGCCAACCCAAAGACTCATAACAACAACTCATTTTGTTACTTTTTAAAGGATAATTCTGATTTACCACAACTCAGGACTTATTTTCACATATTTGGCTGTCGTTTCTCTCCCATGTGATGACGTCGTGCTCACCAAAGTAATTACCAACGTCTGTGAACACTACAACATTGCTAAAAAGACGTCCAACGAGCAGTCGGGTTGGAAACAAGTCAACAGTTTAGCCACAGTTATCTAAAACCACATTATTTGGTGGTAAAACTGAAAGTGTCTGTAATAACTGGTCATTGCACAGGAAGACTGTGTGCACACATCTACAGTAAATACGGCGGGTCAAAGTTGAAGCAGGGAGTCGGTCTGTACTCTATGATGGATGTTTACAACAGGCAGTTTGCCTTCTCTTCCAAATAAGTTTGTCTAACCTGGAGTTTGTTTACAACTTGTTTTTAGCGTGTTCCCAAAAAAGTCCCAGATCCCAGCAGTTTATTTGGTGATCACAGTGGTTTTATTACCGATAGGTGTGATGGCCAAAACTGCGAAAATGATAAACTGGAATTGTCCTTAAATGGAATGATTAATTTGGACAGCAGAGTACAACAACATCATATGATCATATCATCAATCAATCAATATGATTCCTCTGAAGTTAAAAAACTGATTAAATCATTGAATTATCGCCCAGCCCACTAAGACATCACAGAACTTGTGTACTATAGAGGATGGAGTAAATGAGTCACCAGACTTGGGTCTACAAAGCAAGTACAAAAGACTGTTAAACATCTAAAAATTTACATAAATAATCTATGTAATTAGTGTATCTCCAAATGGTCTCGCTTAATTGTTTACTCCTTAAATCCTAAATCTTATTTATGCAGCAGCATATGACGGGTCGCTTTGAATGCTGAAGTGATTTGTACCGCCTTATTGTCTTGCGTTGCCATGCTCCATCCATATCGCTCCACTGAGCTGCTTGACAACTAATATGCTTTTGGAGTAGTGAAGGAAAACATTGTCAGAAAAAAGTAAACTCTCATGGCTGGTTTAAAGTTTTGATGAAGTGGCTGCAGCATGACTCAGTGAAGATGTGATGAATCACAGGTAGCCTCGTGGAAATCCTGTAAACAGCTTATTCTGAGAAAAGAGCAGTACTTTATTTGTCTTGTCTACCTGTTAACAGTTGTCAAGTCAATATGGAAATTAGTATATAATGTTGTAGAAAAAAGCTGATGGGTGGATAAGCAGAGGCTGTTCTCAGTACCACCTGTGTAGCAAAGCAAAAACAACATTATGGAGTTATTTTAGTATTAAGTAGATTTGTGTAGCATACATAGAAATAGATAAAGTTCCTTTTCTTTTTGTATTACTTCCTGTTTTAGATGAGGGCTGATATCTGTGTGTGAAGTGAGTGTATTACAATTCACAGGTGCAGTTCATCTATCCAGAGTAGATGTTGTGGTATAAATGCAGGAGAGATTAATGTTGATAACTGAACTGTTGGAGTAACGAGTGGGAGGAGTTCTTTCAGGCGTCCTGGAAATAAAAGTCCCGTCCGTTCTCTCACAGGCAGCGCTAGATGACGGGTGCTTCAAGGCTTAGATAGACATGAAACTGTCTTGATCAGTACAAAAGATGAACAACAAAATATCTGGTTCTTTAATTAAAAACATTTAAAGTCTACTATAACTTCCAAGGTGCATTTTGGTAACCGCCATCCAATCACCAAGCACCAATATGTGTGCAGCTAACTGTGAGTTGAAGCTAAAGACTTTGTAGAAACCTGATGAAACATTCAACTGAGATTCTGGGTCAGTTTTGGATGAATTTGGCAACTATAGCGCTGGGTTTTGTTCCCAGTTCCAATGATGAAGTGTTCTGAATTTGCTACATCTCTGATCCCCACCTCTGACTGGCTGCTTCTCCATAGCAACAGTAGCCAAGTCCGATAGGTATCATAGTATTTAGAACCAGCCGCCGTTCAGAACTGAAAAAAACGTGATTTCTCAGAAATGAGGATGAAATCATAAAAACTGGTGGCCATGACATGAACCTATAGTATCCTTAAAAATCCAGGAGACTCCTGTGTTTCTATGTTAAACAATGTTTAGCATATCATTAAAAGAAAACTTAAAAATACCTGTGGCTCCTCCTACTTTGCAACCCATTGCTGACTGAACTGAATTTGAGCGTGAAAGGACTATAGATTGGGCAGTCATTTATTTTAATTTGAACCCTGAGTGTGAAACTGCATTATTGTCAAAAGTGTCACGCCTTTATAACAGAATTCCGCATTATGTTGTTAAGCGTTATCTAACACCAATCATAAGACCCTGATCAATAATACCGCTTATTGTTTTGTCTCTTTATTTGCCAGGACTTTTTGCAGAACTTCTGGCCAGAGCTGCAGGCAGCCCACGAGCTGTACTCCTCCATTTCCCAGGCGCTACAAGAGAAGGAGAGCGAGGGCTCGCAGAGAGAGTTTGCCGAACATCTGCCTGCTGAAGTCCTGGAGGCTGGAATCAAGTCTGGACGGTACATTCAGGTACAGCACAAATCCACCTAGAGTCTTTCTTTAAAACAGCAGTTATGTCGTTGGACAAGAAATGAATGAAAGACTTCTTGAAATGTTTCTGTAAAAACACAGAATATCCAGTAAAACTGCAAACTTGTGCCTGGCTTTGCCGTACAGTTAGCCACCAATATGAAAGTCAATGTAGAATTAATTCAAGCTTAACTCTGCATAGTGCACAGTTAAGCTTGAATTAGGTAATTCTACAAGAATTCTACAGGTTGACAGGACCCTGATGACGATGTTTTATTGATCTTTTATTGAGCCGGAGCTCACTTTCTCTTTTATCTGCTGGTATCAATCTCTCATGGTCAAACACAAAAATCTCTGTAGCAAAATAACTGTTACTGCACGGAAAACTCTGCAGGATCTTTACAACAAACAGTTATTTAAGAAAACAGAATCCATCCTGTCTGATTGTTCCTGTCCTTCACATCAACAGTTTCAGTTTCTTTTAACTTATTGGGCTTTTTTCTTTCTAATTGACGGAGTATTTTTACTGTGTATTTATGTTTTTTGACCTTAGCGTTGTATTTATGTGCCCTGTGTTTTATGTGTGCTAAATGTATGCATCCCACTGCTGCATAACCAATTGCTCCACTGGGGATAAACAAAGTTAATGATTAATTGATACAAGTAGTACAAGTATTTTTGACCAAGGACAGTATCGGGCATGCTCAGTAATGCACCAAAAGAAGCTTTGAAGTGAGTTGAGTATAACAGACTGGGGATTTCTGATATCAAAATAAATCATATCTTTCTTTCCTTTTCATCAGGGTATTCTGAATGTCAGCAAGCACCGGGCACAGAATGAAGCTTCAGTCATGACGGAGGGTTCATCCAGCAAGAACACAGGTGCAAAACAGACTACATACTGAATACAACACTGACCACAGGCACATTCAGCTGTCCTTCACTACAAACAAACAAACATCTCATCTCATCATCTGTGGATTAGTCTGCTCTCTTTGACCCATTCTCAACTTCTTTGTTTCTTTGTCCTCTCTGCCGTCCGTCTCACCTTCTCTCCTGCCACTCTTCCTTCTCAGATCTGAGTCGGGGCGTGTTGGTGTGCGGTGGTAAGAACCGTAACAGAGCCGTGCACGGTGACTCTGTGGTGGTGGAGTTGTTGCCAAAGAGTGAGTGGAGAGGGAAGGTCACAGCCCTGACTGAGGGCCAGGGGGAGGAGAAGAGTGGAGAGGAAACCGAGAGTAAACCCATGCCGACAGGTGGGACCGTCCACAGTGACTGAACTCATTAACTCAACTAATTATGATGGTATATTTTCTGTTCTGTTTGTTTGCCTGTTAGTGTACAGGATATCTCAAAAACTAGAGACTTCCTCTTTCCTCTAACCTTCACTGAAGGTTAGAGGAAAGTTAAGCCATGGGCCAAGAGAGAAACCACTAGTTTTTGGTGTAGTTGTTCACCATGTGGCCATCTAGAAAGCATTACATTTTTTCCCATAACTCCTTAACCTTTTTTACTAGATTCCTTTGTCCATCTATCTGTATAGATGGATCAAGGTTTTACACCCACATAGCTTTTACATTATAAATCTTTTGTTTTTTCCCCTCTCCTGCGATACATTTAATCCAGTTTTCACCTGCTTTGATACATTTGGATGAACCCAGATGAAACCCATCAGGTTTTCTTTTAAACAAAGTTTGCATTCAGTGTCCTTCACCAAAAAGCAACATGTGCTTCCTTGAGGTCTAACACATTTGTAACCTGCATTGTTTACATCCATGTTTGCTTGCAAGCAGTCTTCCTCTTCCCTGCAAACTGCTGGTGTGTTGCTGCTGAAAGCATTGGCAGGAACATGTATCACGTCAGTCACCCGCATGTTTTTGTGCCATTAGTGGTCAAAAACTCCACATGGTACCTTTTTAATGCATGTTTTAAACTTAAGGCATTGAAGTTCACCCTTGACTTTTGGTAACAGTATATGTAGCAAAATAATCTAACCCAAAGGGCCGCTTCTGTTCACTGAATGGAGACCATCAGATCAGTTGGAAGCTCTGAATGGATTTAAGTGGACCTTTTGAGATGAGGCAGTTTTGTTACATACATGTTTAAATACTGTTTAGATTCCTTCATTTTATTCAGTATTTGTTAAGATAATCATAAACCAAGATAAGTTTGAGCAAGATAGTCACACTATGAAATTTTAATATTGGCAAATGCCTGGTTGCAAGCACTGCATTAACTGGTATCAACGGACTGTGCTGGTAGAAAAAAAGTCCAATTTTGACACTAGAACATACAATATATTATAACTCAAGTGTCTCTGTACTGATGTCTGATGTGAAAATCCACAGGCCGTGTTGTGGGGATCCGGCAGAGGAATTGGAGGGACTATGTGGTAACTTTTCCCCCCAGGGAGGGGTCTCAGTCCCAGAGCAGGAATTCCCAGCGCATCCTGGCTGTGCCCTGGGATCATCGCATCCCCAAGATCCGCATCAGTACTCAGCAGGCTGATGCTCTGCAGGTCTGGCTCGCCTTCATGTGGCTACAGCTTTATTTACTCAGTCAGAAACTACATGATCAACTGTCTTATAAGTGAATATCTTTCGCTGCATAATTATGTCTACCTTAAAATCAAAATATATCTTAAGATATAAATAATGTAATCTTGGTAAGAGAATAATTTTTCCATTAAGCCACAAGAGGGAGTGAAATGAATCCTTCAGCATGATGCTTTGTATGTGAAAATTAGGCGCTAAAAAGGAGTTCATCTATGTTTCCCTCAAGTTGGCAGAGGCTGACAGAAGGGTTTGAAATCAGCTAAACGTCAGGGTAAATGAGGGAATGTATAAAATTTCTAATGTCTCAAAATGCAGCCAGTGTTGGCTGATTTAAACTCTTGTCCCTGTCTTCTTTGCCCAGGACCACAGAGTGATGGTGCGCATTGATTCATGGGAAAGCACGTCGCTCTATCCCAACGGCCACAGTGTGCAGGTGCTGGGTCGGGCTGGAGAGCTGGAGACGGAGGTCCAGACCATCCTCATAGAGAACTGCATCCACGTGCCTCCCTTCTCAGATGCACAGGTCAGAAAGGAAGCTTCTCGCCGCTTGGAGGCAGACAAACTCCGCAGCAAGCTGAATAATACTTCTGACAAATCATCGCTTACAGAGTTGTTATAGCTAAGATGTTAGCAAACGATTTCCCACTTACACATGTAGCAGACACAGAGTTGAGAGTGTTTTCAGGCACCTGACAAATATAAGTTCAATATTTTTGGGTTCCGCCAACTCCTTAGAAAAAGCTTTAGCTGCAACATGTTCCACTGTCTTCACTAGCTAGTGGCTAAACCATTTAATGATTTAAAAACTAATAAAAGAATCGTGAATTTTATTTTGTAAAGAATGGCCTCTGGTGAAGGAAGTGTGTCCGATGGTCTCTTCTCAGCCCGAAGCACTGGCAAAATAAATGATTCATATATATCCCATCACTTCGGCTCTACTGTTGCACCGCTGCTTTCATGTAACCTCGTGTTTTCTACCCGGGACTGTGTTTGTCTGTCCTCAGCTGAGAGAGATGCCGGTCAACTCTCCTGAGAAGCCGTGGAGGATGGATCCTGCCCAGGTGGCAGAGCGGCGGGACCTCAGGGAGAGTCACCTGGTGTTCAGCATCGACCCGCGGGGCTGCGAGGACGTAGACGACACGCTGTCGGTGCGCAGACTCGCCGGCGGGAAGCTGCTGGAGCTGGGGGTCCACATCGCAGACGTCACCCACTTTGTCACCGAGGGCTCACTCACGGACTTGGAAGCACGTACAAGGTAAGGAGCCGGTTGGATTATAGTACAGGTGCGATATAGAACGAGGTGGAAAAAATACCACAAAAAAAACACAACTTTTCAAGGCAACTTTCAGTTGCTGCCTGAATTTCTGTGGCATCAGTCACACACTCTTAAAATTTCTGTATTGTGGCAAGTCTCAAGATCATACTAACATGCACAGAATCACAAACGACACTGACTTAGAGGCACAACGTCTCTGACAGTGAAAAGGGGCAACATGCAGCTGAATCAGGTGCTTCTCAGAACAGCAAACTTCAGAGGGAAAAAACGGATGGATTTGCAGTCTTTTTGCACTATGTAAGGCTAAATCAATCAGTGTACTCCGTTCCCTTTTCACCTGTGAATGTCTCTGACGCTCTCAGTACTGTGTGGTAAGGTGTCTCTATTATTTTGTCCACCCCTTGAATATAGTGTACATAATTTATCCTTCAGCAGCAAACACTAAACATGGAGAACATATCTTCATCGTATCATCTATTATGATAGATATGTCTGACATATACAACTCTGGATACACAGACACGGCAAGAACAAGCTTCTCCTCCATCTTCTTGGTTACCAGGGTGACAAGTCCCGTCCCATCTATTGGTTGCCTGAAAATTTCCGAGATTTTCAACTAGAAGTTCTCGAAGCAGCCGCACAAAAGAGGCGGAGCTGGGTGCAGCGCTTTTTCTCTAGGCGGCCGCATGCGCTCACTTCTCATAGGGAACAATTGAAAAAAGACGCTGGCACTCAGAAAAAAACGCTACGTGGACACAAGCCCTTATCCTGCACCAAGACACCTCAGGTCTGGCAACCAAATGTTGTTAAAAGCTCCACAGTCCAGGCTTAAGACAAAGGAGGATCATGCTTTTACTTTTTAGCTGCAACACTGTGGAACAAACTCTCAGTCAGCATCAGAGCAGCTGAGTCTGTGAGGGCCACATTTTAAAAAGATTTAAAGGGCACTCCCTTCTAGGCTGCATTTTTTATGATTTTTTAATTTCTTTTATTTTATTTTGTTTTATTTCTCCATGTTTGACCTTCACTCATTTTATTGTATTATACTTTATGCACACCCATGAAGCACCTTGTAACTCTGCTTTTGAAAGGTGCTATAGAAATAAAGTTTATTTACTTCGTTTTTAGATTTTCAAGTGTGGTTTTAAACACTCGAGTGTAAGAATAAGGAATGTGAAGAAGTTATTTCACAGCATTATCACTAATTACTGATGAACTACTGAAGTGGTCCCAGCCTTAGTAATAAAGACAGTGATGAAAATGATACAGAGGAGGTGGGAAAACCAGGAGACCAAACTCTGAATATTTAGCTACACGTGTGAGGAAATTTGTTTTTTGCAGTGCCTCTTTAAGAAGTGGCTACTCCATGGGAAGAAGATGCAAATATCACTGTGTTGATGTATTCTTTTTCCTTGACTTTATTCTTTTTGTGTCTCTTGCTCAGGGCTACGACCTACTACCTGGCAGACCGCAGGTACGACATGTTGCCTGCTGTCCTCAGTGCAGACCTCTGCTCTCTGCTGGGAGGAGTCGACAGGTCCGTAAACTCCACGTCTCGACATTTTGTTTTGGAAGGTGTTTAGTTAATTAGCACCTAATCGTGAACACATTAAAACATGCTAAATGTAAATTTGTATGCATGTGTTCCAGGTATGCGATGAGCGTGCTGTGGGAGCTCGATGCACACACCCTCGCTGTCAATAAGGTGTGGTATGGTCGCACGCTCATCCGCTCCTCCTACCAGCTCCACTATGAGCTGGCCCAGGCGCTCCTCAACGGAGAGCAGGCCGAGGTACCGGAGCTGGCTGCGCTTGGGTCTGAGGAGAAGGACGCCAAGCTAGCTCAGCTCACAGAGGCTCTGGAGACGCTGACACATGTAGCCAGACACCTCCGGGCTCAGAGGGACAGAGGAGGAGCGCTGGAGCTGGAAGGCGTGGAGGTATGATTGGGTTCTCCTCTTTTTTTTTTTTTTTTTTTTACTTCCTGTTCTGTCAAAACAAAGAAGCTCAGAGCTTTTGTTTGTATTGAAGCCGCACTGGTTCCATACATATAGTAAAATACAGTATGAGCATTTGGTTTGACAACAAATTGTACCAAGGACCAGTATAGTGGAGTTATTTCTAAAACCCAGGCGAGCAGAAAGGTGTTAATCTCACACGAGATCAGAAAGTAATTTCAGGTAGAATATTGTATTAAAGGCTGTGTGAATACAGAGCTCTGCACTGTGACAGTTTTCACATTAGACTGGTGCGTTTCATTTACGATGGTTGGGTTGGTCATCTGTCAAAACAACATGAAACAAGAAACATCCATTTTCTTCGAGGAGAAGGCTGGAGTTATTGTCAACAAATTCCATGAAAAGACCAAAACCTCAAAACCTTTGTCTCTCAGTACTGTCTGACTTCCTGTCTGTGGCTCTCAGCTCCAAAACACCTCACAAATATATAGTTTCATTTTTAAAAAAGTCTCAGTAATTTCCTAAAACAGCTGCTCACTGTAGTTTTTATCAAACAAACAGGAGGAAATAGTGCATTTGTTGGGGACTATTTTCAGCGGTGGATGAATCCACATTTGGTGCTCTTGTGAGTATTTGGGGCAGCAGGACGGTGTGTGTGTGTGTGTGATTGAGTCCAAATAAACTCCAGTGTGTGTGTTCATGGTGATGAAGGAACAACAGTGAGGCTCACTGATGTGTTTTTAATAGTTTTTTATGGCTCAGAGGAAGAAGAGACATCAGGCTGTGATTCACACACACAACACTTGTTAGTGGATACATTCACTGTTGGTTTGGGTCTGTTGACAATAAGAAAAATATAGAATATCACCAGCCTTCTCCTTTAATAGCTCCACTCAGAGCTCTTGTAAAGACTAAAGAGTTTTGGTTTTCAACACAGTAAAATTGTTAAAAACACACAACAGATCCCAACCGATATATACTACATCAGAGTCCCCTGACTACATGTGTTCTGTGTTTTCAAATCCTTGAAAACATGTTTGAATAAAACTGTTCACCATCCCCCCTCAGGTGCGTGCCCAGCTGGATGAGGAGAGGAACATCACGGCCCTGGTCCCCCGTCAGCCACTGGAGGTCCACGAGACCGTGGCCGAGTGCATGATTTACGCCAACCACTGGGTGGCGCGCAAGATCCAGGAGACCTTCCCTCATCAGGCCCTGCTAAGGTGTCACCCACCACCACGGCAGGAGTTCTTCAGCCAGCTGGTGGAAACCGCCGCAGCCGGGGGATTCACCATCGATACCGGGTGACTGATAGGGTTTTATTAGTGTCCTGTACGGAAATGTGGTTCTCTCTTTGTTAAATCCTGATTATTTTTCCTGCATCATGGTTTGCCACTGCTTGACACCTGTAGCTGTCGGCACACGCAGTCATCATTAGCCATAGAGAGGCAGGTATCTGAACAGGTAATTCTGCTCCTCCAGGACCAACAAGGCTTTAGCGGACTCTCTGGACCGGGCTGTGGACCCACAGGACCCGCTGGTGAACAGGCTGCTGAGAATGCTGGCCACCCACGCTATGTCACAGGCTCTGTACTTCTCCACTGGTCTTCAGTCCCAAGACCAGTTCTACCACTACGGTACACAATACAATACCTTCAATATCTCCAGCCTTTATTGTGTTATTCAGTGGAACTGCTTTTGCATGTGTCTTTGTGGTTTTTCTCACATTTTCAATGCAAATGAAGGATTTGGTTTGTTGCACGGTCCCGTTTAGAAGCACATGAATTTATCTCATTTCTATGATTTGATGTAATTATATGAAAAGGGCGATTTTTTTTTAGACTAAAAAGAAGATGAAAGAATTAAACTTTATACTGGCGAACTGTGCTGATGTCCATTTTTCTGTCTGTCAGGCCTGGCTCTGGACCGTTACACACACTTCACCTCACCCATCCGTCGCTATGCCGACATCGTGGTCCACCGCCTCCTCACCGCGGCCCTCGACATGGAAAGAGGGGCGGACCCCGGTAACACATTAGCCGGTCACAAAGAACTGGAAGAAATGGCTCAACACATCAACAGCAAGAACAGGGTCGGTGCTGTTTTGTGATTCACTTCTTTCTATTTAAAATACAGTCGGTCTCTTCTGACCTTTGACGTCTGTGTGACCTTTCCAGGCAGCCCAGCGGGCCCAGAAGTTGTCCACAGAGTTGTTTCAGTGTCTCTACTTCAAAGAAAGAGACCCTCAGACAGACCAGCGCTGCGTGGCGGACGCCGTCATCTACTCCATCCGAGACAACGGCGTGTTGGTGTTTGTCCCAGAGTAAGAAACTGACTGATGATTTTTTTAGTCAATTAGTTATTTGTAAAGGGTGAGGATGACAATATTCTATATTTATCTTATTGTCATCAATACTTTCTGACTTCCTGTCTGTGGCTCTCAGCTCCAAGCCCATTGGTTCCTTCTGACGATGTAAAACTTTAAAAAACCCTCACAAATAGTGTAGTAATGTAGTTTCATTTTTAAAAAAGGCTCAATAATTTCCTAAAACGGCTGCTCGCTGTAGTTTTTATCAAACAAACAGGAGGAAATAGTGCATTTGTTGGGGACTATTTTCAGCGGCGGATGAATCCACATTTGGTGCTCTAGTGAGCAGGAATTCAATTATTACTGTTAAATGATTTTAGCATTTCAGTAATATTTAAACATATACTCACTAAGCACTGATTTGAAACAGTTAAAAGTCTAGTTTTAAACTGGTTTAAACATCTAGGTTATATATAACCTTTGTCTCAACAGCATTTCACTTAATTTCAACACAAAGTTTGTTGCTTCGCATTGAAATATAGTCATTTAAATGCTCTTGAAAACAACACTTATATGTAACCTAGACATCTAAAAAACCCAGTTTTTAACCACTTTTTAAGTCCAAATGAAGTCTGATTTTGTCCCAGGTGTCTAAGAATCTTTTAACCTGAAAATCACCAGATCAAGACTTTCTGGTGCGATTTTTAATGAGCAGCAACATTGAAGAGACCCCTCTGCATGGCTCTGTTCATCTGTGGAGGAACAAAATCTCTGGACTGATTTACCAATACAATCAAGTAACTGATCCAATGACTTAGAATTTTGGAAACTTTCTTTAGGCTGCCAAATGATTTAGAAAATACAGAAAAGTAATGTAAATTACACTTAACATGTTTTTAATCTTTGTAATATTAAAGCTTAATTTAGTTAATCATGAAATGGCCTGAAAAGGAACATTTAAATTCTGTATTGATCGTTTCTCTTCTTTAACCCCTGCAGCACAGCGTTGTGTCAAAGTATTGCTTTGTAATAGAAGACAGTGGAATAAAATATTGCGATCCTGCCATCCTGACTACACCTGTGCTCTCTCCAGGTATGGTGTTAAAGGGCCGGTGTACATGAAGAACCGAGAGGGCCAGGTGGTGGCTGCAGGACAGGACGGCAGCTGTGAGTGGCAGAGCGGCTCCGTGCGACGGTACTCGGACCACATCACCACCACCTCCGGCTGCGGCACCTCCACCTTCAGACTGTTCGACCACATCACTGTGAGTCGCAGAACAGATTTATTATTTTAGGACTGGACAATAATCTAATATTATTCTTTATCGTGGAATCATATTGCGACAATATGATCATATAGTTTTGTCATTTACAAAATTCAGTTGTTTATATTAAAGGTGCTCTGTGTGTTGTTTGTTTACACTCTACAAATTCATTTGTCATAAAATATCTGCAGAGCTTTTTGAATATTTGAAATCCTGCATTGTTTACATCCTTGTTTACTTGCAAGCGGTCTTCTTCTTCACTGCCTCTGCAGGAGCATTGCGACAGTTCTTGGTGCGTTACCGCCACCAGCTGTCCATCAGGTGCTGCAGGAGTCCTAAAACCTGGAAATGAGTTAGCATGTTAGCCCTCCCTGTTCCCTCATCTGGAAGTCAGTGGGTTTCTTGAATGGGTTTTTGGTTTGATGCCTGAAATAAGGTCTGTGGTTAACACAAGCTGAAGAGGTTTTAAAATCCATCAGTAAATACTCCACTGGTGAGTTTTGAAGCTTTTCCGTGTCTTAAAAAAGGCGGTTGCTAACAAGTGTCTAAATGAGACTACAGAGGTTGTCGGGGACATTAAACGTCATCACGCCGAACACAGAAACTCATCTACTCACTCGTCCGCCTTTACAGCCTCGTTGGGTTTATACTGCAAACTGTTCTAACTCAAACTTTCCCAAAGGCTTTTGTAGAAGAGGTCAGTGTGTTGCGTCGCCTCTGTGCTTGCTTGAGTGCACGTTACAAACAAAACGGGGACCCACTCTTCAAAACATTGCCCCATAGCACTACTAGTGATCAAAAACTCCACAGGGTACTTTTTAATAATTACAAGCATCATTTAAAACTATCTAAATAACTTGCTTTTTAAGTTTAATCATTGTACGTGCCTCCATTTGCCATGTCGTGATATGTATCAACGTTAGAGAAATATTCTTGTATTGTGATGAATATTCTCACCAATATCTGGATATTCACTTCAGCTATATCACACATCTCTAAATCATTTAGTTTTAGTTCTGTAATGTGTTTTACTCATTTCACTGATAATATTGAGGAATACTGTGTGACTCTCCACAGGTTCGTATTTCTGTCCACTCATCAAATTACCACGCAGACAGTCTAAACCTTGAGGTCATCAGCAACAAGCCCCACCGCAGCGCAGAGCCCCAGCAGCCCCGCTCCCAGGGCCGCAGCCAGCTGGTCCAGGAGGTGGTGCGCCAGGCCGAGGAGGCGTACCAGCAGGCCCAGGTGAAGGCGGCCCAGCGCCCCAAACTCTCCAAAGAGGAGAGAGAGTTCAGCCAGAGCAAAACTCCCAATCTGTACTCGATCCTGGAGGAGGTCAGAGAGCTGGCTCTGATGGACCTGGAAATGGCTGCACAGGTCTGTGCAACAACAGCGTAGAGCAGCTGCAACATGGACACAGAACAGATATCATGGATGGCTGCTGTGAACTTCTCATGGAAATATCAGTGAACATCCATGAACAGATGACATTAATCATTAATCACAAACATTCATCAGAACAGCCACAAGCAGAGGAGGCACTTCTCTTCCACAAATGAACGTTGTTAAATCATGACGGCAGGTTTCTAGTTATTTATTATCTGTATTCTTTCTATCATGTCAGGGACAAATGCTTGACAATGGGAAGTGTAAATGAGGTCTTTGATGATATTAAATGAGGAGAAATATGCTGTTTCTGTCATGCTGGTCCAAAGATTAGGACCACAGACTTTGGTTATTCTGTAAATAGAGAAGAGTTGTTGGTTAAAGTCAACTTGTTCGTGTTACGAGACGGTGAAGTCACTGATGAGACTGTTTGGTGAAAATACACTGAGACATTAAATGTTGTGAAGCACTGACTTTTTAACGAAATTGGTGACACTTTAATAGCTGCTGATACAAATAAGCACACATGAATCAGGATGAATTATTAGCCTAACGTTTAACATCAAGACTTAAGGAAGCACCAACATGATCATCTGATTTATTTACATTTCAAAACTATTGATAACAGTCTTTTATTCAGAGTTTTATTTTGTTTATTATTACAAACATCCCACTTCTATACTAATATTCTAAAGTATACACTGTGTATTATTTAGTGTGATATAATGTTTTGGCTGTTCGTTCACATGAAATGATTGCACTTCACCAAAACTTTTCAGACTTCCTGGTCAGAGTAACGATGTGTTGTGGAACTGTCTATGCAGTCTCCTGTGGTCCCATCTGCATAGCAACTGATCTCATACAGCAACATGATAGGACTACACATTAACAGGGAATCGGTGCTAGTTGTTCGGGTTGGCACTTCAATAAGTATTGACTTGTAATCGAATTAGTGTTTACACTAATTATGCCTCATGCACTAGTTTAAGTATTATTGTAGCTCATGCTTCTTTGTATGAAAGTGCTACCACAGGATCTATTTTTGTAACATGGTCGATTATTTGCCTTTGTGGTTTGTAATTAAACGTGTATGGATGAATACTAATGTTTTGTGTTAGTTTGGAATTGAAGCCCTTATGGCAGGTGAAGTATTTAGTTATAACATATAAACTGATGAAAAACAAACATTAGAAATCGAGAAACTGTAAAAGGGAAAGAAAACTGACATTTTGATACAAAAATGTCAGCTGTAACTTAAGATATTTTATCACTCAGACATCTGAACTGAATGAAGAATTACTGTATGATGTTTTATTCACTTTTACTACAAAACCTAATAAACACGAGTAAGGATTTGCCTGAAACCTGCAAGCAGAAGCTTCCGCACCTCATCAGAGCTGAATGCTTTTAAAGTTTTACTTTGATCTGAAGGGCGATGTTACTGAGGATACAAAGGAATTTTTATTATTGTATTTTTCGAGTGTAGACGGAGCTTTTTCTACCCTGCTAAATCCACATTATGAATTTATGGTAACTGTATATACTGTATGTGAGGATGATATCGCAGAGGTCTATCACAGAGATACTGATCAGATTCAATTTACAAGGAAATGTTTATTGTTTAGCATTTTAAAAAACAATTTTATCAAAGATAAAACCACTGAGGAACACGGCTCAAGTCACAGTTTCACAGGAATTCCCGTTACTGCAGTCACCTTTCATGCTGCGCTGATTACATTACTACATGAACAATAACAAGGCACTCTTAACTGCAGGCAGGTTTTTTCCTGACATTAAGTGTCAAATGGCCTTTTACAAGTTAACACCTGGTGCCGTTCAGGAATAACTGAAATCTGTGAAACCAAACAAAATGCTGCCAATGATATAATCTGAAAAAGACAAAAATTCTGTTTATATTTCAGACAGGAACAAGGGAAACAGGAATTCAGAATTTGAACAAAGTTGGTTTTACTCTTTGCAGACTACAAGAAGACAATTTATGCACAAGTTTGATTCATTGCCAAAAACCTTTGGCCGTACAGTTCACGGCTTCTGAACTCAAAGAGTGTGTGCTGCACTTGAGCATCAAGTTCCATCCTCACACCCGCTGCTGGGCTGATGGACGGGGCTGAGGCTGGTTTCATCCTCTTTCTCACACTGAGGAGATCCGGCTGGAGGCTCAGAGTCTTTGTGTGGAAGCTGGCCGGGTTGTTGTGTGCTGCTGCTGGCTGGCTCCAGTTCTAAATCCTCCTCCACCTCCTCATCCTGATGTTTAGAGTCATCGAGGACATTTGCAGAGGAGACGGATGTGGGTTCATCTGCTGACATGGATGAGTCAACAGTCTGGGAGGCTGAAGGATCTACTGGGCAACAGGAGGAGTTATGCACAGTGACATCAGGAAGTTAAACGTTGTACAAACAGTGAAACTTCACTTTTAAGAAACACAGACTAATATCTGTTTGATTGAACTACTTTCCATGCATCAAAAATGATGTTGTAGACATCACTGAAGGGATATGATATACTTTAGTGTCTTATTTTGCGTATATAATAATCCACCGACTGTCCTGATGGGGATGCAATAATGAAACAATATTAGAAGCTACACCATTGGTTGACTTTTGACTTATCTTAATGCATCTTGTTAGTGACTGGCTGAGGTTTGCCTGCATCATTTATACTGTGTCTCAAATGTCTGATGAAGATTTCTCCTTAAGGAAATCAGGACTAACCTTATTTCTCCGTCACTGAACTGATGAAGGGCCTCTCACCTGTTTGCTGCTGCTGGCGGGCGAGCTTCCTCTCCAGGGCCCGCTGTCTGTTCAGCTCCATGCGCTTGCGCTGCTCCTCGGTCAGGGAGGGGGCAGCTGGGGAGGGGACAGGTGGGGCAGCTGGAGCCGGGGTAGAGTGGACCGGCCCTTGCAGGTCATTATTGAGGATTGTTGAGTTAAAAGGATCTGGATCCCCAAAGACATGTGATTCAGGAGCGGCCTCTTCTTCACCTAAAACCAAAACAGAAGCGTGGATTTAGAGAGTAAAACTGAACCTCACTCAGTCTCATCCAATCATTACTTTTGATGATGCCTCAGACCCAGGGCCTGTCTCACAAAGCAAAACAAATAACAGCTGAAAAATTTTTTTTTTTTTTTTACTCTCATAGATGGTGCTGATTTAGAGGAGGTTCCAGGTTTCACTCTCAAACCAAATAAACAACTTCCTGAGACAGACCTTTGCTGTCATGAGGTTTCAACTGATGTTTGGCTGACTGACCCCTCATTAGCTGCACAGAACAAAACCAAGGAAACCAAATGTTAGCATCTCGAACATTCGACTGTTGCAGCGGGTGAAACTTTTTATGCACCAAAAGTAAATTTACCAGCAAGTGGCAGGAGTTCATTTTGATCCCTGCCAATATGATGTAAATATTTCTTGTTTCAGGTCAATTCTGAATGCAACATGTATCCGTGTCTTAACACAATGCATTTACACAGTGTGTTTTTATCTCTTAATATCTTTACCCATATAATCCTCGTGTGTCAGCGGCATGTCCAGTCGTATCCGCTTGAGACACGTCTGCCGCAGGAAAAAAGGCAAATAATTACAAATACTGCAACGTTAGAAGAAAGAACATTTCATTGATATATTCAGCACCAACATCTTCATCCCACCTGCACGTCCTTCTTGGTGCCGAGCTTCTCCACTCTGTCGATAAAATCTTCAAACTGCAGTTTGGGGTACAACCTGTGGGCCCAGTTCTCCATCCTCCGCATCAGCAGCCGCAGGTCCTCAGCCTGGTTGGACAGAACACACAAACACCACGAAACGTTGGCCGAATGTACATGATGTGATGAAGTACAGCCGACGTGAACTACTCCACAGGCCTCTGCTGCGTTTGTCTGCTGTCAGCTCTTACCTCGTGCCCTTTGCCTTTGAAATGGACATCATCAAACAATGTTCGCAGAGCTGGAAGTCCTCTTTCTGAGATCAGCCTGAGAGAAAAAAGTGTCAAATGTTTATACTGTGATCACCAACTGATCAATCATTAAATCTGCATTCATTGGAACAAGATGAGAACACAACATCTGACATATTATCAGTTATAGAGTTGTTATAGCGAATGTGCTAGCAAACTGTTTTCTATTTACACTTCCAGCAGAGACAGATCCACATGATCATTCTTGTGGACATGTTTCTGTAGACCTGATGAATGTACATCCAATATTCTCTCTCCTTTTAGCTCTAGTTTGGTCTCCTGAGAAAAACATCTGGCTCTTTAGCTGCTAAATGCTTCACTGTGTTCACCAGCTACATGCTAACTGTGTCTGTTTGGTGCTGAGCAGGTAGTGCACAGTCAGTTTTCAGAGCTTTTACGGTGAAAACAGCTGCAGCAGCTGGAAATAAGGTTAATGAGAGTGAACCAAAACAATGAGCTGAAAGAGGCTAAACACAGTGTAGAGCTGCAGAGATAACTCTCTGTGGTTGATCACTATGAACAACTCCTTTCACATTACTCATAGTCATTTGATCCATTGTTTATATAAAAAAATATGGAAGCAGGATGCAAAATTAACTGTCCACTAGCCAAATGGCTAATGAATGTTCAACTTTTACCAGCCACTCAATAGATTACCATCGTTTTTTTGGGCTGGTGAGTGAAGCAAATCAACCAGCCACTTGCATATTTTACCAGCATTTGGCTGGTGCTAATGTTGTGCCCTGTATGGAAGCTAATAAAACTAGCTCCACCAGGATCTTGACTTTTGTAAATAATAATGAATATGTAGCTGTGTTTCTAAAAAACAAGCCAAGTAATTTGCAGCCTCAGTATTCGAGTTTCTTTGCAATAAATTGTAGTAATGTTTAAAACTTGCAAGTCAGCAGGAAACCTCGTGACGTTAAATAATTCACTGATTCTCACAATGTAACCAGTTGCAGTAAGAGTAAAAATGATCTTCAAGACCTTAAGTGGAGCTATAATTAAATATAATTGTGACAAACAATAAATCATGTACTGCTCAGGCCTTTCAACTTCCACACAGCTGACAACTCAACATACTTTTTTAATTCTGCATTTCATTAAATTGAAATTGTCTGCCCTGATGTAAAAGCACTGAGGTACCTCTGAGAGTCCAGCTTGGGTTGCGGCCTCTTCACTCCTTTCCTTTTGGCAGCAGGGACCTCAGCCAGCTTGGACACCTCGCCGTCTCCCCCCTCTGCATTAACCACCCGGCAACAGGACAGGTGGTCAACATCACTTTGTCAACAGTTACACAACAGAAAACCTTCAGAAGGACAGATTAGGCACCAGTATTTCAAATAAAGACTATTAACTACCATCTGTATTCACTCCCCTCCAAAGAGCTTACCTTTGTTCAATAATTCTTTCAAATTTCTTGGTATAAACTGGCTTAAAATGTTGAATATTTTGACAGCAGCCTACATGCAGCTTCTCACCATTTCCAAAAGGGTCTCCCTCCTCCTGTCCTCCCTGGCCCGGGGAGTGAGGTGGTGGGAGGGGAGGGAAAGCTTCATCCTCTATGCCGCCGTAGTCAGGAATGTCATTCAGGCCATTTTCCATCGGGTCAAGCATCACGTGCAACTGCTGGAGGAAACGTCAAACCTGTATCAGCCACAATCAGCTTTACAATGGTATTAAGTTCCCATTAATTTGACTTCTGTTTGGCTGATTACAGAACTAGCAGTTCACTTACTGTGGTACAACTATGAAATTGGCAACAGATTAAATCTACTTTGATTTAATTTAAAAATCTGTGTCAGTATACATCTGAGAAGCTCAACCCATTTATACCAAACTCAAATTCCAATTTAAAGTAGAACTGATTGAAAACAACATGGTAATGAAAATGAACAGCACTCCATTGATATGGAACAGGTGGACGTACAATTCAACGAATATACTGTACTTGCGTACAATTTCGAGGTACTTCATACCTCTACTCTACTACATGTCAGAGGGAAATATTGTGCTTTGTACTGCACTACATTTATTTGACATTTGTAGTTACCAGTTACTTGTTTATTTTAATATTTTATATACAAATATGATTGCCTTATGAAATATGATGTATTGTTATATATTTAACTATTCAACAGTAGCCTATATAAAGTTGTTAATAGTAGCTTCCCTTCAACCGACTACAACATTAAAAACACTTCTTTTATGTTATGTTATTTAGTATTTTTACACAGTGGTATTGTTACTTAATTAAGAATCTGAATACTGAATCACTGGCCTTATAATATACAGCATTTCCATATTTCAGTTGTTTAGTGGTGAAGTTGGTGTTGGTATGAATTTTGACATCCAGTTTTTAATATTAACCACCAGGAATATCGGCTCCTGATATCAATTATCGCTCTCCCTCGCTAGCTCATAATCGGTATCGGCCATGAAAAAAACAGATATCAGTCGACCACAGCTCCAGCCACAGGAAGGCGGTAAACTCAATCATGGCCAAAACACAAAGTGTAAAGACTGTCAGTCCTCGGTATTTCTCTGTCACTCAGAGAGGCTCGGAGAAGCTGGACAGCCTGGCTCAACAGGACGTTAACCGAACCTAACTTTATTTCTGAGTAACGTTTGAAGTTATAGATAAGCGTGAACACGGCGCTGCTAAGCTAACTACGAGCTGCTGAGATACTTTGGGCAAGTTAGCTAACATGTAAGCTAACTGCTGTTAGCGAAACGGTCAAACATAACGAGTCAACTTAAACCACAGGTCGCCAACATGATCATAACGTTAGCTTAAATACGACTCTAGTTACAATGAAATGCCACAATATTGTCATACCAGTTACGAGCTGTCCAGCGGTGAAGCAACAAGCAGTGCAAAGCTAGCGGCATCAACTTCCGGTAGCAAGCTTTTTTTTCAAAATAAAGTTCAACATAGATTAGCCTTAACTAATACCAGTGGAAGTATGGGGAATAAGACAAATACAAATCCAATGTTTATGCTTCCAAAGAGCGCCATAAGAATTGTAAACAAACCTACACATCAAGAACCAACAAACGTACTGTTTATTCAATTTAAGGCTGTAAAATTCTGAGACTTGATAGATATTAAATGATGGCCGTTTTACTGCTGTGTTTGCAAACATTACTGATATAAATAAACCCTTTACAACATTAGAAACATACGTTTAGGCTTTGTCGAATATGACTCAGATCAATCATTTGCTGTTGGTGGGACTACTCATTTATTTACATAAAACCATTTAAACACACCTCAAAGTAAGTGGCAGCCTGTAATATAATTTGTAAAAGAGCACACAAGTTAAAGATCAAACACATCTTACATTTGGAAGGTGGCAGTGTTTAACCCCTTGGTACACATCTGTCTGTGCTGTTTCTGGGCCTATGTAAAGATAGCATTCAAACTAGGACAAAAAACATCATACGAGCTGGGCTGTCTCTGGGAATTTGGGAGGTTTTAACAACCTGGGCAGGAGTTTACATTCAACATTTACAACAAAATAACAGATGGTGAGGTTTGAAGGCTATTTCTGGTAGTCAAAAGTCTTAAATTTGACAGTTTGTAGGCCAAAAGATACAATAAAATGATGGGATTTCATATGTTTCCATATATGGAATATGTCCTGGTGCTGTGAAGACTGGGCTTTGAAACCAGATTTAAATCATTTTGTTGGGAGATACAATTTACAGACAGTTGTAAGAATATAAAATGTGCAGCTGTTTTTGGTGGCAAGTCAATTTTACGAGGGTTGGGGTTGCATTTGAGGTTTTGGACTCATGACCTCAGTATTTTTAAATCTAATCCGGCCCTGCATAAGAACACATAGTTAAAGTACCTTTGAGTTTTTTTTTAGGTGTGTTTGAGTGTGGTTCAGTCTTCAAAAAAAAAAAAAAAGATTTACTACAATAAACTATAATCACACTGTGTACTCAACACCTCACCCTTTTCAGTCTCCCTCTCATTATTTGTGTCCAGTTCCAGGGCTTTTAATTTGAAGGGTCAAACGCTGTACAGGAAAAGGTGTCTCTGTGGATTTTGTCTGACTTGTCATCTCTTTATAAATCCACCTGTGTGACAGGATTAATATGCAAGAGAATTGATCAGAACAACATTCAACAACAACACTCAGTAATCAGCAACATTTAAGTCTTAAAAATTTATTTGAAATTGAAGTTTCTGATCCACAGAGAGTACAACACTTTATCTCCATCACTCTTATGTCATTTTACAAACTTGTTGACAATAAACCATCTCCTCTCTGCAGTTAGCTTGAGTAGCCTGTGAAATTTAGCTACATCAAAAAACCACACAAGACCAGTTTGTTAAAAAATAAAGTAATATACCAAGCTTGAATTCATTCCTCCAGAGTTTTGACTCAATAGTGACAACCTGAAAAAGTGTTTATTCAAAACAGAACAGCAGGACAGTTAAATCAACAAGATGCTCTGGACAGGATAAAGTTTTACAGCTTTGAAGTCACTCTCAGATTCACTTCTTCAGCTTCAAGGCCACTGACGTCAGGTGTGTGTGTGTGTGTGTGTGTGTGTGTGTGTGTGTGTGTGTGTGTGTGCGTGCGCGTGTGTGTGTGTGTGTGTGTGCGTGTGTGTGTGTGTGTGTGCTCTCAGAGGCGTCCTCGCAGCAGGAACATGAGGAAGATTGCACTGAGGAGGATGCAGAGTGTGCACACTGTGGGAACCACAATCTCCGTCACCATCTCCATGTGGCCTATCAACGGATCTGAAACACACGAATGGAAACGTAAGTAAACGAGTGTAAATGTCTCAGATTACAGCTTCAGACTGGAGAGGGCTCCCATGGACCTGGAAAACATACAGGAGCAGCAATGCATCATACAGATGTATTACAATTTTAATTTTATTACAATTAACGAACTAACGAACAGCAACTAAATGAGGACATTTAGTTGCTGTTCGTTAGTTCTCAGTGTATTTGACTTTTGAATAATTAATTAACTAATGAATTCATTTTCTAATGTGTGAGGTTTTGCTCTTTGGACCCAGAGATATACATCAGACATTTTCTTGCTAGTGTTATAATTCAATACTAAATGTTTTTAATTACACTTTTATAAATGGCAGTTGTCAAAGAAAAAAAAAAGGTATTTATTGAATTTTAGTTTTAAATAATGTATTAACATGTTTGGATTGTATCAAGCCAAACCAGTTTTTGTCTGGTGGGCTTTGAGAACCCTTAAAAGTTTGTGAAATAATATAAGTGTTTCATTTTTAAATGAATGGAAGCTGTTTCTTCATCCGACCTGTTTATTTATATCAAAATTAAACATTTTGTCAAGATTTCTTCACATGACATGACATTAGATACAAATAACTGCTTTTTGATGGCTAACCCTCATGGCCGAACTAACCTGCTTGGGGGGCCCGGGGCACAATATTAACGCCCCCTTCCTCTCATCTACAGTTTTTCCGTGCTGGGATATTAACTGGCCCCAGATTTGCTGTGTGGTAATTTGATTAAACACATTAATTTGGGAATATGAAACATATAAGTGCAAAACTAAAATAACAAAGGTCTTAAAATCTAGAACTCAACACAGGGACCCTCTTTAAGACGGGGACTCAAGATCAGGGTATAAATCAGGACCCACCCTAAGGCCCTTCATTTTCCTTTTCCTTTATTTAACTAAGAAAACAAACTACGAAACAGTAATATCCAGTTCTGATGCAGTAATAGAGTATAGACAAGGACCCACTTGTGTCAGCTGATGTGCTTCAGTGGTTTTAGGGCCCCTGGAGTTCAGTTGGTCCTGCAGCCTTACTAACCCCAAAACAAGCCAGCTTTAAGTGCTTGAATTTGTTGTTTGACAAATATTCTTGACATTATATTGATGTTATTCCATTAATAGGTCACGTGGTAACAACTAAACCATCTCCATGAGAACTGAGCAAATCTCCATCTGCAGAGGAAGACCATGAGATGTGCCTGAAAGCTTCAGAAAACCAAGTAAGCGAGACTTGTGATAGGAAGTTTTTGTCAAGCTGCTATTTCCAAGTTCAAGAATCAGAAAACAGACCTTATTAATAAAGCAATTAGTTACAATTCATTTGAAATCCGTCCTTTATTGTAGAAAGTGTCATTTTAATGTTGCCGGAGGTCAAGATGGAGCTAATTTGAACTATTTTATTTATTGTTGGGCAGTTTATTCTAAAGCAATGTGTTATATTTTCTAAACCCATCACATGTTTTGAATGTAAAATCTTGATCTGCAAAGTGACTCATAATTAAAGCTGTCATTGAAGTGGAGTGGAGTAAAACGCACAGTATTTGCCTCTGAAAAGAAGCAGAGTAGAAGTATAAAGTAGCATAAACACTCGTGTTGATCTAAGAAACGTATCGACTTTTGTACCTAAACTTCATCATGCACTGGCCAAGCCTTTTGCATTCCTGCATGTTCCTGATTTCCCTGGGATTTTCTTCTAGCTGGAGGGGCAAAACAAAGAAAAAGCCTGTTAGATAGCGGAATAACAAGCTTGAGACAGAATTTTCCTTTGTTTGGCCCCACCTAGCTTATCACAGCCTGCACTTTTAATGCTTTATCGTACTAACCTGCAGCCAGGAGCTGGTTACTGGAGGAGCACATCTCTACGGCTTTCCTCTTCCAACTTTCCACCTGTAAAGATCCAACAAACTCTAACAGTTAAACAACATATTCTGCTCCAGAGGGATTTTTAACACGGAGTCAGTGTTGTTCGAGTTTACCTCTCTCTGATTGGGAAAGCCGTTAGAGCTGATGATACGTTTATAGAACTGGACAGAGGCCTTCGGGTAGCGTGGTTTGTTTTTGTTCCTGAAGTCCACATAGTAGAGTCCGAACCTCTCCGAGTACCCTTCATCCCACTCAAAGTTGTCGAGGAGAGACCAGGCTGTGTAACCCTTCACATTCACCCCATCCTTAATCGCTGTAAGTTGAACCAGAGGGGAGAAAACAAACAAAGAACAAAAAGGTAACACGTTGAATTAAGCTTCGTTAGTCGTCTAAAACACACTCAGTGACTGCAGAATCTTTCCTTTGTGATGTTCTCTTTGTGTTAAGCAGAGTTATTGTTTCACCTTTGAGCATTTCATTGATGTAGTCCTTGAAGTACTGCATTCTCCAGTCATCACAGAGGTCGGTGCAGAGCATCTTCTCCGACACACCGTTTTCTGTCACGTATATCATGGGGTTTCCATACTGAGTCTGTTATGGAGATGCCAAATTACATTCAGGTTTGATGGTAAACATACTGATATGCTCATACCATCATGTAGTTGTGTAGCCCGTCTACCCTCTATATACGTAGACGGGGCCCTGAGAAAGATACCACTCCCTCGAATTAGCAGCTTTTTATCAAAAGCAATAAAATAAAATAAATATATGAATTTTTAACATTCTTAACATTCTTACTCATGAACTTGACATGTTATCACACAAAAATATGTATTTTAACTATACTCTTTTAAAAAACCCTGTTCATTCATTTATCTAACTATTTATCACAGACAACTCTTTATGTTTGCATATTTTAACTGTGCTACACTTATATCTACAATATATTTCATGTTTCGTAACCCTTTCTCTTTTAATGGTGACACAAGGTACCACTTGTATTTATGTGACACAGTAGCTTTGGTTTTACATTATAAACTTGATTTTGTCTTTTCGCTCTCTTGCTGAGAGTTAGAGGAGAAGATGGATACCACTCCCATGTCTGTGCGTTAACTACAGAGCTGGAGCCAGGAGGGGATTAGCCTAGCTTAGCATAAAGACTGGAAGCAGGGGGAAACAGCTAGCCTGGCTCTCTCCAATGTTCAAAAACACAAATTCACAGAAGTGCTGAGCGGATGGATAACAAACAAAATTGCACAATATGAGAACCCAGCTTGCATCACTTATATGCCATTGTTATTGGAATTTGTTCGTGTTATATTAGTTTTACTCGTAGTATAAAAACACAAGTGTTAAGATTACAGCAGCTTTAACATTCTTTGCCTGTAGGAGGCGGTAATTGACATGTCTGTACTCATGAGAAACAGTGAGTTTACAAGCTGGTTCCATTAGGTGCTTCACATCAAAGAGACTATTTTAAGGATGCTAACACTATACTTTAACTCATGTAACTCAGAAAGGGCGAGGGTTAGTCTGTATGAGTGCGATATAAATTGTAGATGATGTGTCATACATCTGTGTGATTCTGAGATAATGGCAAATTTGCAAAGGTCGGGATCAGTTAATGATAATAATAGTAAAAGATTGACAGAATTAAGCAGAGCATTCAGTGTAGCCCTGT
The DNA here is from genome assembly GCA_008360985.2 of Macquaria ambigua. Classification (NCBI taxonomy): domain Eukaryota; kingdom Metazoa; phylum Chordata; class Actinopteri; order Centrarchiformes; family Percichthyidae; genus Macquaria; species Macquaria ambigua. The sequence continues at coordinate 308,466 of VMKM01000352.1, forward strand.
TGTACATGATGTCTCATCTTCTCTCAGGTGGCTTTCTTCTACTCATCCAGCAGTGTACCCTTAGTTTTCGCAACAGAAACCTGAAACGTTTAATTCTACATTCGATAGATCTCATACAGCTGGAGATCTGGATTTTTTTCAGATTTGCGTCGTGTACCTTGACAAAGTTCAACAAGCGTCGGAAGCCCCAGGGAACAGAGTAGAGCCATTCAGAGCCGGGATCAGGCCACTGTGGGTCAACCAGCTCCGCAAGGTCACGATCTGCAAAGTAGCTGTCTCCAAGGCCTGATGGGTAATTCTTCAGGGTGACATAGCGGGTAGTGAAATGGCCGAGGCCCAGGAAGTCGCAGGTTCCCTTGATGTAACTCTTCTCCTGAGGCGAGAAGACGGGCAGCCGTGAAGCTCCCAGGCCCTGCTGGCCACTCTTCCTGCCTAAAGGTGAGAGTTCAGTGCATTTAATAACGAGGCGATTATGTCAGCAGACACATGAAGGTGCACAAAGATGACAGCTCTGAGACAGTTGATTTTTCATACCCATAATGCAGTGGTTTCCAACCTTTTTTGCATGTGACCCTTTAAAACGAGTCATTATCTACTTGTGACCCCTTGTTATGTCAGAACAAACAAAGAGAGATTCTTTTCCCTCTCTATTATGTTTAAAGAAGTAAAATTATGCAGTAATTCTTAGGACAACAACAAGCAAAGATTAAAGTAACTTCTGAAGAAATAAATATAGTTTTGTGTAGCAGAAATGTAAATGTAAAGTTATAAAAATTGTTGACACTGCCCCCGGACTCCGACACCAAACCAAATCACAGATGCCACGTGACGCCGACGTACCGATATAATCTTTCATAACCTGGGGGTAGTCTCCATTGAAGATGGGAGTAGCAAACCATCCCATGTAGAACTGGATGTATCTCTCTGCTGCTTCAATGTCCCTCTGGTTGGTGATGTCCACTGGTTCCCCCCAGTCAGCCGTTAGCGAGATCCCAACCAGGCCTGAACACACACACACACACACACACACACACACACACACACACACACACACACACACAGTGTGGCAGAAATTTATCTTTGACTTCAATCACAAAAAAATACCAACATAAAAACATATTTGTGCTGTCAGTTTTTCTTCTTACCTTTTTGTTTGTTTCGCCACTGCATGTCATAGGTGTGCCAAACTTTAGCATGTGCCTGTTTCAAGGACAGAAAGGAAGTGTCACCTTGATGTGATGATCGATTTTTTATTCTCTTCAGTTTAGTTTAGTTGACATTACTAGAAGAAGGACATCAAATCACACACAACTACAAAAAATGTCAAAGATGACTAAAGAATAAATGAATAAATTTGTCATTTGCAGCCTTGGCACTCATTCCAGGTGGAAGTGTTATTCTCAAAGGCTTCTCCGTGATCTGCTGTGGCTTTGATTTTACCTCATTTGTACGTCGCTTTGGACAAAATGTAAATGTAGTACACAAACATAATTACAAGGAGACACGGTTGACTCTATCGCCTCCAAGTTCATGTTAATAAGGTCATCATAATATTTACCAGTTGCCAGTGAAAGATTCATTTAATATTAATCTTTTTTTTAAAAAGTAGAAATGCTCATTGCAAGCCCTCTTCAAATTGCTTCTTTTGTCCAACCAACAGTCCAAAACCCCAAAAATATTCAATTTACACTGATGTAAAACAGAAACTCCTCATATTTAAAGAGACTGAAGCAACAAATGTTAGCATTTTTGTTTAATGAATGACTTAAATGATTGATCGATTTATCAAATTGATAGTTAGCAAATCAAAAATGAAGAAAACATGGTAAAGAATGATATTCCAGCACACTGGAGGCACATGGTTACTTTACAGTCTGCTGTCCAGGAGGTGACCAGCCAGTATGCTGGACTATCTGCTGAGGAAGATCGTGTAATACAATCGAAAGCTCCAGAACAGCTACTAAACGGACCTTGTGGTGAGATTGTTTTGTCTAAATAAAAAAGGTCTTGAAACTAGATTGGGACACAGGGCTCCTCTTCTCATCAGATTACCCAGACCAATGGACACGCAGCAAAACTGGGCAGTTTGGGGTCTCGTTGCCCGTGTGGCTCGCTTTGTAATCCAGAATCGGCTCAGACAGAACGACACCATCATGTCTTGAGTCTTACCTTGATGATGTGGTGGGCAGCTTTGTAAGCTCCTGTTCCCTTCATCTTCAGTCCGGGTGCATGCTCCCCTGTTTCGTATCCCTCCACAGCAATGGACTGAAAACACAAGACAACACTCTGTGGTATCCAAGTCAAACGTCACATCCGTTCACAAGACAGTGAACGCACCATTTCTCTTCAACCTGACATACCCACGGATTGTTGAAAGTGATCCAGTACTTCACTCTGTTTCCAAATCTTTCAAAGCACAAGTTGGCAAAGTCGTTGAAGTAGTTCACCATGCTGACGTTCTGCCAGCCGCCGTACTTCTCCTGCAAGATCTGGGGAGTAAAACCACATTAGCATCCGCACTGTAGCTTCTAATCTGTAAATGGAAATTCAAAACACAAGGTTCAGTGACTCAGTGCTCACCTGAGGTAAATCCCAGTGGTACAAGGTAACAATGGGTGTGATCTTATTGTCCAGCAGCATGTTGATCAGGTCATCGTAATATTTGATTCCTTTCTCGTTGATGTGGTCACCTGAAAGAGTTGCCAGTGAATATTCATTATCATTAAATATATTATAATTACAATTAGGGCTTCGTCTAATTGTTATTTTGATTACAGATTCATCTGTTGGATTCTTTTTCCTTTATTGATTATTTGTTTGGTCCAAAACCCAAAAATATTTAATGAAAAATGATAAAGAACAAAGAAAAGCAGCGAGTCCTCACATTTTAAAAGCTGGAAACAGCAAATGAGAATTCATGTTAGCTAATGTTATGGTGACTGACACAAATTGACTTCACTTAATCAATTTCAGCACTGATTTCAATAACAAGCAAATAAAAAATAATAAATAATAAAAATTTAAAAAATATGGTAAAGAATGAAAAAATAATAATTAAATTAAACATAGTTCAGGCATATGGTTACTCTTCAGTCCGCTTGGTAAAATCCTTGGCCAGGAGATGGAGAAACGATAATGATTGAACTTCATGTCCTTCATCAAGGTAACGTCATCCTTAAAAACACAAACAGCAGAAAACAGTAAAGACAAAACAAAACGATTGCTGCATCTTTTTTAAATCGTTAGCTTTCCTGTCAGGCTGTAAGCTGTAACTCTCATTAACAGATGTTCATGTAACAGCTCAGCTTTTTACCAACTGATTATAAAAAACAGTTTATGTGTCCGTATTTTTACCATTAACTCCAAGAACCTCCAGGGGGCAGCAGTCCAGTCTCATGCTGTTCACACCCACATAACTTTATTCTTAGGAATATTTCAAATTTAAGGAATTAAGAAGAAGAAGAAATATGCTTATTGACTTTCTTACCAAGAGTTAGATGAGAACTTCGATAGCACTCTGGAGCCAGGAGATGATTAGCTTAGCTTAGCACAAAGACTGGAAACAGGGGGAAACAGCAGCTAGCCTGGCTGAAAATGAAAAAGTGAAAAAATCTGCCTACGAGCACCTCTAAAGCTCACTAATGAACACGTTATATCTCGTTTATTTTAGCTTGCTTAAGAGTTTCTGGAAGGCAGATTTTTTTACTTTTAGACACACCAGGCTAGCTGTTACCCCTGTTTCCAGTCTTTATGCTAAGCTAAGCTAAACATTTCCTGGCTGGAGCTTCATATTTACTGTACATCATGAGAGTGGTATCAATCTCCTCATCTAACTCTCAGTAAGAAAGAGAATAAGTGTATTTCCCAAACTGTTGTACCTTTAAATTCTAGAGGAGATGCAAAGTTTGCAAAGATACCAAATATGGGTAAATGATGCACAAGACATCTGGAATATTTCCACTTGATGGAATAGTGTAGCCATTAAAAACATGGATTTGAATGTTTCTCTCAGTGTAAACATCATATAAACAGGTAACAAGGTAAAACACGACATACTGTCAGACAGTGAGTGTGGAATAAGAGGATTTTTCTGACCCTAAAGTTACTTAATTTGAAATAGGGTAAAAATGTATGTTTCAACAAATTTGGTTAACTATGACAAACAGATATAAACACTACTTAACTCAATTTAACTTAATTTAGTAAAAAATATCTTTGGGTCTAACATTTCAAGACTTTATCAGCCTCTTCTTTTCTTGAGAGGTGCTACATTTTCTCCTGCATGTCACCTTGAATTTGTAGTAGCCCTCACACGAGGAGTCTCCCGTGTCATTCAACAATATTTTCCCCTTTTTGTGGGCAAATGCGTCCCAGATGCTCATTCCTTTTCCATCTATGTTCCAGGCTCCTTCAGTCTGATAGGCAGAGCTGCCAGCTCCCCAGGAGAAACCTGCAGAGGAAAACACAGCAAACGATTAATGTCAACGCTTCCCAATGTTTTTTTCTGTTTGTGGACTATTTTGTGTTTAATCATGTGCCGTACCAGTTGGGAAGGTGCCGTAGTAGAAAGACGTTCTCTCGTTCTTTGTCCAGTCAAAGTCGTCACTGGCTGACACACACAGCACCAGTATAAGCACATGGTACGGCCTCAGGATGCACCCCTGCAGCATCGTGATCTTTGGCAAGGAGCTCACTGTCTTCAGTTACACCTAAAGGACAGTAATTACCCAGTTTGAACTCTCATTTCACAGATAACACGGCTACGTGCTAATGTTAGCATGTAGGCATCCGAGACCTGTCAAAACAGCTACAAGGCTTCTTCTCCTGTGACTCTCCCCTGAGCTAGATTAGTGGACACAGATCACAGAATATACAGATGTGTTAAAGTGAAACAAAGATTCAGAAACTCACACAAAGGTGTCAGGTGTCCACAGGTTTTGAGAAAAACCATCCTAACTCAAACCCCAAACCTCAGGATCATTTGTTAAATATCTGCTGAAAAAACACCCAGTCATTATGAGACCTCATGGATATAAAGGAAGAGTCTAGTTTCATTTCAGCCAGCTGTAAGACACGCTGACACAAAACGCTATCAGAGACAGAAAGTAAGCCAGCTTGTCCAGCACAGTCAGGATGAGCGACATTTCAAGCTGTTGTGAATCTTCAGAGGTGCAAAAGATAACCGAGATTAAAAAATGAAAGCGGGTAAAAAGTGTAAAGTTTCCTGAGAGTCCTCCTGCCAAAGCCTGTGCTGTTTCTCTCCCTACATCTGTCCCTTTGCTCAGTGTCTGTCTCAGCCCCGGCCGTCTCACTCAGAACCACATATAGATGTCTGACCTGCTGCATTTGTCTCTGCTGGAAACTGCTCCAAAATGCAAGAAACGTCCCCGAGCTTCTGGACCTGGTTAATGCTCCCCAGTGTCACCGGCAGGTCCGCTGCCAGTGTTACAAAAACAAAACAGAGTGAAGCATCCAGGACATTTTCTGCTATTCATCAGCCCACATACAGCAGCAACCAGCACCCCCCCCCCCCCCCCTCCACACACACTGAATACCGCTCCATTTGAATTCAGTGAAGTGTGAGCGTGAATTTGCTGGGGCAAACAGATCTTTTGGAAAAAGGAGGGATTTTGACACTGTAAGCAAAGTTAGCGTCAGTGAGCCTGATGCATGTGCAGCTTGGTCTCCTAACATTTTCATTTTGAAAAAAAACTTGCTCTGCAGTCAACAAGTACACAGTGTACACAGTATACAGCCATGATATTACACACACAGTTACACACAGTATGAACAAGTACACATGAAAACAGGAAATAAAAAGCAGAGATAAATAGACTAAATAATAAGAATAAATAGAACAGAAACAGGTCGGTGGCTACCTGTCCTGTCCTGTGCTTCCTATGTCTTTATTATGAGCCTCTGTGTTTTAAATAGTACCTGACTATGTAGTATAATGGTGTCCTGTAAGATGTTTTTTTACTAACATTAATATTCTCTTTTATAATTATTGTTCAGCATGCTTAGAAATGATTTCAATAACTTTATAATTTAATTCTTATATTCTGTTGTTAGAGTAACATCTGTCCAGAGACTACAGGTGGAAAACAGCCTCTTGGATAACTCTGGTGCCTTTACAGCAGTGTTTATTAATGTGCACTGTCCCTAATCAATAAACCAATAAATAAATAAAGACTGAGGATAAAAGCTGTCATTAAAGTGAGTGCTGTGCGCCTTGATGCTACGATGTGGCTCACCTAATGTTAGCAGAGAAAACGATGGTGCGGAGGAGCGTTGTCTCTGCTGTTTTCCTGCACCTGACATCACATATCTCATCCAGCTGTGGCTGATTGCTCTTTATTATTTTGGAGGCCAGGTTACCAAACCACAGCAGCACTCGTTCAATCGTGCACAGATAGAAATCAAACTTGTTAAGAAAAAGCTAAGAAAAAGGAGGCTTTGTTGTGCCTTTTTTGAGTGAACAGTCGGTGTTATCAGAGCAGAGTGCATGCTCAGGAATTTAAAACTGTCCACCATCTCAACAGACACGCCATCAGGGGTGACCGCAGTGTAGGTGGTCCTGTTCTTATAATTCTTATAATAGAAGCTACATATCAGTAGATGAAGGTAAAAGAAACAACACAAGTGATTTAACAACCCGGACCCACAGACACGATAATATTGTTATGTTTTTTATTTTATTTTCAGGACTTAGACATTCTGTAATATGAAGAACTTGTACAGAATTATTTGCTCAAGTTATCAGTCATCCAATAGACACCACCGCCTTTTCTGTTGCCTCTCTTACTTATTTTCTTACAACTATGTACTTTATTTACTTAATATTGTAATTCTGTCACTGATGCTTCAGTCTACTGTGTCCACACTTAGTACGTCGTATATAGTTCAGATTGTAAAGGCCAAGTAAAATTGACTTTGACTCTCAAAGAATATTTAATGAAACAGTATGTCAGATATGTAAATGACGTCTACATCACATCGCTAAGATTTAAATTCAGACGGTTGAACCACCAGGCGTTGGTTTCCAGTTACACAAATGTGCAGCAGTGGAACTGTCAGAATAGTAAAGTCTAATCTGTAGATTCAGGATCAGAGAGGCTCACTGATAGCCCCCCCCCCCCCGACCCCCCAGGGTCGTGACCTCTTCAGTGAATGCAGTGAGCTGGCCCCTGCATGAATACAAGCATTATCATAAGGTGCATTGTTTACAGAGCATTGTCGTGAAAAATGCTGAATTGTTCAAAGCCAAAACTGTTGGCACTGCACTCTCACATTTACATGTCAGTGTGTGTGTGTGTGTGTGTGTGTGTGTGTGTGTGCAGAAGCTCTGTTCTCTGCTTGTTGTGTTTGTATGCACACATCTATTTCAAATGCTCTGCGTGTATGTTTTTTTGTGCTCTGCACGCGGTTGCAGTGTTTGCAGCTGATGATGTGTGTGTGTGTGTGTGTGTGTGTGTGTGTGTATGTGTGTGTGGACAGAGAAGACAACATGAGCACGGTTGTTTGTTTAGCATATCAATGGCGTCCTGGGCCCCGACGACTGTTGCAGAACCACTCTGAGCTTTCCAGTACCTGTCGGCTCACCTCAACTTGCTGTATTTAAGGGGCCTTCTTGTTGCCTCGCAGAGCTGACATGAACATCTTTACTAAGGTCCCAGGATTAGCCCAACAAACCAGGTATGTTGAGAGCGCCGTGCACCAGCCGGGGGGCCGCAGAGGCCGACCCCCCATGGTCAGAGGTGTCGAGGTGGGTGGGGGCCCGTGGCTCCACGTCCCACCTCCTGCTGGTTCTCATGCTCTGCTCTCTGTGACGCCTCCAACACCAGTTTCCCAAAATCACCTGAAGAGTGACGGTCGTAGGAGACACGCACACATACTGCACATTTTAGGTGCAAGTTGATGGTTTTAATTTGAAAGACTGAGGCACGACAACAGTATCAGTATATAGAGTCATAACTACAATGTTTGTTGACCAAAATGACACAAGTAATGACATCTTCAGTGGCTCAGGTCTTCAATTTCACTTCAACACACCACCATCTGTTTCTAAAGTTTCTCTGTGATTGTTCTATCGTCTGTTTTAATTACTGAGTGGTGTATTTGGGGTATAATTATTCATTAGAAATGCTTCTATATCTACAGCAAGCTGGGGTCTGTGCTCCAACGTGCCTTCTACGGGTCCAGTGGGAGGGTGAGTCATGACTTATTTTGTTAAAGCAGCAAGTTTTTTTTGGACAGATGAGGTCCATTTTTACTTGTTTTGTATCTACTCTATGGTACTGAACCGTGAGTGTATATTAACATCCATTTTTCCCGTGCTGTCTCTGCCCTCAGGTGACCCTTTTCGAGCAGAGGAACTTCGCCGGCAGACGGCTGGACCTGAGTTCTGACTGCATCAGGCTCAGTGACAAGAACTTCCCAGAGAGATGTAACTCTGTGCAGGTGGAGAGCGGCGCGTAAGTCTACACCACCACCTAATGTCGAGAACAGGTCTCTGCAACACACACTGGTGTCCAAAAGAGACAAGAAAAGAAAAAAGTAGATGAAGTTAACAGCATAGTATCTGTAGCTTTCACATGACCTTTCAGTGGACCTCAATCATCACACTTTGTTCACCGTTTACAGAAGGGAACTCCAAATGTGTAAAAGTAGATAATTATACCAGAAACCTAAAACCCAGTGGTCCAGAGTAGGTTTTGTTGATCTGCCTGTCGGCAGAATTAAATGTAAACATATTTCCATGAAGTTTGGTGGACAGATGAACCAAGAAAATATAGTGATTTAAAACTGGTATTTCCACAATGAGACAATTAGTCTGTCCAAGAAATGAATCCAAACCCAGTATTTAGTCAGGTAAATTGCAGGTGAAACCATGTCTAAAAGCAAAGTTAAAACTGCATTAAATTTAAAGGTTCAACCTTGTTTTTATTGTCTCCTGAAAGAGAAAATGGTCTTGTATTAAAGGAATTGCTGCATAGAAAACACAAACGTCACAAACTAACACTTAATATATAAAATAATACACACACACAAGTTTTCTTAAATGTCTAGGATACATATAGCCACTGTTTCAACTGCGTTTCAGCGACTATTTCAACATGTAGTTAGAAGCTGGTTCACAACAAAACAGTCTCTAAAACAACAGTCATATGTGACCTTGATGTTTAAAACACTTTTCTACTACAGCTCATCAAATCCGTGCTGGGTTTGGAGTCATATTTTGGACAGTTGTAATTGTTTTCTTGATTTCTTCTGTCCACCAAACTTCATGGGATTAAGTTTATATTTAATTCTGCTCAAAGACAGACTGGAAATCCTAACTTTAGGTCTGCAGCGTCTGTAAATAAATCCAACTTCAGCTTTTGGATTGGATTGTCCAGCACTGGCACATTTTTCTGTTAGTATGTGTTTTTTTTCCAGCTGCTGTCTGCATCTGTCTTTGACTCTTCTCCCTCCTCCTCCTCCTCTCTTTTTAAAGATGGATCGGTTACGAGCATGAGAACTTCCGGGGCCGTCAGTACCTGTGGGACATGGCCGAGCGGGGAGAGTACAACTGCTACGACAAGTGGTGCGCTCAGGTGGACCACGTCTCCTCTGTCCGTGCTGTCAAACAGGTGAAACGTGAAGCTGGCAAAAACACACAAGTTACAGTACAGAGAGCCATTACAGGTGCAGACAAACACTGTTCATGCATCACTAGAGACCTGGACTGGATGTGTCCATACTCTAGTTCTTGGTTTAACCCTCTGAAGTCACAGCTGCTGCATCAGTAACAGCTTTCATGAACTGATCAAAGCTCAAAGCATGTAAAAAATAAACTTTAAATCTACAAAGCAGGTAGAAGCAGTTGTTAATCTGACATTTTACAGGGAAAAAATAGGTTTGTGGGTAAAATCTGTCACACAGAGACACAGATTAGATTACAGCCTGCAAACTACAGTGTAGTTATTTAGTACATGTGTGGGGTATCAATAAAATGTAATATGTTAGAAAAGGGACTTAGAAATAAATAAAAAAATACTGAATACCTATGATGAATTTACAAAAACATTACTTTGGGAGGTGTTATTATATATTATTATTATTATTGATATAGGTTTTTTAAAATATTTTTTTTTAACGTTATTGTTGGGGAGCAAAACGTTAGGCTAAGTCTGGGAAGAAGGATGTGCTTTATAGTTATAGCTATATAATAGTTATGTTTTTAAAATAACAATAAAATACTGGCGAACAGTATTGTAGTTTTAGTGTCACGTGTAGTCGGGGCAGTAATTTAGTTCTAGGTTCCCCCTAAATGCAAATTTGTAAGCCCCTTTATTCCCTGTACCTCTGTCCTTGTACCTATAGGTACACAGTAAGTATTTCTTTGGTACAAAATGTTCACACTGTAATTTGCGGGCTGTATTATATGTATAAGTGTTACAGCATTTGGATTGTTTGACACAAATGTGATTTCGAGGAAAATTTGTCAAAGTGCAGACTGTAAAGTTTTTAATTAACACAGCGCTGTGCACTGAGGGGAATAATAAACTAGACTTACAGCTGTGTTTGGCTTGAAAATATTCCCATGTATTAGAGATCAAACTTATTTTAGCTGGTAAACACTCTAACGTAAAATTGCACAATGGTCTTAGACTCCAGAGGAATAATTACTCAGAGTTGGATGTCGGCTTAATATCAGTGGAATATCACCAGAGATATGCAGAACCTGAAGGCCAATCATCGTAACACAGGGTCAGATTATTGAGACACACACTCACCAGCAGTTTCTCTGCAGGACAACAACCCTGCCAGAGCTCAGCTGTTTGAGCGAGGCGGCTTCTCTGGTAAGAAGATGGAGATCCAGGATGACATCCCCAACCTGATGAGCCGCTACAGCCTCAACAGAGTCGCCTCCATCCGCGTGCTCGGAGGAGCGTAAGTGCACCTGGTTTCTCTTGTTCTCAGTCAATAGATCCCTGATGGAATGTCAATACAGTATCAATCAGGCATGCTGTGTGTTCAGGGTCATTATGCAGGTGACACGGTTTTTAAATCTTTTGGGGAAAGTCTCAAGTCTTCATAAACAAATTACATGTTGAGAAAGTAATCTCACCACGAGGTCCATTTAGCAGCTGTTCTGGAGTTTTCGATCATATCACATGATCTTCCTCAGAAGATGGAGTTTGCACAGTTGTCATTGAATTGTAGATTCATATAAGGTTCCAAGTTTATTCTTGAGTGGCAGTGTAACTCCATCTGCTGATGAAGACTGAGAAATGACCAAAAGCTCCAGAACAGCTACTAAATGAACCCGGTGCTGTTTCCAGGGTCAAGAATGAACTTGAACTTCAGGTGTAAATCTTACAGCTGACCATTAAAATAGCAGCATTATGCCTTTTTTAAGTACTTTGAATGCAAAGTCCCAATAATTAAATATCCAAGGTCTGTCTGTTTATTATTTTTCATTCTTCCTGAATTTTACCAGGTCAAAACTTCACAAATGCAGGGCCGAAACTAACTAATCTGCCAGTTCTAGTACAAATTCCCACCACTACTTGCTAGAGCCAAAAGTGATGTTTTTAAATGTCTCATGTCATGAATCTGAGAAGCTGGAACCAGAGAATATTTGGCTTTTTTTTGTTTGAAAAATGACGATTAGTTAACTATCAAAAAAGTTTTCTGTGAGTCAAAGTCTCGGGACTACATGATTCAGTCAAAGCAGTAAAAATCTGAAGCAGTTACTGTATTTTTCTCTATCGCACAAAAAAAAAAAAAAAGTTTCATATGGATACATTATGTTTTTTTAAATCAATGAACAGTTTGCAGTAAACACTGGTCTAACCCCCCTCCCTGTGTGTTGTAGGTGGGTGGTGTATCAGGAGCCAAACTACAGAGGGCCTCATTACATCCTGGAGAAGCGGGACTACAACAACTTCTCTGACTGGGGCAGCCAGAACAACACTGTGGGCTCCATGCGCAGAGTCCGCTTCAACTAAACACCTACACCTGCCAACAGGACTTCCCAACGCCACACGAAACCCGTCAGCTTTACATACACAACACTTATTTTAGTAATAAATGGTAAAAAGACAAATGTTTCGAGTTTGATTCCTTTAGTTTATGGAAAGAATTTTGAGTCCTTCAGTCAGTGAAATGTTTAATATTGTAGAAGCGGTTGCACCAGCTCTTAAGTGTCAAGTGGAGATTCACACGTCACTGAATGACAACAGGTTAGCACACAAGTGCTAACGTAGAGATTGTTACCAATTACAAAACTTGTGATGGGGCTTTATTAATAGCTGGTGCAACCAAACCCAGATCCCAAAATGACTTGGACGTTAGAATGGTTGAATCAGACAAGGATGTCTGAGACAAAGAATTTGCTACAAGCCAAGCTATCTGAAACACTTTATTTAGCTTTATGAACAAAGATATCAAGAGAGATCCATGAATGCCACAACATGCAATATATGGACATTAAAATGCATCATGGAGCACAAGAGATACAACTAAAGCACAGATGTCATCAAATGTTTAAGAAAAAAAATATATAAATATAAAGCTCAAATCGATCAGTTTACAAAAAGATTCCACACTTTCAGAAAAGTCTTTCATGGAAGTCGGTTGCAAACAGCCTGACAGGAAGCTGTGCAGCGTCTCTGCTCAGGCTGGATTGACAGTGCAGTTCAAGGTGCAAATCTGGTGTACCACAGAGACTTTGGGCAACACATCACTGATATAAAAAGCAAAACACTAAATTCTGAACAAACCACAAAGCTTGGATCAAAAATTATAAAAACATTTTATTAAAAACTAGTAAAGTTTGGATCTAAAATAAAGTGCAAGTCAAGTGTCCTGATGAAATGTAGAAGTCCGCCTCAGGGATTATTGAGCAGAGCAGCCGCCATGTTCTTGATGACGGACGACTTCAGCTGAGGGATGAGGCTGATCTTCATCAGTTTGCTGCTCGAGTATTTGTTCTTGACAGCCTGCAGGGGAACAAATTCAGGTTTCATTTGTGCTCAACACAAAACCAGAAGTTCTTCCGTCAGCCAACTCACCTGGAACTTTGTTTTCCCGTCATTTACCATCACAACATTCTTGGCGATGTGCTGCATGATCGGCTTCAGGTGGGCCTCGTCGTAAGTCGAGTAGTGCTGCTGCGTAGGAGACTGACGAGACAAACCAATTAACACAGCTTTCCTAAAAAACAGTAAAGAGGCAAATTACACCCATCAAACTCACCCACAGCAGCTCGTCAAGCAGCAGCTGGGAGAGACACAGGGAAGCAGCGGCGACCTCGGAGGGCCGATAGTGCACCATGTCGTAGTCGATGAGGGTCAGCTCCATCAGGTACTTGGCCAGCGTGTGTCTCTCTACATCAGACTGAGACAGAAACGGACTGCTGAGATCTCTGCACACTTGAAACATTTTACAAAGTCAGTTTAGCACAACACCTGTCAAACAGGCTGTGTACGCATTAGTCTGCAGTCCTGGCAAATTAGAGATAAATTGCTACTCTTGCTCTTATTTAAGAAATTGCAAGAGAAAGATTCTGCACAACCTACCAGTTTATTGCAGGGCATTACAAGCAGAGAACTTCTAATAAGACAAGTGTGGCCTACAAATGTGGACTGTATATCTCCCAACATTTGTATTTTATGAATACATAATATGAACTCGTATACGTGGGCCAACAGTGATCTTGTGCACAGTCCCTGCCGATGCCTTGTTGGGGGAAGTTTACATATGACTGAGCATCATTTTGTTAGATCTGTTCGATGCCACAGGTGCTTAATGCAGTTCAAACTGAAAACATTCAGAGAACTGGTGAACAGATTTTAAACCTTTGGTTAATATAATCTTGATGAATCCCAAAACTCACACTGGCCACCTTGGAAGCCCGTCTGAGGAAGTGTAATGGAAGAGGACGTCCCAGCTGAAAATTGAGGCTCCTCAAAACCACCTGCTCCATCTCCAGAATCTGAGACTTGGTAAACGCGTTGTCTGTGATGTAGGCGAAGTCTCCGACCTCTGGAGCGTACATCTCCTCGTATTTACAGGCCACCAGCATGGAGGTCACACCGACAAGCTGCAGCTTCCTGCGAGAGACCGGCTGGACCTGCAGCACAGCGGGAAACGTTTTTACTCCGTTTCACAAAACAATAGAGAACAAGACTATTTAGACGGTTCTTACCTGGAGAAAACGATCCAGGATGGCAACTGTGAGGTACAGAGTCTCCTGCAGCAGCTGGAACCTGGAGTGGACCTGGACCAGCCAGTCGACCAGGAGAGCTCGCATGCGTTCAGTGATTTCATAACCCTGCATGTAGTTGGCTCGTACAGCCTGCTGCACCTGTGGAAACAGACAGTGATGGAAAACCAAACACGATGCCGGGTGAGAGCAGAGAGTTCTGCTGACGGAGGGAATAAATTACCTCCAGGACGTGCAGATAATTATAGATATCTTTGACGTATTGTGAGCAGAGCTGTGGCAGGTCTGCGTCCTCCTCGTCGACGTCCTGCACAGTGAGCAGCGCCTCAGAGAAAGCCTGGCACAGCTCCTCCTCCTCCTTCATGGACACGTCAGCCGACTCCTCTGAAACTGGGGGGAGAGGATCTGCAGGTGCTTGGACCTGGACTACCGGATGCACCACCGGGACCGAAGTGGGTTTAGCTTTTTGGGCACAAGATGGTTTGGCTGATGCTTTGGCTCGTCCCGTCTTCTGAGGAAACGAGTCAAATGCAATTTCATTCAGAAATGAATATTTATTGAGTTTTAGGCTGTAAGGCTTGTTAAATGCATGTTTAACTGCATTTTAAAAAAAAGGTTCTTAAGTTGGGGAGAACAAACTGAGTTACTTCAGCCTGACTGCAGCAACCTCCCTGAAGTTGATCATTCCTAAAACACGGGCATTAATCTGCTGCTACAACAGCCTCCTCTTCTGGGAAGATCTTCCACAAGATTTTGGCTTTGTGGACGAGGGGTGTCCATATACTTTTGGCCACATATTGTAGCTTGTGTCTTGGGTTATTGTGTGATTCACAGCGCTGATTACAATTGAAACTCAACACAGAATACATCTAAAAACGGACATAAAACATTAATACCAGTTACTGAACCAAACTGCGTCGTTGTTCCATAACAGAGTTACCTTTGTGTTGATTGGTGCTCCAGGAAAGTTGGTGATCTCTCCGAGAGCAGCTCTCCTCAGACCTGCTGCTGTGGTTTTACCCATCTTCACCGGATTCTCTGCGGCCGGGAGCTGCTAACAGAGAAGATACAAGACTCAGAAACTCAGGAGAAGCTTAAGAAATGCTGCCTGGCCGTAAATCTGCTTTACAAAACCACAGGCTGTTCGCCTGCAGGAGGCAGACGGCGACGTTAGCTAACGATGCTAGCTAGCGAAGCTAACAGCAGCCGCTTCACTAACAATAAACGCAGCAAAACAGCGAAATAATTTCAGTTAACTCACCACAGCACGAACTTCCACAGACGACATGTTTAACAGCAGCAACGAGGCCAAACTGTGACTTAAAGAAACGACACGGCGATTTATTTTAGCACCAAGCAGCAAAATTTACCGACAAGTTCCGACCGTGAACACCGATTCCTGCAGGTAAACAACGCAGAGACGAGCAGCTTTCAAATAGCGCTCCGTCAAATCTGATTGGATACAGCTTCGGTAGGACGCTCCTGATTGGCTGATAACGCGGGGTCAAAGGTGCAGGTCTACGGACTTTAAAAATTGAATAATAATAATAATTCAATTAAATTATAAATTATAAAATAAAAAATTAAAGTACTATAAATTGAATACATTTTCAGGAGTATATTGTTTTCACTAATTCGTGTAACTTATTGATACGACATGATTACGATTAAATACTGAAGAAAAAATATTCTTATATATAAGTAAATTGTAGAAGACCACAAGAGTTTGGGTACTAATATTTTTAAAATGTACTTATTTGTATTATTACAAATTCTTTGAATAATCCTGCTTTTTAAAACATCACGTCTGTGCTGCATACTGTCCCAGAAATGACTGAATTACTTACTTACTTGCCTTTATTACGATTGTAAAACACAGGAAGATTATTAAAACACACAAGCACCCCCTTATTGCCTGGAAAAACAGGAACGTTTTTTTAACCATCTCTAAAAACAACATCACACAGTCACAGGTATTAAAATAACAGTTGTAACCTTAAATTGGGGATTTCTAACCAGAAATTCAGACCAACACACAGTAAATTGCCATGTTTGATTGTTTTGTTTTGAGAATTGAGAAAATAAAATCTAAATGTTCTTGACACCTGATTTACCTCAAGCTGCGTCTTTAAATCCAGGATTTAGGATCACTGAGTCACACATTTGACCTCCACAAACTTCACAAAATCACCACAAAATGCACTTTATTACATATTTTAGCAGAATAACACACATCTAGATCTCCTGTGTATCTCTATTGAAAATTGAAACTATATGATAGAGTCATAATCAAATGTAGCTCCGCCCCACTTCAATCCATGTGTCATTGAATGTCACATGACAAAAAACCTACAGGCCTGATGATGGTGTTTCAAGGCCATTTCAATAATATTCAATTTCTTAATGGGTGAAATTCAAGAGCTGAAAATTGTCATGTTTTTGGAGGAAGTCTGGTGAAAATTATACACAGGCCTAATGTTGTATAGTCTTATTAAGCCATGTAATCCTGATGAAATCACTTGGGCATTCTTTAAGAGCTCATGAACTTTGGTGCTTTATTTAATAAAAACAAAATTTTCAAGGACACTCATTCAACTCCCACGTTTTGGTAATTGTGTTTCCTAATCAATGATGCATTACAGTATATGGCATCAAAGCCAACATCTATAAAGGGTGCTGTTTTAGAGTACAGCCGGTGTTTTAAACTGCAAAACTAGCTGCCAACATTCAGAACAAGCTGTGTTATGGATTTTAGTAAATATCAGACCTGCACATGTACGTTCCCCATTAAACCAGGACCTGAACCCACAGCTCACTGTTTCCTATCAACTTAGAGGGGAACACAGGCCGTTCAAAAAATACATAATTCATCCTCCTGTTTAAGCCTTTATTGAGATTGTGTAGCAAATTCATTAATGGCTGCATCAGTGTAAATCTAACCCTTCCATCTGGACAACAGACATACAGAATTTCAAAATAAGACAGTTTGTAATCAAATTTGAAGTCTCATCATTCTGTCCCAGTCTGAAAGTCTTTTATTTGACTGATAAACACGTATTCATCCATTTATCTCGGCTGGCGTTCCTTTTTAAAAAGAAAAACAATGTTATTTCAGCCAGTAATTATGAGGTTTAGGATAAGAGCCAACATCGCTGAAGTCTCAAGAGTTCAAAAGGATGACCAGTTTTATTTCTTGAAAGGAAATCAGCAGCTCTTACTGCCTTTTTTTATTTGAGCATCTTCTGAAAGTGTTACTGCAGCTTTGCCTTTACAGAACCATGAAACTGCAATACAGAAACAGTACAAAAACACACGACCTAATGGACGGCTGAATAATAAAAAAGCTCCTCTTCATGTGAGGGTTTAAGCATAGATTTTACCAGTATGATGAAAAAACAGCTGCTCAGATTTAAAGGACGAGTCTGCTGATATTCAATATTTTTCTTATTGCCAACAAATCCCATGAAAAAACCAAAAGCAACAATGAAGTGATCCTACAAACAAGAATTGCCTGATTTATCTTATTCCTCTGTGCAATAGAGCTCCAGTGTTGAAAGACTCACTACTGCACTAAATGTGGATTAATCCACCACTGAAAATAGTCCCTAACAAATGCACTATTTCTTTTTGAGTAACAAAAAAAAGAAAAAAACTACAGTGAGCAGCTGTTTTAGGAAATTAGAGTCTTTTTAAAAATGAAACTACATATCTGTGAGCGTTTTTTAAAGAGTTACGTCTTCAGTAGGAACCAGTGTGATCTGAGAGCCACAGACAGGAAGTCAGAAAGTACTGAGAGACGGACTAATGCATTGTTGGTTTTGGTACTATCAATAAAAATATAGAATAGAAGCAGCCTTATCCTTTAAGATTATACAAATCCAGTAAACTTAAGCCAAATATGTAACTGAAACAAGGAATGAGCTAAAAAGTATTCTGGGTACAAAGAATCTTTCATACAGTAGCTGATATCAGTGGAATGAAACAGAAGATTTTATGGCAGCTTTGTCAGTATTTGTTGAGAGTGAAGTTCAGCCTGTGACACAGTGTCCAGTTACAGCAATCTACAAAATGAGTCTTTTGGTAATGGTACACTCTGCATGCATCATTCTCTCTGTTTGTGCACTGGACCAAATATTGGGAAATTGTTGGGTTTTTAATACCAATGTCTGTTATTTTTCTACCCATATCAGCCGATATCAATTTGCATTTTGCAAAAGTCTTTGTGAAAACAACAGGTTAACCGAACTGTAGGTGATTTTTATAAAAAAAGTTCATGATACTTTTTATTAAGTTGCTAATTTAATGGTTGTATAAAGTGACATAAAAAATGCCAACTCCACAATGGGTGAAACTGCAGCAGTAAAATCAGTATTGGTTCTTTACTGATTCTAGAGCTGCAACAATTAGTCGGTTAATCGATCGACAAAATAATAACCTGCAACTATTCTGATAATCGATTAATCGTCTTTCAGGCATAAGTGCCAAACATTTGCTGGTTCCAGTTTCTCAGATGTGAGAATTTGGTGCTTTTGTTGTCATATCTGATCGTGAGCTGAATATCTTTGGGTTTGGACTGTTGGTCGAATAAAACAAGCAATCTGAATACATCTCATTGGCTGTGGGAAATTACAACGTGCATTTTTCACTATTTTCTTAAATTTTATAGACACAAAACGATGAATTGAGAAAATTATAGATAGATTAATCGATAATGAAAATAATCGTTGGTTGCAGCCCGAGTGCGTTCATCCAATTCTGATCTCTAAATATGGATACAGACAGGTGACAAATGAAAAGAAAAGCCTGAATAAAGGAGTGCTTAACTAATGCAGATGCTTTCATAGTCGCTGAATGCTTTCAGGTGCCTCCAGTACAGAGTTACACACTGCAGCTGCTCTTTATGTTGGTTTTTCTTTTCATTTGTTACCCATCTGGACACAGGTGTTCCCCAATTTCCTGCCTGTCCTTAATTTGAAGTTGATTTTAAAACTTAAAGTTAAATCATACAGTAAAAAAACCAATCTATTTAATCCTTTAACTGACTGGCAGTGTTACAGAGTTTCAGTCAAAAACATCATTCATATATAAAACATTTGAAGACACAGCTATCAGAGCGCTAACAGAGACTCATTAGCACTCTGCTACACTATCATAGAACCTCACTGCACATATTGACTTGTTGTTACTTGTTATGAAGTGTCAATTTTAACCGTCATTCTGAAATTCACTGAGAAAAAAAAAAATCACTGAGTTTTTTGCGTGTTGCTTACTGATCCGAAACAGATAAACAGGAGACGATGACCCGGCATCTCTGGCCTTAACATTTATTGTGCAGAGCGGAGGGCTTGGATAGTTTGTGAACAGAATCAGTTGTCGTTTTGGTTCATCTGAAGATACTCCTGGTGTAATTTCTCCTGCGCCTCGTAGAGCTTGCGCAGCTTCTTGGCTTGTCCTTTGCTCAGCTCCTTCCCTTCAGCATCATGAGTGGGGAAACCCTGCAGATGGCAACAAGAACACAAAAGCTCCAGTTCATTCCGATTAGTCAGGTTTCCAACAGCTGCAGTCACATGGACAAAATTTCTTCAACCCGACTCAAATCATTCTGATTAGGGATTCCAGCTTAATTGTTCACATGGACGCTAAATAAAGTGATCGATAAGATGTGAGTTTACATGAACAAAGCATTTAATCAGAACAGCTGGAAACAATAACAGAAGAAGAAGAAGATTTTTGTTCGTTCATCTTTTCAAACACTTGTCTGAACGACTCGTTATCTGGAGCCTTTCGACTATTCCATTATTCCATTATTAGTGGAATTTTAGGGTCCATGTAAACGCAGCTAATGTGGTGCAAATTTAAACCCAATTTCCAGGAAAAAGGAAAATCTCAAACTGATGTGTGTTTCCATCCGTTGTTATGTGAATATTAGCAGTTTAACAGCTGGTGGAGCTAATTCTCCAGTCGGGTGCAGAAGAGGGCGCAACGAGATGTCTCATCCAAAATCCATCATCACCCGCTGCAGGAACGACACTGACGCACCACTGGCTTTATGTTTTTACAGTGTTTGTACAGTACAGTCCCTGTGCAGGGTCTTACATGGCCCATTGAATTCAAAGTTGTATGACAGAGGTGTGAATGTGTACAGGAACACTTCACCTGGAAAGAGCAACGTCATCAAGCTTTAAATACTTCTTTCGAAATGAAATGAAAGTGAAGTACGGGAGGGATTTACCGTTTCATCAAATTTGGAATATTTGTCGGTTTCTGTGCGAAACATTTCACATGGAGGGACCTTCATCTTTGCGAGTTTAGCCACCTGAAACAGCCAAAGACACGAGTCAGTGAACGTGATCATTGTGAGAGAAACAAAAGAGCATTAAACCTCTCCACACAGAACCATCGGAGTCACCTCTTGTTCTTGTTTCTTCCTGGCAGCCTCTTCCTTCTTCTTTTTCTTCTCTTCTTCCACCTGTGAAAGAAGAAAACAACAGGTCACAGATCATCTTTATATTAGAAATTAAAAATAAAGTTCAGACGTTTCCCTTCTGTTTTTAAATGCTTTCCTCGGGTCTTATTGTCCAGGGATTAAACAGTCACAGACTGACTCACAGTTTGGTTACTGGGCAGTTGCTGGTTGCCAGTTTGTGAACTTACTCTACCTCTTTCACCATCAGTCCAGACTTTATTTTGTTCTGCTCTACTTTCCAGGCAGAGAGAACAAACTGGCGTTAGATGTAAGCTCTCCTCACACCCTTGAGCTTTGTGTTGTGAGTCCTTCAGTTTTGGAAAGAGGCGGACCCGTTTGTTTTTTGTTCAAACCTATTGATGCCATTTGAACGGGACTGTTCTCACCTATCAAATTTGAGGAAATGCTCGCAGGCTTACAGTAAGCAAACTGCTCCAAACAGGAAACCCATTGTGTTTTTATTATTTGCGATAGCTTTTTAATCCCCGTGCGATTATGTCGTTAATGTAAGTACAATTAAAATAGGTATTTCCTCTCCTCCCTCACCTTCTTCTTCTCCTCTCGCTCCTTCAGTAATGTCTCCTTGTCCACCAGTTTCACCACCGTGGGCAGGCCTGTAACACAGTTTCACCAGGAGTTATTCTCACTGTGGGACTAGAAGCTCATTTATTTTCTTGTCCTTCTTCAGGGCCTTTACTTTTACAATTATTACAAAAAGACAAAGTATTACTGTGTCGATTCTAGTTTTTGAGCCTTTTCAAATCACGTCTTCAACAAAATGACCCGCTCATGCTTATTTAACCTAACCTGGTACAAGATACTGAAGTGATATGCATGAAAACGAAGCTGTAACAGACAAAGCTCAGATTCTTTTCCTCAAAAATACATGCTTATGTTTTGTTTTAAAGGGCAGAGTGTTGAAGTTTTCAGCTCTGTTACCTTCATGATCTTCCAGTCGGACTCCGAGCTCCGGTAACATATCATCACGGATGACATCGCACAGCTGCAGCAACTCCGTCACTAGACGAGATAAAAAAAGGACTTTAATTAGACCCTGAAGAAAAATGTTTCCACCTTCTCTGATTCAACACTAGCCTGATATTTTAAGCAGATAAAACAGAATTTTGGACACTCAAATTTAAAATAAATAAAGTTCTTACCTTTCTGCTCTCTGGCAATTTTTCGGACGTCCTCTCTGAAATCTGACAACACTGCGAGGTACGGCATCACTGTGCTCTCCAGCTGGCAAACACAGCAGCAAAAATGTCATGTAAATACCTGCAGCTTGAAAATGTAAATCTGAGCATGAACTATTTGGTGTCTGTCTCTATGATTTTGTTTTTAGGGAAATTTGTCTGGATAACATTATCTTAAAAAAAGACATTTAGTCGCTGAGTAGAAGGCAAAAGCAGGACATCTGGGTTTTGTTTGCGTGGACAAATAGAGCCAAAGAACTGCTAACTAGACTGACTTACTATGAGATGTTAGTAGTGTTTGACGCGAGGTAAAGTGAGCTTAACAAGAAAAACAGTGAAAACCTTCTTTACTCACGTCAATGTTCTGACTTTGTCCTCCCACTGGGAAACCGATGGACTCTGGTTCTTCAATGGCACCAAATATCTAAATGACAGCAGACTCACGTCAGTGGCTTTAATGGAAACGGTTTATATAATGCAGTACAAGAAATCATAGTTTTAAGTCAGGAAACATGATGAAATAAGTCACTGATTTAAGGCTCACTGAATCTACAGTCACACATATTTCACCTCCATTACAAAATCAGTTTATGATGTTACTTATTTCCAATGATCACATTAAAGCTAAATAATTGACAAAATTGAAATATCAACAGTGTCCTAAATTGTCTGAACATAAAATGAATGTAGTTTATATTTGTGGTGTAAATCTTTGACCAAAGTTTGACTGATATTACCCAGAATCCTCACAATTACTTTCAAGAAAAGGTCTACAGGGCGTCTTTAAGCAGTCAATTAAATGAGTGAAAGCATGTTTAAATCTTAGTGCTCACTCTACCTTTCAGATTATTTTAAGTAAATAATAAATAGGCCTTTTAATTTTACAGTAGTTTAAAGAGTAACTACCCCCGGCCTAAGGGTCCAGCTTACATGTTGCTGCATGCTGTTCCCACCCTGTGCAGCACTTATCAGGTTGGTGCGTTTCAAACCTGGACCGGCACAGTGCTGGCTGGTGCTGGACGGGTGTGGCTTCTGTTTAATTTCTATTTGGGACACAAAATGTCTCATGCCGACCTGAATCTACGGCTTGTGTGGCAAACATACAAAACACCACGTTTACCAACAGCATGGTACACAAGAAAGACTAAAACACGCGTTTCACACGGTGCGTCACCTTTAACAAACAAAATCAGCACCAGCCACTGACCACCAGCTGATTAAATATGCCAGAGGCTAGTAGATGTGCTTCACTCACCAGCCAAAAAAAAAACAAAAAAAAAAAAACAGTGGTAATCTATTGAGTGGCTGGTAAAATTTGAACATTCACTAGCCATTTGGCCGGTGGAGGAAAAAAAAAGTTAATTTTGCATCCTGCTGCCAACACTTAAAAACTGTTAAAACATAAAATCAAAGTTTGGCTGATGGTTGCATACAGACAGTGGTTTAACATGTAAAAAATAATTTATTTTTATATATATATATATATATATATATATATATATATATATATATATATATATATATATATAATTGCTGCTGGTGTTTGATTATTAGCTGATAGAGATTCAATGTCATTATTATTGTCTCATGTGCCTTTGTTTTCCCAAAATATTTTTTATTGAAAACTGTATTAAATGACATAACCATGAGCATGCGGATGTACAATTAAATTTAAAAGAAAAACGTTACTAAAAACCCTCAAACTAAACACACCAACATTAACACACTGCAATGCATTTAAGACTATCAAAACTTTCTGGTGCAGCAGGGCGAGTGCTGCTGCTAACTAACAAGCAACATGGAGGTCAGGCCAGTGCATCACAAGGTCACAAGTAAATGTGTTGGGTGTGGTAAGACGTGCAGCAGACTTGAACCTTTCAACCCATAGAGGTCAGTGTACCTGTGCTTTTCCTCCACACCAGAGTTAGTGTAAAGTTGCTCTTTAATTTCCACCAGTATTATGCACGGAAACATACGACTGGCTGTAGAGACCAGCTGCAGTAAAGACGTGCTCACCTTCAGCATGTTGGTGAGATACGCAGCGATGCTCTCCAGCAGCATGCGGTTGGGCTGCAGCTTGGCGCTCTTCCTGCTGGCGACGTAGCTGTTGCTCTGGCTGACCAGCACTCTCATCTCCTCCATGGCGGTGCGAGTGTCCACGTTGTCACACAGAGCCTCATGGACGGCAGACTTCCTGTCGTAGAAACTGGACAACACAAGAAGCAACCGTTTGGCTTTGAGTGGTGAACTTGTCTGTTTTAACTGGTTCAAATGTGACAGTGAGTGGACACATAGGTCTTCTTTTTTATAAAACTTTTCTGTATTAAGACCTTCAGATGTCTTGAGCTTGTGTTTTTTTCTTACAGAAGTTACTTTGAAGTTAATAGAGTGCTGCATGAATGACTCCTAAACACAGACTGTATATAAAGACAGATGACATGACAGCTCCCCAAAAGTGAAGCCAAAACATCTGGATCGCCCCCTGGTGGCTGGCTGCAGTATAGCTCATGAGCCCCGCCCCCCTCCATGTTAGCAGATGGGACATGGGCCAAACTGAAAAATCAAAGTACACGTCAAATAAAATGTTCCCAAAGATGGTTTCTGTCATTTTAGGTAGTTCTTATCACGCTGATGTTTGTTCAAGTGTTCATTTTTCTGATCAGTTTGGTTTTAATTAGTTATTTGATGCTATAAAAAGGGGGTGTGGCATCATGATTGACAACTGAGTGTGCTCGCGATTGGTTCAGGCGGGACCTCGATATGGATCACTACTGCGCAGACTCTGGCTCCAAATGACGTCACCAGCGCAAGATGGCAGCGCCCGTATCCGGGATATTTTGGCTTTTTGTACAGTAGAAGGAAGTGGAGACGCGTCGGCCATCTTTATTTACAGTCTATGGTCCTAAAACCCTGAAATGAGTTAGCATGTTAGCATGTTAGCTCTTCCTATTCCCTCGTCTGGAAGTCAGTGGGTTTCTTGAATGGGTTTTTGGTTTGATGCCTGAAATAAGGTCTGTGGTTAACACAAGCTGAAGAGGTTTTAAAATCCGTCAGTAAATACTCCACTGGTGAGTTTTGAAGCTTTTCCATGTCTTAAAAAAGGCGGTTGCTAACAAGTGTCTAAATGAGACTACAGAGGTTGTCGGGGACATTAAACGTCATCACGCCGAACACAGAAACTCATCTACTCACTCGTCCGCCTTTACAGCCTCATTGGGTTTATACTGCAAACTGTTCTAACTCAAACTTTCCCAAAGGCTTCTGTAGAAGAGGTCAGCGCTGGAAGCTCAGTGGTGGAGACGCTGAAGACATGTGATCGTGGTGTAGCTGGTTTATAGCCTAACGTTAGCTTTTCACTTCTGGAGATTGACTTTACGCTTCAAACATCATAAAAGTGGAGTTCATGTGTGAAGATTATCTTGCTGAACAAAACGTGTAAGTATCATAAACTGTAGTTTTCCACAGAGCGTATTTTCTAACTTCCAGGTTGGACTACAGAAACACATCATCCCTGCAGCTCTCTATCACCTGTTTGGGAAGATTTCAGGAGGTTTATCTACTACTGAATGTCTCATGCATCACTCCCATCTTTACTCTCTTACCTGTTGTTAAGCTCCGCCTCTGCAGCCTCCCACTTCTCAAACTGACCGGTGATGTCAGTCGGAGTGCGCAGTACGTCTTTCACATTCAGGAAGAACTCCTGTTACATGAAAAGGGCGCAAAACAGCAGATTAATAAAAAACCTCAAGATTTATATCACCTCTAAAGTAAACGGCCCGTTTCTCATATCGTCACCTACATTCATGAACTTCTCGTACTGGACGGCTGACTCCATCGTGTTGGGGGAGTAGTCCAGGGTGTCTTTCCAGGAATGCATCAGGAAAGCCAGACGGAGCTGGCGAGCTGCAGGAGGACGGAAAGAGGAGAGTTAAAACTACTGCTTTACTTCATCTGAAGCAGGAGCAAAATATTTGCTTGTTACAGACAATTTGATCTCTCTAGACTCTCATTAATCATTAATCGATGCTGTGTGAGACATTGTGATGTGAAACTGGTTCGACGCCAGCTGAAGAGATGCTGCTGCTTTGCTGGAACTCAAGTGGAGTGAGACATGGTTGTATCAAGAGGCGTTTTCGCACCAGAGGAACTTTTTCATAGTTCTATGGATTATGAAAAAGTCTTCAACATTAATGACATCCAGCTAGGGCTGGGCGATATGGTGAAAAATGTTATCACACATTTTTTTTTTCATATCAGTCGATATCGATAATTACCACGATAAATGTCAAATCATTGTTAGTTCAAAGGCTGATTTTTGCTCCTGAGTGAAAGTTGAAGAAACCGGACAGTTTGAACTGTTCTTTATTGTCAGAACATGACAAACACTTGTCAAACAGTTGAACATTTCACAAACCTGATGTTCTGTAATTTCTTACTTCCTGCGAGTTCTAACGGGGGATATTGTTTCAGATCATGAACCAGGTTTGCAGTGTTGCCCGTCTTAGCTGGCACCTGTCTCCGGCAGTTTGCTCTGTTTTTTGTCGGATTGTAAATAACCAAAATATCTCCAAACTACTGAAGCTGAGTGACCTTTCTTGTCGACGATGGCTTCGTCCTGCTTCCAGCTGGTCGTGGGCGCTGTGTTTTCTTAGGTGTCGCTCATTTCGCTTACCGGTATTTGATTATTCCGCTCCAACTACAAGCCTGTTAGACACTGTGTCTGTAAGCATACCTCTATTTCTGTGACATGATTGGCTTCTTCTGTTTAATGGCAGGTGGCAACTAGCATTTAAGATGCATTAGCTCCTCCCTCTCCTGGTGTGTGGGTGGTTCAATTATATCGAACATTTGTTATATTTATATTGAGGAAAATTATATTGCGATAATTATCATTATCATTTCACCCAGCCCTACATCCAGCTGAACCAGATGAGTCACCTGTGTTCTTTGCCAGGGCGTCCTTAATAGTGATGAAATTCTTGAGAGATTTGGACATCTTGCAGCCTGCGATCGTCAGGTGCCCGGTGTGCAGGAAGTATCTGACCCAGTAATCATTCTCAAAGAAAGCCTGTGAGGGAAAAACCAAAATCATGCTCAAAATCTGTATTTTACTTTCTCTTTGACTGGAAATGGCTTTAAATACATCACAGTTAATCATCATTATGAAGAGTGTGTGCTGCATCCATGTTTCAAACCTGAGTGAATTAAAGTACTTGACAGACAAACAAGAGCAAATATTTTCAATAACTGACAGTGAAAGACTTTGTACCTCAGACTGAGCCAACTCGTTGTCGTGATGGGGGAATCGGAGATCAAACCCCCCACCATGGATGTCCATGGACTCTCCAAAGATAGAGCCAGCCATGGCCGAACACTCAATATGCCAGCCGGGCCTTCCCTGTTACAAGATAAAAAAAAACAATATTGCATCAATCACGTCCAAAAGTTCCTCATTTTCTACTTTCTGGGATGAACCTTCATCTATCGTCCCGTTGTGGAAGTTGTGTGTGATATCAGATTAAGAATGAACTCTCACCTTCCCCCATGGAGAGTCCCAGGAAGGCTCTCCTTCCTTGGAGGCTTTCCACAAGGCAAAGTCATTGGGGGACTTTTTCTCACTTAATCTGTCAGCAGTGATGCTCAGGTCACCTGCAGGGCCAGACAGCACGCAGAAAAAAGGTCAAAGAAATAAAGTATAAAGTAATCTGAGCAACATGACCACAGTAAGTGACTCAGTTAGTTAAGGAAAATAGTAATTAAAGCTGGGGGAGGCAAAATCTGTGCAACCTGTGCAAAACCTTCCGCCTCTCTCTGCTGCCTCGTATCACTCCGCTAAGCCCCTCCCACCAAACCCACAACTTAGACCGGCAGCAGAAGGAGTCGGTTCCCCTGTGAAACCTCATGCCTCGTAGGGCTCGCTCTCCACGGTGTGAGCCTCACCGAGACCGCGGTCCCTCCCGCCGCGACTTGTCTTCTCAAAGACGCCCCTCCAGCGCTTTGAGGCCGCAGAGCAGAGCGCCCCAGGCTTCAGAGGCAGCTGCAACGCCGTCCAGCAGCGGGAAGAGAGGCTAGTACACCACACACACACCACTGTCTCCCGTCAACAGTTATCCCCCACTGTTTGTCATCAGGCCTCTTTGCCACATCGATACGAGCGCTATGGCATCGAACATAATGAGCCTGATGCTCTGTGTGGAGCCGGAACGCTGCTGTAGGCAAAGGAGGTGTTGGAAATTTATTTGAAGTTGCAGGATTTTCGGCAGGATCTTCCGCCATTGAATCAGCATCATCATCTGCATTTGCAGAACAGCCAATACGAACGCACCGTCTCTCTGAAATAACCTGTGATTGGCCAAAGTCTCCCGTCATGGGCTAGATTTTCTAAAGCCTGAAAACAGAGCCAAGAGGGGGGGCTGAAGTAGAGGTCTGCTCTCAGACCACTTGAATTACAACATGCTGCACGGTTAATATGAATATTTTGCCCAATGAATACTGCCTACACTACCTTTAAGTTACAAAGAGAAATCCATCTTCAGCATTCATGTTAAAGCCCAGATGTGCAAGATTTGAACTTTTCTGACTTTAGCAACTCCTAGTGGAAATATTAAAGAAGACACCATGGAAGATGCAACACAGCGTACAGAACACCGCACCAGTTTTCACCAGGACTGTTTCGCTTTTCTACAAACAAAAACTTTTGCCACCAGAATGATTTGAAAGCTGTTATAATCACATTAAATGTCCACACATACAGGAAGTAAAACAGTTCTGGTAGTAGAGATGCAGCAAACATGTACCTTCTCCCTCTTGTAAAGCTTTCTGGTCTCCCACTGCCTCCGGCACCAGTTTGGCGTACGAGTGCTGCGGACTGGCGTCAAACTTCGAGGTGTCAAAGTACACAGAACCGTTTGATTCATACCTGTAAACATCAGAAAACTAAATAAGTCACACTATACTGGTTTAACCAACAGTGTGGGTGTAATATGAATGAAGTTTCTTCCTCACCCGAAACCATTCGAGACAACCTTCTTCACAAACTCTACAATCTCGGGGACGTACTCACTGACCCGAGTGAGGACGTCTGGAGGAAGAACCTGGTGGTCAAGAAGACAATTTATACGCAGTAACAACAATATAATAATATACACTACACGGCCACTATTGTCTAAAATATGAAGGTTTTGCTTCAGTGGAACCAAAGACATGGGTGTCCACATACTTGTGGCCATATTGTGAATATTTAGAGAGTTCTGAAGTGGATTCAGAGATGTTCGTTTTAGACTCTTGAACACTGAATTTCATAATGCTACACTGATTAAATTCACCTTGTGAAACATTTTTAGGGCATAGTTCCTATATTTTATTGCATGTAATTTAATGTAAGCACAACTGTTCATATTGTATAAATACAATGTAATGTTAAGAATCAGATAATCAGATCATACCAGACTCTAATGGTTACTTTAAACAATATGTTTCTTATAAACACAGCATGACTTGATTGTATGCTTGGTGTTTGTTTGTCAGGTACCGGAGATTTAATAAAGTATAATATACGCTGACAAATACAGAGGGAATTACTTCACACAAAGATGCATTTGGCAAACACTTCTGAAGTCTATGTATTTCAATGGAAGGATGAAACTACTAAATACAGTATCAGGCAGGGTGGGGGGCCACTGCACAGCAGCTGCCAGACCGAAGAATTCATTCAAATAATGCTCCTTGTGTTTTTTTTTTTGTCAGACCAGGACCTTCGAAAACAGCTTGCCTTCCTTCTACTTACGTTCAGGGCTTCCATGTCTTTGTGGTACTCTCCCTCCCAATATTTAGGGAGAATGGAGAAGATTGAATTCTCCGTGACTTGACTTCCAAACTGTTTGTCCAGCCAATCAGCCAGCAAGTCCTTGGAGGTCTCCAACAGCACCTTGGAAGAAGCCCGGAAACCAGTATTCTTTTAAAATAACTAATTCATTTATCCATCAGTATATACTGTATTGTTTATTTGTTCATGTCATTGCCTTCACGCCATGTTAACCAATTCAAATTGACAGAGGAAATATAAACAACATGAGGCTGAAAATATAGTACTCCAGTCCAAATGAGACCAAATAAAAGAAATTAAAAAAAAAGATTCATTGTTCTTCTAATGCTGTTCACGCTAGCTACGAAGCACTTCTGTTTATTCCAAATAAACTGTGAATATTAAATACTTCACTTCTCTCTCAGTGAAAAGCAGTTTTTTTCTTGTGTTGTAAACAGCATGAATTAAATACACAGCAGGTTAAATAATCTGTTATATGGAAGCTCATTAAGAAAAAGCTAAAAGAAAAACAGATCAGTATCATGTTATAACGTGAAAAGTTTCTTGTTATAACAAGATGTTTTTCATGTTATTTCAACATACAAACTTATCACGTTATAACAAGAAACTTTTCTTGTTTATTGTGTTATAACATGAAACTTCATGTTATAACGTGATAAATAGTATATTGTTATAAAGTGATACTGACCCTGTTTTTCTTTTTCTGTCGTGGCAGCAATAAGCTTCCGTACCGTCACACTGATCAAAAGTATTAAGTAGTAAGAGAAATTAATTTACTCAATATATGATAATTTACTACATGTGAAAATGTCTTTGTTTATTATTTTAAGATATGTACAAGTGATGGACTCTTTTCAGAAATCCTTAAATTCTAAACCAAAACCGTCTCTCAAAGGAAAAGTTCCACATTTTGGGAAATATAATAATATTCGCTTTCTTGTCGAGGGTTAGATGAGAGGATTGACCGCTCTCATGTCTGGACCAGTAACTTCCTGGAGTCACTGATGGTTGCCTGGCAACTGGTCCTAGTGGTTTCTGTACAGATTAAGCAAACACTCCTGTTTCCAGTCTTTGTGCTAAGCTATGTTAGCTGGCTGCCGGTGACAGCTTCATATTTAATCTCTCCATCTGACTCTCAGCATATTTCACAAAATGTCGAACTATTCCTTTAATCCGAGTCTAAAGAGCGTAAAGATGAGAATCACAAAGAGATGATTACTATTATCCTTCTTCCCAAAGAGAGGGGAAGTTACTATTCAAATTTGGATCTACAGTAAGTGACTGACATGAACAGCATGTCTGCTGAGTCTCACCTGGGCCAGAGGCTGTACGACCTCGTCTGCTGCTTTGCCCTCCATCACTGCCTGCAGGGGCTGCAGAGCGCCTGTAACGGCAGCATCCAGCCTCTCCAGCATCTGCTTCTTATCCGGGTCTGTTGTCGAAGCCAAGTGGGCCTGAAAGGGCTGAGAACAACAAGACGAACACACACACACACGTGAGGATTTCAGTGAAATGACAGAAGCCTACAGGTAACCTTCAGGTGATCTGATGTTTTTAAGTAGAGATGCACAATAAACTGTATAATCATCGCTTTTATGATTTCAGGCTTCCACAGCTGAACTTCATCAGAAGATACTGATGCTCAGAGTTGTGTCTATAGTGTCGCATCACAGGTAAAGTGTCCGACCAATCACAGCTATCTTTGGTTAACCAGTCATTTGAACTGATATACTTTACTGCCCCATGCAAAATTCAACACAGCTTAGTTGTAGCTGCAAAAAAAGAGGTTTGTAACTACATTTTCTGTTTAGTAACATAATTGAACCACGCATGGTGTGGTTTTAAATTTTTAAAAGACACACAAAAGGTTTTTGCATTCAGTGCAAGTTTAATTTTCAGGTTAACCAGGAACAATATAGGAGAGAATGCAGTTTGTGTCAGTTTAATGTTCAAGTGCAACAAAACTATTATGTTTCCAAACGTGGATTAGTAATTCAGATAACTAGTCGTGATTAATAAAAGCCCAGGTGTAACACACATTGTGAAAGGATTTGATCTTTAAGTTTGCCCTAAAGCAAAGAAAGCAAACATCACTTTTTATTCACTCCTCCTCTGTCAACAGCTTCACATCGATAAAGACGCTCTTCTCCAAATGAACAGTGAGGGTGATGCTGCCACAGAAGCTGTTGTTATCTATCAAAGGCTAACAGAGTTTGGCCTCACCCCTCTGGCACTCAGGACATCCTGCAGTATCTGAGCAGCTTGTGGCAGCTTCTCCTTGTACTGGTCCACGAGGTAGTTCTGCCGAGCCCTTTTAATGATCTGAAAGACAGAAACACCAACATAAAGTTCACACTAATGGAAACCTGATGACTGGTGGACTGAAGAGACCCCGGTTGAAACTGCAACAGTGGACATGTAGCTGTTTACTTAAAGTCGTTATCATCATAACTATACATAATACATAAATGCTACTTAATTCTCTGGCCATATGTCTGTCCAGCAGATCCAGTTTCACTAAAGACTACAAACCAGTTAAAACTACAATATCGTATCTTAAATGTTTGATTCTATGTCAGATGACAGGAAACTTTATTGTGATCCTTCCAAACAGACAATTGCTTTTCAGGCGGGGTCGAGGAAATATATGAGGATATGAGATACTGAGGACATGAGGCATTAGTTTTGGTTCTGCCCTCGTGTTTTTTCCTTTTGGTTGGCTATAAAAAGACGGCTAGCTTTCTATTCTATTGTATTCTACAGCCTGTTTACATGTCTAAATAGAAAAACTGTAGAGCGGCTACAGACAGTACAGAGCTCGGCTGCCGGGCTTTTAACCAGAGTAAACAGGTTTGAACACATCACCCCAGTCTTAGCCTCTTTACACCTGCTTCCAGTATGTTATAGAATTGATTTTAGGGTTATTTTAATTACTTATAGGACTCTAAACGGTCTGACTCCTCAGTCTATCTCAGATCTTTTATCCCCGTACGATCCTGCTCGCACTCTTAGATCCTCATGCAGGGGCCTTTTAGCTGTTCCAGACTCTCGGCTGAAGGCTAAAGGGGGACAGAGCTTTTAGAAATAAGAGCCCCGAGGCTCTGGACCACCCTGCCCAGGCTGAGTCAATGGCTTCTTTTAAATCGAAGCTTAAAACCTACTTTTATCGCACCGCTTTCCCTGATTTTTAATGCGATTCTAGTTTTATTCTGTTTATGGTTTCTGCCGGTTCGTTTAGTACTTTTATTCTTTCATTGCGTGTTTTTATGTTTTAATTTATGCGTTCTTTGCTTGCTATGTGAAGCACTTTCTAACTTGAAAAGAGCCAAATAAAGATATATATTGAACATGTGTCCACAAACAAAAACACTTAAGAAGTGTTTGTCCTCTTGTGTTAAATAAATACATTTCATTAATGAAAAATGATTTTATCTTAAATAACTGCAGACAGGAAAAGAAGCATAAAGGATTAGAAGAGAAGAAAATGATATATATTAAGGCCAGGTCTAGAAAAATGATCTCAAGTTTATTTATTCATTGAATTTCTTCTTTAAAAGTACAAACCAGTGAAGAATAAGCCTACTTACCTTGTCATCGATGTCTGTGATGTTCATGCAGTAGAAGACATCGTACTTGAAGTAGTCCCTCAGTATCCTTCGCAGAATATCGAAAGATATGTAGGATCTGTACAAAGACACAGACACAAAATAAAATCTTGTTACAACAGAACTAAAGCTGCAACAATTAATCGATCAAAAGAAAATTAACTGCCACTTATTTTGATAATCAATTAATTGTTTCAGTCATTTTTCAAGCAAAAAAGTCAAACATTGCCTGGTTCCAGCTTCTTAAATGTGAAGATTTGCTGCTTTTCTTTGTCATTTCTGACAGTAAATGACATTTTATAGACTGATTAGGCAGATTAATCGATAATGAAAGTAATCGTCAGTTGCAGCTCTAAACAGAATACTTTGCAGTGTGATCTGTTCACCTGGCATGTCCCATGTGTGAGGCGTCATACACTGTAGGTCCACAGCTGTACCACGTGACTTTATTCCCTTTCTGAGGGACGAAAAGCTCCTGAAACATGAAGACGATGACGTTAACGAGTCCAACAGAGAATAAATCAAGCAACAAAAAACTTTTTTCAGTCACTAGATTATCAGGTTCATTATTAGATTTGATTAGGACGATTTACAGCCTGTGATGGTTTGACAGTTTGAACTTTTTAAATTTTAGGGGTGCCAGTCAGGACCTTTTCCTGACATGTAAGATGTCAGGTTTGTCCCACATCAAACACTATGACTGTTTTTTGGCTCGCAGTGATTCGAAAGCGTGAAGAAGAAGACTACAAAACAAAACTGACTGAAAAACATCCAGTGTTTCCATTTCAATAAATTCTGATAAATAAAAACTTAAAGAGTCTCTACTGTCTTACATGAATGCATTTCATTTTTATACACACAGCATGCAAGCACTAATAAGGACTTGATGTTTGGCTCTAACACACCTTTGCTCTCGTCAGGCTGTTGTAGAGACGAAGTTGGGGAACACATGTTCCTGCTGGTGGAGACCAGGGGGGCTGAACCCGCTTTCCTTTCACTGAAATAAAAAATAATAATCATTAGACATCATTGGAAAAGGCCAAGGACAAAAGTGTATCTAAACTGACAGTTTTTAAAAATGAATTGCCAGTTTTAAAATGTTTTCTGCTGTCGGCCGTGAATTTAAAGCCACCATGTGTAGGATTTTAAAATATCGGACTCTTCAAGACAGACACTGTACCAACTGTCACTGGGATTGTCTAATTTTTCTACAGAGAAAAACTTAAAAACAACAATTGACATTGAATGAATGATGTTATTTTCACATAGGGACTTTAAATTTAATACATGTTGTCAATACACATTAGTTTGCCTTGTGCAGCAAACAGAGGATGACAGAACACACAACTAAGAGGAACACTGGACGGAAGGGTAATATGTGTAATACACCATCACTGTGATCTATGGCTATGAAACTATTGATTATTTTCATTATCAGTTCATCTTTTGGTCTGTAAATGATCAGAAAATAGAGATAAATGCCCTCTGCAATTTCCCAGAACGCAAGTTGACGAATTCAAATGTCTTGTTTTGTCCGACCAACCAAAGATATTCAATTTATTATCGAAGAAAACAAAGAAAAGCTGCAAAACTTCACAGTTGAGAAGCTGGAACCAGTGAATTTTTGCTTGGAAAATACTTTAAACAATTAACTGAAATCCATTTGACTAATCAATTAATAAACTAATTGTTTAATCTCTACTGTGATCAAACCTAATCCACAACTTCTAAGTCTTTTTTGCACTGTTCAATGCTGTACGAAGGCTGTGAGAGGTAAATGACAAAATGTGTGCAACAAAAGGGAAAGTAACGCACAAGACAATTCACCCACAAGTTCTTATTTTCCTTAAACTGAATTTGTAAAAAAAAAGAAATCCAAAAATATATTTTACTCGGGCAGGCGAATGCCAATTAGCATCAAAATACATTGCTGTTATTAGTTTGTTTTTACCTGCATCTCACGTATGAACCAGTCTGAATCTAAAACTTTAATATCATCCAGTAGAAGCATTAAAACTTTCCTCTAATGTAGTGATGAATGTTTTCATTTATCTACACAGATAAAATTAGCTTCTTCTCCAGAGTAACCACATCACCGAAAAGGAGAAAAATTAACTCTTCAGGTCCTCTAATTTCAGTTTTCCCAGTTCAATTGGGATAGTGCTCCAACAAGTGTAATTTTTTATCATTATGCTTATTTTTTTAGCTCCAATTTCCAGTAAAACATTAATGCAATATTTGGCTTAAAAGTGAGAAATGAGTAAGCTATGTCTTCAGGTTATAGTTGGGGAAAAGAGAAATGTGTTTTGTCCTTTAGTCAGACGCCACAAAACTCTTATT
Organism: Macquaria ambigua; assembly: GCA_008360985.2. Taxonomy (NCBI): domain Eukaryota; kingdom Metazoa; phylum Chordata; class Actinopteri; order Centrarchiformes; family Percichthyidae; genus Macquaria; species Macquaria ambigua. Next base: position 344,113 of record VMKM01000352.1, read on the forward strand.
CTCAAAGGCATGCAGCCACACATGTTCAGTTTAAAGCCAGGAGAAAATTAGCTGCCAAAGCCACACACAGCATGCACAAACACCCAGCGAACACAGCACATAATATATCCAAATGTTGTTGAACACATGCAGTGGAACCCTGAGAGAAATTTATACCTAATTTCCTGTAAATGGCACACTGACACTTCTGCAAAGCCACTCCAGCGTCAGGTTTTCTTTGGGTAGGTGTCTCTTTGAAGCACCATGTCTGTGGGCAAAGCTAACACGGAGTGCGGTTTGTCCCAGCTGCTGTCGTTTTGTTTAAACAGTGATAAACTGACTCTCCTCAGCGCTGCAGTACCCTGCTGCTATGACTGACAAGCGAAGTGAAAGCTAAAACTGAATTCATTTAAATGCTTGCAAAAGAGTTCTGGGTTCATGCATGCCAGATCTGCTTTTAGTTTAATCAATGAGAATTTGTCCTGCCTTAGGGACCTCAGACAGATATCCAGGCTGATACATAAGGGACCAGGACCATGTCCAGCCTGTTCATGCCTTCAACTGTCTACTCACTGCTGCTCTCAGGGTTGAGGTCCTGCTGCAGGGCTGCTATGTGTTTGTACCAGCGCAGAGCGTGGACATGTTGCTGGTCTGGGGGCCTGTGGAGGAGCTTAAAGGCTTTCTGGTCGGCCTGGGAGGGGCAGAACCCAGCCAGGTAGCTGCGGGAGGTTAGGTAGTCATTCAGGGCCGCTGCCAGCGCGGCCTCCTCATTTATCTGCAGCAAGAAGCCATACTCAAAGGCTGCAGAAACAAGAGGGCAAATATTCGCAGAGAATTACCGACGAGGCTGCAGCAGCCGGAGAAAACACTAACAACAGCACAAGTTTACCCTGGACAGGGGGATAACCAGTGAGGTAACGGGATCAGGCTCACAGCCGAGACCTGCTGCAAGTCAGCACACTCCCAACTCAAATCATGGAACAAAAAGTTGAAACAGACAGGCACATGGCCATATTTTGCCTTTGATATGGTGCATTGCCTCCTCTCAGTATCATGTTCAAAGGGCAGATTTTCAAATGAGGTTTAGTGTGGCCAGGACAGATGTTACACTGCACTCATGAGTGAATGAAAGGATAAGTTGAGCCATTTTTAATACAGTACAGATGTTGGATGCTGCAACAAGTGTCTGACAACAGCAATAAAGACAATCATGGCATTTTAGAGATGTGTGTAACCTGACAGGGTCCAGCAGAGTTAACACTGATGCTGGATGTACAGTATTTGATAAAGATGTCAGCCTGCAGATACCCACTGTAGGGCCAGGAACAGAAGGAATGTGACACGAATGACAAACACATGAACAAAATGAAAATAACATAATGATAAATAAGTAAACTAATATATAAAGCTCCAAAATGCCAATCAGTCTTGATCAGTAAATCAGTTCTGCCCCTACAAATAACAATTCTCTCTCCATGTACAGACAGAAACAACAGCCAGAACAATGTCTTTTCACAGAAATGACCCCTGCTAAGAGTGAAACTGAAATTGATTGGATGAATTTTCCAAACACACTAAGTGTGAAACCTAAAAACGTCAAATCGAAACTTAAATTTGTTTTCTCCATCCTGTACAAGACTAATTAAATACTAAGACTGAAACTGAAACAAAGTCAAAAGAGAAAGTGGCTCAAACAAACAAAGTGGAGCCGCAAAAGGGGATTAGTGAGCGGGAAGAAGAAGGAGATGAAAAAAAGAGATGGCACAACTTTGCCTTGATGATACCAAATGAAAAATACTTACATAAAATATATATACATACATTTTCATATTCTTGGGCATGCATGCAACTTTTAAAGCAAACTCTCATCAACATGTGTGAACATAGCAGAGAGTGAAATGGGGAGACGTGCAACAAGAGGTCCCAAACCAGATTCAAACCAGGGACACAGAGGTTACGTAGACCACTGGGCCTTCAAGGCAACGGTTCTTATTTTACAAGCAATTTAGACTATAAACATTGCCTGAGCTCTAGATATAATCTGGGTTATTTGAGGCGTATTGACTTCAATGCAGTGCTAATCGAATTACCTATAAAAGCTGCATTACAAAGTATTGTGCAGGTGATCAGTATGGCAGGTCGGCAAAGGAAGTCCCTTCTTAACAGATACTTTTATCAGAGAGCCTTTCCTGATTCTACGTGAGTTTTAGTTTTTCTTTGAACTGTCTTTTATTTCCTTTAAAATGTTTTTATTTTGTATTGGTATTTGTTTTCTTGATTTTATGATTTGACTGTCTTTGTGAAGCACTTTGTAACGTGGCTTTTGAAAAGTACTCTATAAATAAAGATTATTATTATTTTTTATATATATAGATATATATATATATATATATATATATATATATATATATATCTCATAGAGGGCTTGAGTTTGGCTATCTTAGCTTATAATAATAATAATAATAATAAAAAAAACGATTCCAAGAGGGTCTCAGGACAATAAATAAAAAGAAATATTTTATAAATAAATTAAAATGTATAGACTTGAGTGAAACTAAGTGAAATTGTCAAATAGAAACTTAACTGATCAAACTAGATGATGCAACAGATCAAACTAGATGATGCAACTGAGCAAAACAGAAAGTTAAAACAAAGATATTAAAATTAAACTTATATAATTTAACAAAAACTAACATTCAACAAACTAATCACAGCCGCAATATTTTTTAATGTTCCCTGGAAATATCGGTAGTCAATTAGGATGTAAAATAACATCTGTCCACATGTGAAGACAATCGTTATAAATATATATAAATATAAGGATGGAGACAAACTGAGCTGCAACAGTTCGGGCGGGGTAAAATGTAAACGGGATAAATATATTGTCTTTATTTTAGGCTGCCATAGATTACAGTTTAGTTTTGCTTGTATCAGCATGTTTTGTATATCATCAATTATTAGCTATTACTAATTTTCATCAGTTCAAAGATTTTTAGTTTATCAAAGTGGCACACTAACATTACAGTGCCATACGTTCTTTTACGGAATATGCCAATCCAAACACCATTCAAAATTCTGAACCAATTACAACACTTGAAATTTCGTTTTTTAAACAAAATACTGCTATGTGGAATATGTGTGCCGAATTGAAGAGTGTCTCCTTTAAATTCAGAAAAGCTGTTGAATCGTATTTGTTGACCTGCGTGTGTTTGCCGACACACTCCGCTCCATTAAGTTTGAGTTTAAATGGCCAGATTTTAAAAAGGGGGTTCGGCTTGTCATTCACTGGCCGGTTACCTTTAGCTATACGGCTCGGCTGCAAGCTTTGGACCACAGCTTTAGATAGTTAACAAAGCTAATGTTAGCTTGCTAGCTGTGACAGTTCGTGAAAACTCATTAAATCGTGCTGTCATTGCCTTTTCACTGATTTTCAACTAATGTGTCTAAGGTGAAAAACAAACATTATTTACTGTACCTGGCTCTCCTGAGGTCGACATTGCCACAGTGCTGGATGGTTGGATGCTGATGCAACAATAACGTGTCCGGAAGCAGAAGCCGTGCACTAAATGCTAACTGTAGGAACAGGAACCAATGTGTTTGAACCTGAGAGCGGGGGGACCTTAATGACCGTCGGTTCATCCACGCGGAAGTTTGTTTAGTTTTAAAGAGAAGGTGCAAGAAGTCCGATGTATTTCAAACTAACTAATTCCTCGATATAGCTGGCATATTGTGAACACAGCGGCTAAATGAAGAGTTTATTTTTCAGTGCGCAGTAAGTTAAAGCTGAAATGTCTCACATTAAAGACTACATCGACAAAGTGACTCGTTTTTATGAGCGGTACACAGAGTATGTGAGGAGAAACCCAGCTGCTACAGCACAGCTGGAGAGCACGGTGCGGACACTCTCCTACCTGATCGCAGGTCAGTGACAGCAAGCTTTTACTCATATTAACAATTAACAATACAGAATTAAATGTTAGACAGATTAGAGGCCGTGTGAAAGCTCAACTTCAGGTCTAACTGCAGTTAACTCGACTGAACTTGGTTATCAGACCAAAGATGAGTTTCATTTGAACTTAGACAAACACCAGAATCAGATTTATTGCTTTATTGGGTTCACATACAAGGAGTGTGACTCCGGTTGTTGATCTCAATGTTACACACAGTTCCAAGAATAATTTACAGGAAGATAGAAACAGACATACAGCTAAAAACAAGGACAACAGAGCTGAACAATGAGAGGTAAACATAAACATAGAAGGGTCATTCCTGTCAAATCAGATAGGCCTAGAGGTTTTTTTTAATATTTTAGATTTTGTTCAAGCTTTATGTATATGCTATTTTACACACACAAAAAAACATATATGTATACTTTTGCTGAATTTTGAGAATTGTATAGTTTTTTTGCCCCTGGGAATGTTAGGCAGGAAGCCATATTTAGGGTTCAATATGTTCAGACATATAACGCCTAGAGCCATGACATTTGGTAGGGGGCACAGACAAAACAGTGTACAACAGATCCAAATGATTGAAAGGCACAAGCAGATGTCATATTTTTCATTACTGGCTCTTGAAAATGGAAAAAAATGCAAAATGGGTGGGATTTTTGGTGGCCCAGGCAGTCCCTCAAAGTATATATATATGGACGTTTCCATACTTCTGGGTAAAAATACAGTATTTGATTGATGTTATTTCACATTTCAGGGGCTCTAGCATAAACAGAATCCAATATATGGCAAGTATGACAAGCCAAGGATGCAATTTGTTGCCTTTTTGAGATACCAAGATGGCGATGTGGACTCATTCCTAGGAGCGTGAAAATTTGTGTGAAAAGGGGTCTACATGTGGGAATTCCTTCCATGTTGTCTTCATGTTTAAATTTAACGAGATATGAGGCTTATTATACATATAGACGGATATATACAAAGCAACAAAGACCAACAACATACAACGTCTACATACAAGTCAAGTGTTTCTGTAAGTAGTAAACAAATAGTGCAAAGGAATGGGTAATAGATTACTTTATATACATGATGTGGGTGGTGGTGAGGAGCTACTTAATGCTGCACAGAATGACACTGGTTTGGTTTTACAGTTTTCAGCACATAATGAATGACAACATGTCATGACTCTTATTTTGCAGGGCGATTTGCAGATTCCCATGAAATATCTGAACTAGGTAAGTCAAAGTCAAGGGTCAATACAGCTGCTGTTTCCAGGTCAGTTCTTTCTTGCATTCACACCTAGCAGTAATTAGAGTTAGTAAGTCAGCCAGGCTGATGTATCACTTAATGATATCACAGATATATCAGTATCTGCTTATATGTCGGTGGGTAAATAACTAGAAGTTGCAGTTCAGAAATGTCAAACATATAGTATAAAGTACCAGAGAGCACTGTCAATTTTATTTTTAAACTGTAAAAAGTTGCACTTAAAACAAATCATGGTTAAAAATTATTTTAAAAAACACTTTTAAGGGATCCTTATCCAAAATGTTAGTTTCTGTTAGATGTGTCCGTTTAAAAAAAAGAATATCAGCCTTTTTTTAGGTCTCAAATATCAATATCTGTATCTGCCTCTAAAACCAAATATCAGTCCGGCTATAGTAGTGATTATAGTATTGAATTGTGCTGAAACTATTAGTAGATTAATTAGTCAATCAACACAAAATAATCAACTATTTTGATCATCGAAAAATAATTTTAAAATTAATTATCAAGCAAAAATTCCAGCTTTTAGCTTCTCAAACATGAGGATTGGTCATTGATGATTGAATATTAAATATATTTGGGTTTTAGACTCATTATCGGACTAAATAAGCAATTTGAAGATGTCACTTTGGGCTCTGAGAAATGTCTGACATTTTATAGATTAAATGATCAATCAGAAAAATAATCAGAATCAGGTTTGTTGCCAAGTAGGTTTTCACATACAAGGAATTTGCCTTGGTATATTGGTGCACAACAATAAGTAGAAAATATAAAGAAAGATAAAACAAGTACTGAAAGTCAGGAAGCATAAATATAAAAGAGGAAATTGACAATAAAATGAGAAAAAATAAATGACAGAGCTGTACAGTTTTGTGCAGGGTCAGGAATAATTGCAAGATAAGATAATATAATAAACATTAATCGATAATGCCCTGATAATCAATAATAATCAATGGCTGTCTCATCTTGATCTGTAGATTTGTACGCTGTAAGTTTCCACATAGGGCCGGGCATAATGACAGTAATATATCCAGATGAACTGTGATTTAACTTACAGTTTATATTGTGTTATTTAAACAACATGATAGTAAACTCTATTACAGGATTACAGTCATATAAATAATGAATGGTACATAATCAATACATTGCTGTCTTCATGGCTGTGTGTCTTTCAGTATACTCTGCCTCCAACCTGCTGGTGTTGTTCAATGACAGCATTCTGCGCAAAGGCCTGAGATGTGCCTTCCCTGTGGTGAGCAGCACTTTCCAATAATCTCAGATTTCATTCACAGAGGAATAAAAGCTTGCTGTGTTTTCATACCAGCCAGTGGACTGAGACTGGCCTGGATTATATATATATATATATATATATATATATATATATATATATATATATATATATATACATTTTCTATGGGATACTATACTACAAAATACTCCCACAAATGTGGGCCATTGATTGCAAACAAGATTTGTTAATTTGCACACACAAAAAAGTAATTTTCCTAACAAATTCATTAAAGACCATGTTGCAAAAATGAGTACACCCCAAAGAAAGTCTTAGGAGCAAAGCTAAATTTTAGACTACAAAATTCTAATTAACAAGAATTCAACCACAGGTGAGTCTACTTATTCATTAAACAGGTGTCCAGCAGACAGTTGACTATAAAAGGGTGTTACTTAACAAAGAAAACCCCTTCCCATTTCATGCTGTCAGCAATGGCACCACATGGAAGAGAAATGTCACAAGACCTGAGAAAGAAAATAATTTCTTTACACAAGAAAGGTGAAGGCTACAAGAAGATCAGCAAAGCTTTACTCATCAGTCAGAATACTGTAGCAGAAGTGATACAAAAATTTAACAAAGATGGAACTGCAACCAACTCACAGAGACGTCCAGGCCGTCCACAGAAGATAAGACCTCGACAAGAGCGTCTTCTGATGAGAAGGGCTGGAGAAAATCGCCATGCAAGTTCTCTGCAGTTAGCTAAAGAAGTAGAAAGCCAAACTGGGGTGACTGTTTCCCGTGACACAATACGGCGTACACGGCAGAGGAATGGCATGCATGGGTGTCGTCCACGAAGGAAGCCTCTCCTAAAGCCCATGCACAAAAAAGCCCACCTAGGATTTGCCAGGGCCCATGCTGAAAAAGAGGAAGACTACTGGGACTCTATATTCTGGAGTGATGAGACCAAGATAAATGTTTTTGGAACTGATGGCTTCAAAACTGTATGGCGTCGCAAAGGTGAGGAGTACAAAGAAAAATGCATGGTGCCTACAGTGAAACATGGTGGTGGCAGTGTCCTTATGTGGGGCTGCATGAGTGCTGCTGGTGTCGGGGAGTTGCATTTCATTGACGGTATCATGAATTCACAGATGTACTGCTCTATATTGAAAGAGAAGATGCTACCATCACTCCGTGCCCTTGGTCGTCGTGCACTTTTCCAACATGACAATGATCCAAAACACACATCTAAGGCCACTGTTGCATTTCTGAAGAAGAACAGGGTCAAAGTGATTCAGTGGCCAAGTATGTCTCCTGATCTGAACCCAATCGAGCACCTATGGGGAATTCTGAAGAGACAAGTTGAGCATCACTCTCCATCCAGCATCCAGGCTCTAAAACAGGTCGTTCTTGAAGAATGGAAAAAGATAGATGTTGCAACATGTCGCCAACTTGTTCATTCCATGCCTAGAAGACTTGGTGCTGTCCTTAAAAATCATGGAGGTCATACAAAATACTAGATGTAGTAGTTTTTGTTGTAGGGTGTATTCATTTTTGCATCAACTAATTTGAGTAAACTGAAGATTTTGTAATCTAAGTTATATTATTAACCTTACTTTCATGTTATGAGTTAAACAAATGTTCTATAAAACTCAGTTTTGTCAAAGTTTTGGAAATTGTTCTTGTGTCCATTGAGATATTGATTAAAATCTTACTTTTCAAAGGGGGTGTACTCATTTATGCTGAGCACTGTGTGTGTGTGTATATGTATAACATATATATATATATATAACCTTATATATATACCACTATATAACTCTATGTCATAACATATATACTCTTCTATATGTAAATGATATTCAGCCATAATCCGATGATCACTATACAGGAAGTAAACGGAAGAAAAACGAGGGAGACAGATGATGACAGAGACTAAAGCTGAATACGAGTTTTAGACTGAAAAGAGTTGCACCAGTCGGCCTTTTTCTTACTAAAACAAATCTAACCTGGGTGCAGTGATGATCCTAGAGTCTGGAGGGCCCCAGGCAAAGAAGCCCCCATAATAATGCATTCAGTCAATTCAGTCACAACATTAATTCGGTCAGTTGTGCTTGATCAAATGTCATGTACAGACTCTGTGTAAGTAAGGTAGGCGAGCCCTCCTCCTGATCCTCCCACCGCTTAAAGAAGGGGCCCCACTTAGGGGGGTTTTGAAGCAGCGGCAGTGCACAGTATAGTGCCCCCTTGAAGGGGGTTTATAGTTGTCATTGCAAAATGTGCCAATATGAGTTTTTTTTCCTGAGAACAAGTTATCATCACTAACTGTACATCATCTGTGATCTGCTGGTTGACTGGATTCTGGGTGGGTGGCAAAGGGTGGGTGGTGTAGGGGATTCTTCTGGATTATGGAAAGGATGGAGGGAGGGGTGCAGTATAGATGAGTGTATATGAGTTTGGAGGTATCACTTGTTTAATTTTTCTGTGCCTCAACAAACTTCTCTCTCGTTGATTTAGTTTAAATCCAAATAAGAAAATGATCCCAAAAAGAGGAATGTGACAGGCTGCAGTTGTACCCGCTGGAGGAACAGACAGAAGGAGTTTGCATGTTATCTGTGTGCTGCAGACAGGAAGTGGACGTGCTGACTGCTCTTCCTGCTGTGTTTAGTCTCTCTCTCAGCAGAGACTCCTGAACTGGCTGTCTGTGTTGGAGTACGTGGAGGTTTTCCTGGAGATGGGAGCCTGCAAGCTGTGGGGTGAAGTCGGCCGCTGGCTGGTGATCGGACTCATTCAGATTTTTAAGTATGATTTCCTCCTCCATTATTAAAAATGAAAAGAAAAAACACAAAAAAATTGGAAAAATGAAACTGAAATTTAGATTTGAAACGGCCAATTAAGCGTACAAAATATGGCCAAAAGTATGTGGACACCCCTCCACATTCCAACTTTGTGGCAACATTTTATTGAAGACCCTTTCCTGTTTCAACATGACGATGCCCCCGTGCACAAAGCATCTCCATAAAGAAATGCTTTTCCCAGTTTGGTTGTGGAAGAACTTGCCTGACCTGCACAGCATCCTGACCTCACCCCCATCCAACACCTCTGAACTGGATGAACTGCCCTCTGTGAGCCAGACCGGATCACCCAACATCAGTTTTGGTCCTCACTAATGCTTTTCTATCTGAATGGGAGTAAATCTCTGCAGCCAGATTACAAAATCTGACAGAAAGCCTGAAACCAGGAGAGAGGAGGCTGTTGGAGCAGCAGGTTAATGCTCATGGTTTTGGAATAATCAAGAATTGCAAATGGGTGTGAATGTTTGAATGTCCACATACTTTTGGCCATGTGGTGTAAAAACATTAACACATCTTAAGCACACAAAAGAAAGTACCCCAGTTCAAAGTGTGTGCTTTGTTTGATATTATGTATTGGTTTTAGAAGGTAATGTTCAATAGGAACATGTTAATATCTAGAATACTGTGTAATAACCTTAAAGGTGGTGTGAATCATTTAAAAAAAGAAACATTCGCTGTCGACTCTCCTGTCTCTGACTAAATGTTCTCCTCACATCGATCTCCAGGGCAGTTCTTCGCATCGTGCTTCTTCTGTGGTACAAATCCGGCATCCAGACTTCACCTCCCATAATCCCCCTCGACAGAGGTGCAGAGTTTGTCGGTGAAGGTCAGTTTTCCTGTTATCACTTCCTTCCAGACAACAGATTTTTAATGAGAAAAAACAAGTTTTTGCTTTGTTTTTTTAAAGAAAAGAAAAACAGGACTGAATCCACCATTTAACCTCGTCACACATCAGCATGATAGCATTGTCACTGTAAGCGTGTTTGCTTGCTGATGTTAGCGTAGGACTGGCATGGCCGGAGACTCTTGGTCATTTCTTTATACACAGTTTCTTGTTGACATGACTCCGGACCAAACCAGTTGTCACATCGGACTACATCTTAAACTACTATGTTAAAAATGAACCATCGCCTCAGGTAGCAAATCCTTTTGAGTATGGAGAAAAATGACAGTTAATTAAAGCTGCACTTACAATATTTTTTACATTAACAGTGGATCAAATGACTACAGGTAATGTGAAAGGAGTCGCTTGTAGAGAATTATCACCTGTTTGCTGCAAATCAGAGCCTGTTTTAGCTCGTTGTTTTGGTTTTGCAGCACATTTACTGTTTTGGTTCAGACTCTCATCAACCTTTTTTCCAGCTAAAAAGCTCTGATAAACCCGCTGTACACTACCTGCTCAGGTAACTGGCAGCTAGCTGCTGAACATAGTGGAGCTTAAGAGGCAGATATTTGCCCTCAGGGGTTGGGGGAAGCTGAAACAGAGCTGAAGGTGTCAGGTGGACACAAACACGACTCCTAATGAATGATAATGTTGCTCTGTGGATGTGTAAAATACTGTAGGCCAATGTTGGCTAAGATGTTCCCCATAACAATTCTATAAGGTCATAATGTCAGTGTTGTGTTTACAGCTTGTTCCACTGCCCCCAAGTGGGCAAAAAAATATTAATTAAAAATCAATTAATGCTGCTTTAAACTACACAAACAAAATTTCATGCATTAAAAAGTGATGTATGTATAAGGATGGAGGGAATGAGATTGTACTGTGTTCAGGGTTCATACAAAGTCTTGAAAGTTTGGAAAATGCTTAATTTTAACCGTTATGTTTTCAAGGTTAGGAATATGCTTGAATTTGAATATACTCATATACTATACTCATGTAAACCAAAAATCTTTTAATATTTAAAATGAAACGATCCTGCCGTCATATTTGTCTGTTGTCTCCTGGTGTTTATAGTATAGTTTTCATGTGATGATAAAGGCTTCGGGAGTCTGGACATTTTTGGTTTAGGTACCTTGAAAGTGCTTGATAAGTGCTTGAATTTCACTCTTAAAAAGTTGTACGAACCGTGTGTTCTTCCTCTTCTTCACAGACGACAGTAACAGGGAGCAGCAAGAGGACACCTGCTTTGTGGGCCAGAGGTCAGGACGAGCCATCAGGCCGCTGGGCAGCGGTAAGACTTAAGACTTAAAACTCTTTTTTTATTGGTGTAGTTGATTAAAACTGAAATATAATATCCTGTCCAAGTTTCACATGGCCTGAAAATTACCCCGTGTGACTGAGTGTTGGTTTGATCTGAAACACGGAAATATTCGGTTTTTGCGGAACAACAGCGTGCTTTCCAGAAACGCAGAAAATAAAAGCCTTACTGACAGCCAGGTTGCACGCATGCTGCAACACTTAGGTCTCAGGTTCACCTGAGGTTCTGTCACTCCCTTAAAAAACAGCTAATCACTCCTCCTGCCTGAGTCCTGCATCAGTTTCCTACATGTCAGTGTGACTGAGGTTATCCTTTCTCTTTTCTTTTACTCAGACGGTAAAGCAGGTTTATTTATACAGCACCATTCAGACACAAGGCAGTTCACAGTGCTTTACAGGGGCATAGAAATACATTAAACATAAGAATTCAAATTGCATTTAAAAGACAAAAAGCGAGAACAAGCAAATAAATAGTTAAAGATTAGAAAGAAATTGCATTTAAAAGACAAAGACAAAAAGCAAGCAGATAAATAGTAACTTTCAAGAGCACAGGTGTAAATAATAATATTAATGATGGCTGAATTCCATTTAGCTGCTTCAGTTTCTGGTTTACTGGGACACTCGAATATAACGGAGCCATCATAAATGTTATTAGTAGCATCGTGCTTTTTTTGAACAAAATGTCTGCTGTGAAAAAGGACCTGTTAAATCTGAAGAAAATATAAAGACACCAGCTGTTTTGTGGAGTTATTCGTGTTGCGGGTAGTCTGGAGAAGCAGCCAAACACCAGGCTTAATCTTAATCGTGAAACTCTTCCCTCTCTGTGGTAAACTTGTGCTCCCCTTCACCTCTTCTCGTCTCTTTGGCGTGCCAGCTCCCTTCCTGCAGGCCCGGCTGTGGGGGGCGCCGAGTCAGAAGAAGACGAGCAGCTTAAATGGCGAGAAGCTCCTCAGCAGACCAACGCAGCTGAGGCTTCAGGAGACCATCGCGGAGTCCGTGTACATCGGAAGGCCACTCGTGCACTGTATCCTTCCCTCGCTGTCACTCCACCAAAACCCTGTTGCAAAATTAAATATTGTAGAAAATGTTAGAAATTTCTAATCTGGTTCTGGATCAAAAAACTCACAGTGAAGGACGATCACGGGATTTCTTGATATAAGTAAGTGTAGTATTTCTTTTTTAAGAAAAGGCAGCTTAAACAGCATTTTTAAAATTCCTGGAGCTATATCAGAATCTAATCACTTGTTCCTGGTATACGGTTTAGATTTGCACCAAATCTTAGTCATATATTTTGGGTTTTGAGGAATCTTGCCAGCTAACTAATAAGCAGACAGACAAACCAACAAAGGAGACTCACCTTCTTTTCTTTATTACCTTTTTTATATAACGAGACAAACCTATAATCTTCTTTCAGAGTAAAACACTCAACAAGGTAAACTGATACTGAAGAAGTCTATCATGTTATATGTGAACGGGTACTTAAAAACAATTCCGATTGTATTTATCTGAAGAACCAGAATATAGAGACGAGGAAGTGCGCAGAGAAATGTTGAGAGGGCGAGAACAGAAAGAACTGTAATAAACACTACAGGATTGTTCTAAAATCTTTTAACATGGTTTCCTCCTGAAGTGTTTTTTGCTTTGCTGAACTGCACTGACTGAGGAGGACTGTGAAGTCGTCCTGCATTACTCTGTCTGTTGCTGTGTGTTATCTTTAAATTTAAAGCCTCCGTGTGCTGTATGAGTCACATAGAGACAGATTTTCTGAACTATTCCTTCAGGATGCTCTTCTTGCCCACATTTATTCAGATTACCCAAAAACCACAAAACAAAAATATGATTAGCTGAAGCCAAAAACACGATTATTTAACCTGTCTGACCCTCGAATGTCGCACAACCATTCACACAGAAATATTTCAGATCTCATAAAAACTGTTTTTTTAATCGTACTGTAGTTTGTCCTACTGGAGACCTTTTTATTAGACGTATGATTCTTCCTTAAAGCAAACCCTCCTGGCTGCAGTACTCTGCCTGGCAGTCTGTGGAAAACAGTCCTGGAAGCCGTGGCTCGTCTCTGGAGTCCTCGAACTTTCAAGGTACGCAACCTCCTCCTTCACATATTCACCTTATTATTATCTTTATCTAGTTAACAGCAACAGATCTGTCTGGCAGCGAGTAAAAAGGCCATTACCACTGCTGTCCTCTTTGTCAGTACTGTTAAACATCTTCTGGAACAGATGAGCTGCTGCATTCGACTCCAGAAAGAACTGGGGAAAAAGCCAGTGAGACAGATCTTTCATACAGGGTTCATACAAGGTCTTGAAAGTTTGGAAAATGCTTAATTTTAACTGTTATGTTTTCAAGGTTAGGAATATGCTTGAATTCAAATATACTCCTTGAAAAATGCTTGATTTTTTACTGGTGTTTCATCACCGACACAGTCACTCATGTAAACCAGAAATCTTTTAATATTTGAAATGAAACGATCCTGTCATCATGTGACAATAAAGGATAAAGGCTTCGAGAGGCTGGAAATTGTTGGTTTAGGAACCTTGAAAGTGCTTGAGAAGTGCTTGGATTTTAGCTGTACGAAGCCTGTTCATAATTATTGTATGTATCATGTCTGATATTCGAATTTGAAATTAGGCAAACCTGCCTTCATTTACCGATTATACCATCACCCCATATTTGTTTGCTTTTTTGCTTGCTGTCCTTATGTTGTGAAAAATGTTCATAAATAAGAAGTTAAAAAAAAAGAAGAAAAAACTCACGTACATTTATAAATAAAACAAACGGAATTCAATCATAAAGGAGCAACACTCAGATATAAGGTTCTCGTCTCTAAACGCTCCTTTCTTTACATTTGTTTCTTTATATTCTAGTTTCTTTGTTGGGTTGTGCTGTTGCTCGACGGCGTCTTGCAGCTGCCTGATTCTGTTGATTTTGCTCCTGTATTCATTTTGCTAACCTTTCACCTTTAGGTGGCGTTGCTTTCTTAACTGTCCCTCTTCCTTCAGTTTTGCTGTGCTGAGTGATCGAAAATTCCAAAATCGATGGGAGCGTGCCGAGATGAGGAGGAGAACCTTTCTGTTGCTGTACTACCTTCTCCGATCCCCCTTCTATGACAAATACTCTGAGTAAGTATCTCTGGGTGTCTGCTCTACACAATCAGGGCTGCAACTAACTGTTTTTATTAATGAGTAATCAGTTGATTGATATTTTTGGATGAATCGATTGTTTAGTCTGTAAAATGTCTTTAAAATGTGGATAAATGCTCATCACAATCACAGCCTGAGGTGACGTCTTCAGTTTGTTTGTTTTGTCCAATGAACAGTCCAGAGATATTCAGTTTACACTCCTATAAAACAGATAAAAGCATCAAATCCTCACATTTTAGAAGCTGCAACCACAGAAAAAAGAAATGACTTAAACCATTAATTGATGATCATAATTGTTGGGGATTCATTTCCTGTCCTGTGTGAAATACACCACTCTGTTTTGCAAGAATGAATGCGGTTGTAGATATTTGTAAAATAGCAGAAAAGGCACAATTGTTGTCACTCAAATTGTGTTTTAACAGTTGTGACTGCGTTTCTTCCTCTGCAGGGAAAAGATCCTCTTCCTGCTCAGACTTCTGGCCGATCATGTTCCAGGAATCGGGCTTGTGGCACGTAAGTACCGTGGTCCGGTCTGCTCCACGACGCTGACATCTATGAGCTGGTTAAAGCCCCTGACAGTGTCTCTCTATAACATCAAATATTCATGACTTACGAAAGCAATAGAGACAGAGCGCAACGCGTCATACTCTGGAAACCACGCCCACCGGAGGGGAAAACTATCGGCGCCACAATCTGCAACCAAGAGCTGAAACGCTAACAAAATGCCTGCAGCTAGCTAACAACATTAGATTTCAACATGTCAGAGGATTATTTTAGCACCTTCTGTCCACCAGAGAGGACAAACTCAATACTGTGTGTCTGTCTCAGTGTCTCTTCTCAAGCTAAGCTACTGTAGTTAGCTAAGGCACTCAAACATAATACTGCAGAGCTTTCTGATTTAGCCACATTCCACTACACAAGTTTCATACTGTCAAAATGCTTTAGCTTAGCTTACAGCAGTATAGTTAGCCTAAAACTGACATTTGGATATTTGACTGAGCAGTGACACGTCGACACACTGAGTGTCAGGATCCCACAGAGTTCCCATTCTTCCTGCTGATGCCTCACATCTGGATCCACTTGTGTCTTCTTAAAGGTTCAGTTTTTGGGTTCAGCAGCTTATAAAAACTTAGTTCTGGGTTCTTCACCCTGTTGGTAGAGCATCCCACCACACAGCAGCTTTTTTCTGTTGTTTGCTAGCAGACCGAAAGTGACAAGGAGGAACCTTCATACAATACAAAGTCAATGGAGAGAGATGAATGTTTTTCCCTCTGGTGTGGGCGGGACTTAATTGCGCTCTGTCTCTATAAAAACAAAGTTAACGTTTGGAGTAAAACACTGTTCATTTTTTACATTTGTGCACATATTGCCATTTATTGTTATTGTGCCATTTTACTACTGATGTAATTTTACTTGTTGCTGTTGTGTCGTTCACTTCATTTTGTGCAGCTCAACTCTGGTTGTTTTTAAGTTTGCTATATGAATAAATTTGACTTGATTTATTTATTATTTTTAACCCTGAAAAACTCAGCGTATCCATCTAAAAGTTACACAGTTACACAGTCTGGCTTTAAATACATTTCAGTTTGAATAATATAACTACGGCCCAAATATAACTGAGTGGTAGCAACTTATTAAGACAGTAAGAATTACATTTTATGAACAGAATATTAACAGTATATTGGGTAATGGGTGTATTAATAGAAATAATGCTATTTTCCTATCAGCAGCACATCGAGTGTATTCCAGTCTTTTGTCTCACTTATTATCAGTTCATCACATATTGGTGCTTGTTGTGATCCTGTGTGTCTGTTCAGGCCCTCTGATGGATTACCTCCCCAGCTGGCAGAAGATCTACTTCTACAACTGGGGGTAAAACCTGCCGGATGTGCTCGGATCTTTGATGTTTGCAAGTCAACAAGGGCAACGGCGAGGAAGGACCCGTCGGGCCCCGGGGCAGAGACACTTGCCACAATTCCCCCAAAAACTCAGACAAAATGATGTGGAAACAATGACCAAATCTGACTGACAGAGGACCTTCTTAGTAACACAATTTTCTTGATTTAGAAGGATATTTCAGCAATAAAACCGACCTGATTATCATGACTTTATGTTCAGTAATCGGCAAATAGATTTTCCTTTTTTTCCTGCAGGTTTTATTACCTTGTTTCTGACACTGCTTTGACTAATCCTCAAGAAAATGTTTGCCTCATGCATCAGAGGCATGTTGGAGAACTTCATTCTTAAGAGTTCATGATTTATGCCAGTCTGTACAGTGATGTTTATTTGCATATATATGTGGCAAAATTTGTGATCAGTGTTGTCGTATTTTATCATTTCATTCTTGTCAAAATCCCTTGCAGTGCTACGTTCAGGCTGCAGGCAGAAGTGGCCCAAATCAGATTTTTGCTCATTTGTGACTCAGATCTGGTTTTGTTTTTTTATAACAGTGTGAACAGAACAATTCTGATTTGGGCCACTGTCATAAGTGGTCCTAAATCAGATACGGATCAGATTTTTTGCAACGTGACCTCAGTCTGAACAGTCATCAGAATTCATGCGACTTTTACGTCACTCGTCCTAATTCTGCGCTGGCGGGAGTCACTCTCACACTAAATTTAAAAATGTAAAATATGTCTCTCTTTCTCTTCGTCCTCTTTATCGTCTGCTCACGAATTCACTGGTTTCCACTGCACATCAACCTATCGATGAAACCGTGAACGCTGACTTCAGCGGCCTCCAAGTTTACATCCTTAAGACAGTGTGCTGTTCACACTGGAATCTGATACTGGCCACATTTTAAAAAATTGGATCTGAGCAATAAATCTGTATTGAGCACTGAGGCCTGCAGTGTGAACGTAGTGAGCAGCATTGTTGAGAGGAGGAGGCGTCAGCAGGTCGCTGCAGGGCACAAATCTTTCAACAGTACTTAAAGCTAATTAGCGAAGACTCAGAAGCACATAAAACCTTCCACCAGCAGGCGTTCAGTTTCCAGACCTTGATTCAGTGTTGCAGAGAAGAGGGTGCACACACACAAAACAACTACTGTAAGATACCACTGGAAGCACATGTGATACAGCAGGTTTAAGGCTGAATGTGTGTGTGCGTGCGCGCTGGAGTCATTGACCAGAACACGGCAGAGGTTCTCAATCTTTATTAACATACTGAATAAGTTTCTTTTTGTAGCCTACAAATAAATAGTTGAACGGTTCATCCTTTCAGTCCACGTTTGTTACTTTTTCGGAGAGTTTATCGCAGGTGGGACACAGGCATGGCCGCGCTAGGAAAAATATGACACTGATCTATGAAAGAAAATCACAAACCAGTTTCCAGACCTCTCATCTACTTGGACAGTCCTTTCTGTAACTTGTTGAATGTCAAATCTGCCGGCAGCACACAGCTGAGGGGGCTGCATCACAATCAGGTCTAAATAAGTCTGATTTAACCACAGAGGTTCATACTAGACGGGTTGTGTTGTATTCACTTGCATGCTACCTGCCCCGGAAAACACATTTTGTCTCAGCACAACCATTATGATGGGGTTTACACCTTGAATGTCAGGAATATTTGTCATTGGCTGATACGTCTGAAACTGAGCAGATTAAAACGTAAACTGAAGATGTCAGCCTTCCAAAATAAAAGCTTTAAACCGTTGAGAGAGAAAAAAAAGGCATCCAAACGTCTTGTTCTTTCAGAGTTGAGGTACATCGACAGACTTCAGATTCAACCAGCAAGACATGGAAGTGAGATGGAGACGTGTAGTCGAAACAGTATCATTGTTTTATGAGCTGGGACTCGCATGTTCTGTCTGACGTCTGTATCAGAACTGATTCATTATCTACATACTTTAAATGACACTTTATGCTTGTTTGGGTTTAATCCCTCTTAATCCCTAACTTAAAATCTCCAATTCCCCTGCAGCGTCTTATGTTTGTTGGAACACACGACTGAGCCTGTAGTGGCCGACAGATTTGAACCACGCGTGCTCCCTGGGTTTAACAGATAATAAATAACAATAGCAGCTCGGACATCAAATATTTGATGCTCCAAATTATGTTTCACACTATTTACTTTCATCCAGACAGAAATGCATAATTCCAAGCTCACAAATCGTGTGAAATCGTCAAGACAGTTGGGTGTCAGTGCTTTGTGTAAATGAAACAATAAAAACAACTTGTGGACACTGAACGCAAACATTGTAGATTCTTGTTCAAATTAACGCTGAAAGTTGAAAATATATACTGCACGTTTTTTAATATCACAATAAAAAAAAAGACTTAAGCATGAAGTATTTGATACTATGAATCAAAAACAACACTTTGATTTATGTATAAGGAATAAAATATAGTAAAATTCACTCCGACGTCATTTTGAAAACTAAGACCAAAAAATTCTCAACAGTAAATTACAACTTAACTCTTGGTTTAGAAAAGATTCTACCCTCCGATGGTTTCCTTTATGAAAATAAAACTCAAGAGTCTGCAGATGAGAATGAGAGAAGAAAATACTGTCTCACTCCTGAAAAATTGTCTTTTGTAGAAGAGGACGGGCGAGAGGGATGACTTCTTTTCCCCATGCAATCCTTTCTGTGTCCCGTCTCTCTCTCTCTCGTCCCGTCTACTCCGCCCAAACGCTCGTGTCAGTGAGGAGGCTGGTTGGCTCTACACAGGCGTTAGTTAGTATGTCTTCCCACAGGTTGGTGCTAGTCTCTCGGGGCAGATCAGTAGGAGCCGTAGCGATCCTGAGAAAACGTGAAATGAAAAAGCCAGAAAAATGAGCCAACTTTTGTGTAGAGGCTGATGAAGATGTTGAATCACTTCCCCAGCTCCTACAATGTCAAAACAACTCAGTTTAAGGATGACTGATGGCTCACCTGGATGGTATTCATGACACCGTTGGCGAGGACGGCCATCTTGCCTGCTACGGTCTTCACTCCCTGTTTGAATTGCGCAATGTCCGGGCCGGAGGGGAGCACGCTGTCAAAGCCTGATGCCCTCCCTGAGAGGAGGAGAGGAAGCAGGACAAACATCATCTACAGCACTTTGTGTCACACATATTTTAATTAAGGCCATGCATAAGGTTTGTGGTGTGAGGGGAGAATTTAAATCCTCTATTTTAGCAGCATACAAACTACTTTAAAAAAGACGAAGCTGTGTCTCAGTTCAGGGGCCACATCCTTCGAAGGCTGCATTTGAAGACCAAATGCGTCACAGCAGCGTGACAAGGCGAGAAATGTGTCCGCCTTTTCCAGAATTTGGAGGATCCAGCGGCTGGATCCTTCGCTGCCCAACGTATCCCAAGATTCATTGCAAACAAGAGAATATGGCGTCCCCAAACGTACCGTCAACAGCAGCCGAGCGGGATTACACTTTTAAATGTAAGTATTGGGTTTCAACTCACTCTAATAGTTAACGATGCAAATGTAAAAAACCAAGGGGCCTTAAAAAACAGCAGCTGTCAAGGTTGCTAGGCAACAGGAGCGGCGCGTCGTGATGCTGGTGACGCAAATACGAAATCCTCTGTAGACCAGACCGTCTCATTTAACAACGCTCGGTTCGGCCTTTGCTGTGTATGAAGGCCACGCCTTCCACGTCCTTAGAAGGATGCGGCCTCTGAATTGAGACACAGCTAGAATGCATGAAGGAATCAATGACTAGGTTATGACTCAGTTGAATGATAAGACTGGGGATGTTCTATATTTTTCTTATTGTCAACAAATTCCATGAAAAGACCAAAACCAACACTGAATGTATCTACTATCAAGTACTGTGTGTATCAGAGCCTGATATATCTTCTTCCTCTGAGCCACAGAGCTCCACTGTTGCTCCAGAAACTATTAAAACTCATCAGTGAGCCTCACTGTTGTTCCTTCATCACCATGAACACACACACTGGAGTTTATCTGGACTCAATCCCACACAGACCGTCCTGCTGCCCCAAATACTCTCTAGAGCACCAAACATGGATTCATCCGCCGCTGAAAATAGTCCCCAACAAATGCCCTACTTCCAGGTCTTACCTTTATGGTCACTGCCATCCCCAAACAGGTCAGCTGAACTGATGGAGGTGCTTCCAGACATGTTCTCCAGTCTTGTCTTCGCATCATACTGCGAGAAGAAGAAACAAGAGTCAACACCTGGGTAACAAGTAGCACACAAATCTCTCTCGAGTATTAATGTTTTAAATACATAATTGCCATAGTTGTACGAGAGTTGAGTTAATATTCTAAACTGAGAGGAAGATGAGGTTTCTCACCTCAGCACTGCTCTCACGACCAAAGAACATGTCCGAAGAGATCGCCTTCGCATTCGCAAACTTCTGTCTGGCCTCACTCGACTCCGACACTGGAGCTGATGCCTCGGCTTTCCTTCTGCTGGGAAGTCTGGATTAAACACAAGACCACACATCAGAGCTGCACCCAGCCCAGTGGACACTACAGTTTTATCTTTTCAAGAAGTAAGACAAAAGACAGGGTGAGCATGTGTGTGCGCATGAACATCCGTATGAATACCTCTCTCCAATTGGCTGAATACTAGAGATGGTGACCTCCTCTTTGGGGTCCTCTTTCTCCAGGGCCCAGGAGGTGGTAAAGGAGGCGGTCCCTCCCTCAGTATCCCACCGGGATCCAAAACTGTCTCCTACTGTGAACGGGTTGTCCTTGTATCTGAAACATCAAACACAATGGATTAATAACAGAGTCCCTGATACAAAATCCATCAGTCAAGCAGGGTGACTGATTGATACTGAAGAAGATACGTAGGTGTGATCTGAGAGGTGTCGTACGTACTTTGGGGGTCCAGAGGTGAAACCCGGCTCATCAAACATGTCCAGTTTGGAGCGAGAGGAGGACTTAGCTCCCACAGGAGTTTCCTGCTCAATCACCTGCATCTCTGACATCACTGAGTGAGACACAGCACTGAAACAGGAAACACACACACACACACACACACACACACACAGAGATGAATCAAACGCTTTCATGATGATTACACATACACCATCAGTCAAGCCTCCACCTAATGGCCCAGACGTAAGGTGTCCTGGATTAAGAAACCAATTACTGTTCCTATCATCTGCAGAGAAACCTCAGGTAGACAAACTCTGACCTCAGGATAACAACAAAACAATGTTGGTGCTGTGATGTTACCTCCTGTTGCCGAAGCCCATGCCCAGTCTCTCGGCCTGCTCTCTCTTCTTGCCTTCCAGGTTCTGAAGCTTCTTCTCCTCCACCTTCCTGTCGATCTCCAGCTCTTTGTAAGCCAAACGCATCGAGGCCACACTGCAGAAGCCAACCAACAGAGTGTTATGTTACTCTTATTTTGAAAAACAAATAAAAAAATCAGACCCTTTATAAATAGAGACTTAAACTTAAAACAGTTCAGATAATTTCAATTAATCCCTGTTTTAACTGGAATTATCAAAGACCTACAGAGATAAATTCATATTTTAATATTCCTTACATGGACTCCTCAGCTTGTTTCTTGGCCTCAGCAGCCTGCTCCTCTCTCAGCTTCTCGGCCACTTGCGCCTGCTTCTCCACCTCAGAGAAACTCTTACTGCTCACCTTTTGGGCACCGAGACCTTTCTTTGCTCCGAGCTGCATCAGTGGGAAATGTGGTACACAGATTAGAGTCAAAGTTAGATATTAAAGGTTAAAGTGCATCCTCGGCATTGGGCTGACTAAGAAACACGTTTTGTTTATTGTTCCTCAACTGTGATGTATGACCTTCACTGTGCAGAGTTTGTTTTTACATTCTTCTGCTGAAGGACAGAAGGAAGTCTCAGTTCAACACATGCAGACGCGAGCAGGATTTTGTCACATCACAAACTAGTTTGGACACCAGTCATGGTCCAATATGAAACTTACACAAGTGTGATGAAACAACTTGTAACCTCCAGGTCAGATACACTGAAAATTGACTTTTCAGTGACGTAGGAGAAATTTTGTGTCCAGCAGTTTAACATTTGGAATGAACACAATTTGCATTTTCATAGATTCAGGATTTTTCAAGGAGAGAGAAGGAATAGAAGTAATTTTAATAATTTATAACCAGGTAAAACATATCAGACTCAAATTATTATTCAAAGCAGAGTACTTTTATATGTCTTAAAATTATGTTTGGAGGGGATGTTTAAAAGAGTACTGCACCTATTTAGCACTGAACTCCTCTAACACTGTCGGACTCACGATGGACAGTTAAAAAAGAAAAAGATCTAAATCAATGCAGAGTCAGAGATATCATCTTTTTATTCTTCTTCTTTGTCAAAACCTACCTACATTACCCACAATGCAACTCGACCACCAACAGTTATGTTATGCTAGCTATGCAGTAGTACTCCCCAAGACCCGTAAACAGACTTTGATGTGTAAAATCGGTGGACTTCCCCTTTTCCTGTGCCTCTATTTTAATGGCCTCATGCAAAGAGACCATCAACACAAGGTTTGTGGTTTGGTGAAAATTTGACTCAATGTGACTCACCCCTTTTTTGGCAGCCATAGGCTTCTTCTTTCCAATGATGGAAGGCTTCACATCTGTAACACGAGAGGCAAGCTGTTAAAAACTGCAGGGTATTTTTACTTTTAAGCCTCCATTTAGCCAAGTGGGCAAATTCAGAATGACTTTTACATTGCCGACCTGAAATCAAAGCGAGAAATAAAACACACCAGCTCAGAGAAACAAACTAATATCGCAGAGAAACAGCGCTGAGAAGAAACGTGGCTTTTATTGTTAAGGACATGCCAGCCAGCATTTAAATCGCAGCGTTTACAACTGGCCCTTTGACCTGAGTTTCACAAAATCACCAGCAAGACGAAAACCTTCAAGCTCTCACAACACTGATGTTAGTCAGTTTGCCTTCAGAAGTATTTGCACAGTGAGTAAATGTACATATTGAGAGAAGGGTAAAAACGAAAATTACAGACTATTCATCATTAGGAGACACGGTCTATTGTGGCGAATACTATTATTAAACTCCTTTAATCCCATTTGTCACAATGTCAACATCTGAAATGCTAGCAGCAAAATACTTAATCCACACACAGATGACCTGCAGCTATGTAAGACAGATTGACAATGCAGCAGCCTTCATTCACCTTTTCTGACTGAGCTTTACTTTGTCAGAGAACAACTTGTTGAACAGCAGGTGCTCACCAGTAATAGCACACAACTATCACAAGCTCTCCTCAGCGAGTTATTTCCATCGCGTGATAAGCAGAGACGGGAGAATGTCAGTGAAGCATGACATGCGTCTACGGCAGAAACCAGCCAGCGCAAACATCAACTACTCCCACACTGATCACCTTTGGGTGGTTGTCCTTCCGGTGATGACAAACGCATGGAGTCCTCTACGCGACAGGACAAACCAGTCACCATAATCCAAAACACAGAAGAAGCTCATTTAACAGAAGAATCAATTCCACACTTCTGATGACATTTCAAGATGTCAAATTGGGCTCAGTGAAAGTGTGACTTTTTTTGGGACTATTTTTTGACATTTTACAGACCAAACGATTAATTTACTGTATTTAAATCTGTCTATCTTTTATTTTTAATCCTTTCTGCTGCTATTTCCCCTGGCATGTGTCTTTTTATGTTTTTTTCCGTCTTTTGTGAAGCACACTGTATTGCATCTTTTTGTATAAAATATGCTATATAATGTAAGTTTTATTATTATTATTCATTGGGAAAATAATGAGCAGATTAACAGATAATAAAAAAATAATTTTCTGAGCACCTTTGAAATAAAAAGTGAGATACAGTACATGTTCATGGGTATAAAGAGAAACAAAACGTGCATACTGCTTGCCTGTCTCCAGATATTCTTAATACTCTATGTAGACACAAGCGACAATGTTTTGACCTTAGATGGTCTTCTGCAGGTGAAAAGGTGTCAATCATGTCTACATAGAATAAAATGAGAAAGGAGAAAGGTGTGTGCAGGTATTTTCTTGTCTTTGTGCAGATAATTATCAAAGAATTAAAGGGAGAGTGTGTGACTCAGGAGATTATCCTGTTGAGGAAAAACAAGACTTTGTCTGACTGAAACAATCACTACTACTGTCACTGATTTATCTTGAGTTTCCCATGTAAAGCACTTTGTAACTCTGATCTGTGTGTGTATATTTATACAAACAATTTTACTTTCTAAAGATAGAGATCCAGAGACAGGAAGACAGAGAGATAAGAAGCTGTAGAGCAAGACTGAGACACGTATGTACCCTCTGAATAAGCACACGTCAAACACGAGCAGGGAAACTGCAGATGACAGCGCTGAAGTTAGGAAGGAGCAGGGCAGTGCTCGTGGCTTTCCTCCCAGAGGCTGAATCAAGCTAACAGACTCACCAATAGAGGCTTTGGGTGATGTGCTCAGACCGTCGATGCTGGGTCCTTCCTCTGGCTCTAGAAAGGAGCAGATTAAAAACATGTCAAGCAACACAACCAAATATTCCTTTTATTCCACAGCTTGTTGAATATTCTTTAACTTCTGTTTCAATCGAATATAAATGTATAAATGATACACCCTGTTATATACTGCAGAACCTTCTTTATCCAAAGCCTTCACTGTGGAAGCCAATTCAATTCACTTACAGTTTAAAGCAATACTCCAGCAATGGCCTGATGACATAACTATGACATCATCAGGGTTACTTTCTCAGACTTTGGGAATCTCCCTCCAGAGACAAAAGACATTCTACAACTGAGTAGTCCTCCTCACGACAGGTAAACTGACGTTTATGTGTAAACAGGCAGGTAACACATAGGCTTGTTTTACTAACGGTTGTCATCCTGGCCTTTGGCCGTTGTGTCCATCAGCTGTGGGGTGATAGTGGCTCCATTCTGCTCTGGCTCGGAGGGCGGCGCCACGCTCCAGTCATTAGCAGGCTGGAAACGTAAAAGAACAAAAAACAAATCCAAGCTTTTTATTTTTTTAATTAAGCGCACAAGAATTGATAAAGCCAGGTCATTTTTTATTTGATCATTTTATATTTTGGGTCAAGCAGCATTCCTCAACACAAATTCAACACCAAACATTTGCACCAACCAAAACTTTTTAACTTATAAAAGGTCATTTCAGACACACCAGTCTATTTTAGCTTATCACAGATATATCAATAAGATATTGCAGTACAGTAATGCCAACGATACTGCATGTTATAACATTCCCAGATATGTGGCTAACATTTTTTTATCACAAACTCATTTACTGAAGATGGCAGAAGGACAAAAAACACACCTGTGTATGTTCGGCAAAAAAGTCTGTCTCTTTCTTCTCAGGAGCTGCAGGAGTGCCTCCCACAGGAGAGTCGATCCATAGCTGCAACCAGGAGACGAAGAGTGTTTGTTACACTAACAGATACTCAGACATTTCCATTGATTATGTTCACACAGGAGATTTACCATTCTGACTTTTATTTTTTGGCATATTGCCTGTGATGTGATCATCACACACCTTGCGGACTCTGAACTAGATCTGCTAACACAGCTCAGACACTGATAATCACTTAAGATAACCACTCTTATGTAATATCATGTCAATGACTCACAGGACACTGGTTTATTTCTGTTATTTCCACTGTGTGAGTGTTGTACCTGTGAGGTGCAAAACTAAAATCAAAAACTAATTATTCAGCCACTCGATCAGGTTGTGTGTGGCTATTAGCTAACAGACTACAGGAGCTGGACCACAGGTCAGATCAGTGTCACATAGTAGCTGTAGATACTTTGCTTGATTTAAAACCTCCTAGATCAGAAAAGTTGCTGCTCAGTTGTTATAAACCTCTAATGCTCACTGTATGGGATTACAGCCATGTGTAAAGCGTAGCCTATACCGCCAACATGTGACCAAAGTACGCTTTTCAACAAGCCTAGTTTATTCGCTCCAAACCAGCTGATGGAAACGCGCCTCATTCGCATTTCTTTTTTGTGTCATTTCAAAAGTTGGCTTAAAATGTGCTTGACAATTGAATGGAAACACGGCTACTGACATAGAACAAAAGCTGAAAGTTTTATGACGTTTGGATAAATATAATAAACAAAAAATGCCACCAGCTTTATCAACAAAGCCAGGGATACAGCCTTACAGTCTACTGCTGACTGCATCAATGCAGAAATATGGCCTTTAATGAAATTAACATCTGTCATGATATAGGCTACATGATATCATTTATTCCCAAAACTGTTTCCACTTGATTTGTACTCACATCTGTTCCATATTTAGACAATGCAGCATTTGCTTGCTGCCGAATCTTCTCCCTGTACATCTGGGCTGCACGACTGTTATACTTGGCGTTGGTGTCATTCGTGGAGCAGCCATGCTGGCGGAAGAATGCCGTCTTCAGACCGAAGGAGAACGGGAGTTATTGCATTACATTAAAAACCACAGAAATCTGCCCAAGCAATACTATCTAATTACACTGCCTAGAACATGAGTCATTAACATGAAAGACCTTGTTTTTAATTAATTTCACGTCAGGCCTAACCTCTGTTTTTCTCAGAGTGGTCAGTCGGACTTACCGCATTGGCATTGCCTCCAACCTGCATACATCTGAGCTGAAACCAGTTCCAGTTAGAGTCTAACTCAGTGGACCTGACGGAAAAAAAGGAAGAGTATGGAATATCAACACTCCAGTATGTCAGGTACACCTGGTGATACAGGTCACTCAGTGACACTGAAGCCTACCTGATGAAGCTGAGATGCACTCCCAGGGAGCGGTGGATGCCAGAGCAGTCGATGCACAGGAACACACCATACGGGATACTTGCCCAGCTGGGGTTTTTGGCTGCACAGTCAAAACATACCTGAACAGAAACAGCATGTACATTTCATGAACTTTTGTTACTGGGACAGCATTAATGAGATCCATGAGTACCCAACATTGGAAGGGTAATTACAGTGTTTGAAGCAGCACTAGCATATGCTAGTCTGTCTGCTGTGTTAAAGGTTTATTCAACTTCAGTTTCACTCCACATTAACTCTGGTCATGTGCCAGCCATGTGTGGCTCTGCACCTTCCAGTTTAGAAACCACTGGAGTAGACTGTATATAGGGCACCTATTGAAGATCTTTAATAAATATGACAAGGATAAAAATATAAAAGCATCACCACAGGAATATTATAGTGAATGGACATAAAAATACATCGTGTCAAACTACAGCACCACACAGACACTTCAATTTATACAAATATTAAGATTATTATTTAGTGATAATTTGCTTACAGTCAGTTAAAACCACCACTATTAAAATCACTCAACAAATTGTGGGTGGCCACAAAAAACTGGGAACAAGAACAGTAGAAACAAGCACTGTACGCAATTACATCACTAACCGTGAAAAACACACTATAACAATAAGAAACTGGGGAAATTCAACTGTTCATCACATAATGGGATGAAGACTAAAGACTAAACCACCTTAATATCCCAGAGGAAAATGGAGAAGTGTTGAGACATACTATCTCTAACAGAGCTGAAACAATTAGTACATTTAATCTATTTTCAACTATTTTGATAACTAATTAATCATATCAATAATTTGTCAAGCAAAAATGACAAATATTATCTTCTTGCAGCTTCTCAAATGTGAGGATTTGCTGCTTTTCTCTTTTGGATATAATGTATATAATATAAACTGAATATCTTTGCGATTTGGACTCTTGGTCAGGCAAAACAAGACATTTGACTTTGTCAGCTAGGTCTGTCATCTTTCAATGTTTCATTTTATAGACTAAACAATCGATTGATCAGGAAACGAATTGGCATATTAATGTATAATGAGAAATAATTATTAGTTGCCGCCCTTGTCCTCAATTAATGAAAAAGATATCAAAAAGGGGGACAGGTGAATGACTCTTTACATCCAAGACCGGCTTTTTCTTTAGGATTCCAAATAAAGACTTAATTGAGAAAACGAAAGGTGCCAGTCTGATTCCCACTGTGCCAAACCATATACTCAGGCCTAGCATGGGTACAGAAGAAGCCAACTCGGTTAAAAATATAAAATCAAACGTATATACTGTAAATTAATATTAAACTGAACATATGGCTCTGACAGGCAAGCAGAAACCCTGCCAAATACGAGTTACTGTACATCAGACACAGATAGCATTAGCGACATATGGTTCAATACTGTCAAACGTTACGACTTTAAATGTGTAACGTTAATATCTTTACTGAACTGCGCGGCTTATCGTGGATATATCTAGAGTTTAGTCCAAACAGTTAACATATTCTCATTTTACTTCCCAAACGTAGTGTAGCTTAAGCGGTTAGCTTCCTCAGCATACACAAATCGTATACGTGGCCTTTATGTTTGACTGCTTTACCGGTAGGCTAGCAGCCGTTAGCTCCCGTTAGCTCTCTGACCGTGTAGCCGGGCCTAGCTAACTTCTACGTGCTAGAAAACAGTTAGCTAGCCAGCCAGCTAACCGCTTTTGACCGGACAGATAAAGCTAACCGACAAACTGCCAACAAAATGATACACGAACAACGGCAGCATCTTATTCGGTTACCTTGTTTGTAGGAATGGATCTTAATCTTTTGAAAATGGTAAGGATTTCAGTCTTATTTGGTTCCGTAGCCATCTTTCCACTCTGACAATTTCCAAAAAGTGGCGTCACTACGGATCCTCGTGTGCCCCAGGTCTAACAAACGCGATTTTGCTCTTGACCGTCGCACGGAAACCCCTACGTGAAATAATTGACTTTAAAGACAAATGATTGGTGCGTAGCCTATGAATAATCTGTCATGTCTGTTTAAACAGTTTCTCCATTTCACTCTTATACAGTCATATCCAATTAGATGCTATATAGGCAACACTGTTCCACCGCTATCAACCAATCAGCATTAAGCCCTTAATAGGATCAGAGAACAAGATTAGTTGGTCTATTAAGTATAAGACTGGGCTTTGTGGATTATTTTAAGTTTATTTTATAAGTCCCGCTAAAGTTGTCTGGCTTCCTTCAACAAGCCTCATTTCTCACCACTTACATATTTTATATCGAATAATAAAATAAAACAAAACAACATTAAATGGTGGATCAATCATTCAACAGGGGAGGCAATTTATATACTTGTGAGGAGTTACCTCATGAGTTCATACATAGTTTTATTTGTGTCCTTTCTTCGCCAACCAGGGTTGGAATGAAGTTAATTTACTCAAGTACTTAATTAAAATGTTTAGGTACTTGTACGTGAGTGTTTCCATTTTATGGCACTTCTACTTCCTTACATTTCAGCGGCAAGTATTGTACTTTTTACTCCACTACATTTGACTTTAAATTAAAAAAAAAAACTATAATAAGTTTGGAAAATATGATTCATTTTTATAGATTCAACTTCAGAAAAGTATACAAAATAGTCCAAATTAGCTCCACCTCAACCAGCCATAACATTAAAATGCTGTTTACACATTAACACATCAGTAATACACTGACATGAGTCTCTCCCTATAGCATACAGCCTCTTGATAATTGAAACCCAAAAAAATGCAAAATGTCCTCCAACACAGAATCTGTTTTCATCATTAAATACTTAAAGATCTCAACAATAGCTGCCTCTTTTTCTATAAATATCATAAATTGTTATAGTACAGCTCAGATCCGGTTAGTCCTGTTGGGTGGACTCCAAAGGAACCGCCTCTCACGTCTCTGAGATTGAAACTTACTGAACAAGCTTTTGCACGAATAGATATTGTGAGGCATCATGGAGGCAGGTGCAGTCCTCCTGCTGCTGTTGGCATTATCGGGTATTGCTTCGTCTCTCAGCTTTTATGGAGGAAGCATTAGTTTCATGCCTCCACGGAAGAGGAGGGATGGGACATTTAAGGTAATAAGGTAACCCTAACCCTATTTGTCACCTATCTTCTTAAAATGTTCATATTTGTCATATTCTATTAAACAGAACAGCAAAATGAATCATAACATTGGAGGTATGCCTGATGATTAAAAGCAAAATCTACCACTAAAGATTTAACTTATTTTTATGCTGTTTGAAAACATTTTTCTGCCTGAGTAAACTTTGTAAGAACAGAGTAAGTCATTTTACTGATTTAAAGAACCATATAGCCACGTAGAGAGTGTTGAAGAAGTGCTTCATTGGCTTGTGAAACATCTACAGAGTATTTACTGACTTGCCCTTAAAAAAATTGTTTTTAATTTCTACAACCTGCCAAGACAAATTTGTAAAAAAAATAAATAAATAAATAATCCAGATTAACGAACAAGGATGCTCTTTTTCAACCTGTTTTCTGTATTTCTGTAGGTGACCTTTCATCACAGACAGAATGGCAGAAGCAGCTGTAAAGATCAGTCATCCTACACATGTGAGAGCGGGGTGTGCACGAGCTTTAATAAGTCAAGTGTCCTGCAAACGGACCAGGACAGCACAGGCCAAGGCAGGTGGTGCCAGTCTGAAGGGTACACAACAGCAACCATCTTAACCAACAAAACCTCCTTTTCTCTGAGGTAAGCCCGGCTCACAGGAAAACAACTCTACCGTCTTATTTTACTCTAATTTGGCATCAGGCCTGTAGATATTAATGGTATTTTGGGTGTTTCAAAACACATAAATGCAGTTGTGGTGTCCCTCAGGCTGAAGACAAAATTACATCAGAAAGTTCTGCAGGTATGGTTGTCAAAATGGCTGTAAAGACATTTAAAGGAGATTATGAGGGCTCAGTGTTTTCTTAAATAGATCCACTTCTGAAAACACAGAGCAAGTTAAATGCTGGTATGTGGTATTTGATAATAATAATAATAATAACCTTTATTTTTTATAGCACTTTCCAAAACAAAGTTACAAAGTGCTTCACAGTCAGAAATGAACACATGCCAGAACAATAAAATATCAGAAATAATTTCCACAACAGGAAGAAATTCACACGATTCATGAAGACGGACCATAATAATAATTTCAAACAGACACGGCACAAAACAAAAAAAGGCACTTTAGGACATTTAAGGGAAGTCAGAACAACTTATACAGTCAGGATCGTAGCTACCATTGAGGAATTTAGGGGTTTTAGTGACATGATGATGAGTTTACATTCTACAGCGTTGTTTTATAAGAGTAATTCATGTATTTTTAGAACATATCTTAAAATGTGACTGGCAAAAAACTAAATAAATTAAAAGCGTAGAGAAGGCTTTGAAACGACATATAGAAAATAATGTAGATACAGAAAATACAGTTGAATGAATAACTGAAATGTGAAATTCTGTAATGTTTTAAAAATACTCAGAAACTTTAACAGAGTTTGGTTGACGGCTTGTTAAACATGTCTTAGATGGGTGGGGTTCTGCTGGGCGAATCTGCCGAGTGCATAAATGGCAGCAAAGCAGAGCACCATGTTTTTTTTAACCTTTTCACATTTTGACATGTCACAGTAGGAAAAGCAAAGGTGTAAATAATTCCACTGAGCTGCTTCAGTGTCAGGGTCCAGGTAGACGGAGCCATCGTTAATGTTATTAGTAACACCTGTGCTTTTCCAAGTATGACAAAATGTCTGCTGTAAAAAAGGCCTGTGGTTGAACAACTGAATGAAGACTTTGAATTCAGTGAATGCGATTATTGGATGCACATGCAATGAGCAGGAAGTCAACAAACCGTCAGCACGCAAAACACATCTTTCTTGTCCAGTTGAGTCCAAAATTGTAATTCAACATTGTAGCACAAAGATGAATGTCTTTATCAAGCTGGTTACCTTAAATGATTTAATATTCTGCTGTAGAATACAGTGTACCTATAACCTGTCATCTGTTAACTTACAGTAGTTTTACCTGTTTGCTTGAAATTACGACCTGATTTAAATTAAATTAACATCCTTTGCTCAACATATACCAGTCAGCTGCAGTGGGGATTGTTCTGTATATGGAAGCCTACAGGGGACTATATTAAAATGATAATGTAAACTTGAAAATGAAAATGTAGCATAAAGAATTATAATTTTCCACATATGCACGTGTTATTTGAGTAAAAATTAAAGTGAAAATGCAATAATCCAATTTGCATTTGCTCTATGACCATATTAACATGAAAATGGAAAAGCTGTTTGGCATTTAATATTCAAAGTCATACACCACCATACAGTGAACAATATTCAAATTTGAAAATTAAAATGCAATATAAACAATATAACTTGATTTTTCATTTATGCAAGCAATATTTAAGTCACAATTAAAATGAAAATGCAATGTGAACATAAAAATGGCATTCGACATTTCATTTTCAAAGACCTAACCTGTTGTACAGTGGACAATATTCAAATGCAATAAGCGAAACAGCGCCCCCAGGCTATTGCATTTACATTTACATGTCACCATGTTGTTTTGGTTCGTTAAAATTGTTCATTAAAATTTGAGTGTGCTTGCTTTAGCTTTAAGTACTTGAAGAAGTACTAACTGTAATAGTAGACTGAGTTGAAGTACTTTAAGTAATACTAAATATAGTAGTAGTTGAAGAGGTTGAAGTACATCACCACATTTGGAGATAGATGGTTTTCACTGGACAGGAAGGGTATTCAAAATAGTAAAAGTAAATAAAGCTGTCAGACAAATGTAGTGGAGTGAAAAGTTCAATACTTCCCTCTGAGATGTAGAAGTATAAAGTTGCATAAACTGGAAATATGTATGTAAAGTACAAGTACCTCATATTTGTACTTAAGTACAAGTACTTACATATGTAGGAGCAGTATGGGAAATGAATAAGAGTGTGTGTGTGTGGTGAGTGTGTGTAAGTGTGTGTGCAGACCATCAGTGTGAATCGGGTAAATGATGATGGCTCTGGGGGGGGGCATGTGATAACACATCCCACCTTCTTCCTTTCAGGGACTCGGGCTGCTGCTGGGTGTCTAATGTCAAAGGAAAAACAAACTGGACGGCTGGTGCAGAGCTGGACCTGGGAACTCGATCCGACTCGCACGCCCTCAACAGCTGTCCCGTAACGACCACAGTGTCCTCTCTGCGGTACAGAGCTTTTCTTTTCAAACTGGGATTAAAATACAAAAAATCACGTGGCAGAGCTCTGCAGGTAAAGCAGTAAGATATGTTTCTGTCAGTCAGTGCACATGAAGAACACTCCAGTATGAGCAGAGAAACAGTGCTGTCCTGCACAACCTTAATTCACCACTGTTTCTCTGTTCATACACACTAAATGTATGTACAGATAATGTATAGATTGATAACATTATACAAACCTGGAAATAACATGAATATCAACTCTGAGACACAACCTACATCATACAATATTTGACATGACTTACCAAAAACAAAGTTCTGTGAAATCATTTTAAGCCTTGATGTTCAAATGATTTAGATTTTAATTGTTTAACAAGCCATAACTCCCTGTAAATGATACTGTAGGTCTATATAATGGAGACTACATTTACAAATGAGTGGATGGAGTACACTACACTCTAAATACAAGACTTTACATGAAACATAATAATGCAACTTATGCATATTTTCATTCCTCACAGTTCTACATATATCGTTCCGTTTGGTAACAATAGATGCTTCATAAATATGGCCACTTTATTTTTGTGTGTGTTTATTTTCTTCTTTCTTTTTTTGCCCCTTTTTTATTTACATTTTAAAGGTTAGGTGACATAACCTCCTATTTAAGTTAGCAATTCAAAGTTAACAATTTTTGTGCCTTACACATGTGCCACACTACTGTAAAAGGACATTTTAACGGATCACGTGTGATGAGAGAGATGACTGTCTTGTAATAATGGAAGCAGAGATGTGAGGTTGGATGTTTTTGGTGTTTCTTTTCAAAAGCATTGATTCATTTTCTTTGACTATAAAATTGTCGAAACAGTGTGAAAAATGTGTCGAGTATTTGTAGTTCTTCTGTAAATCCCACAGTTGCCAAAAACAAGCCAAGACACCAAGTGGTCCAAATTTTTTACAAAACTTCTTCTATGCAAACTACCATGTTCTATTAAAAAAAAACAATGCATGAACCTGAAAATTGGTTGTTAAATTACGGTTATGTGTACTAATGTGCTATATTTAAATATATACAGTATATATATTTAAATATTACATTGTGTTTTTGTGCAGGGTGCCTCAGAACTGTTTTTCAAGGTTTCGTCTTCTGGCACACGATCCAGATGGAGATAATGTGAGATGCCGCTTCGCTGCAGACGCCGCAGTTCCCTCCAACTTCACTCTGAATGAGGTAATCCATTTCAAGCTGTAAATACACATTATGACAGGAGCTGCAATGATCAAACATTCAAGCCACGCTAAGCAGTGAAACAGTGATATTATGTATATATTTAGCTTTTATTGTGCACGTTCACATTATAGTAGGGGACACATTTACAGTATCTATTGAGCTTCTTTTAAAAAATTTAGTTAAAATAAATTCTTCTAACTCATTTTTCTTATGATTTTTATTTGTATTGTATTTATCAGATGGTTTATTAATATTATAAATTCACAATATGTTTTGTCACTGCAGTCAGGAGGTTAGCTGCGCCTTCAGATTTATAACTATTGATGTTAATAAATAGTTTTCAGTGATTCTTTTCTACAAAGATCAATAGCCAAAGAGACAAAAGCATTTAAATCGTCTTCATTTAACTCTTCTTGTCCTCCCAGACTGCGTGCACGCTGACACGTACAGGTCAAGTCGCCGTTGGTGTCCACGTGTTTGAAATGATGCTGGAGGACTTTTCCACCAAAAACATCACTTTGACCTACGCAGATGGAACCTCAGCATATCGGCAGGCCTCCAGCACGAACTCACCAGCTCTCTGCAAAGTGAAGCTGCAGTTCTCAATGCAGAGTAAGTGATTCAAACGCATAAAATGTACATTTGATAGAGTGACACAACTGGACCGAAGAAAACGAACTTGATTTGACCTGATCACCATAAAACAAAAGTTACAGGGGAAATGTTTTATCTTGTTCCTCTTCACAATATCAAACCAACCTTGCACTATTACAAGATATAATATTACAAGAATAAAGGAAAAATGTCATAAAGTTATGATAATAAAGTTGTAATTTAAGAGAAAACATAACATTATGTCACATTATACAGCATATACAGCACAGTGATGCTGTAAAGTAACAACCTTTTTCTCAACATTTTATGACTTTATTTCCAAAATATTTTCCTCTTTTTCCTCAGAGTAACACCTTCATTCTTATTATATTATGACGTTTTTTCCTCAAAATGGCTACTTTATTCTCTCAATATTACATTTAAAAAAATACTGACTTTATTCTTGTAATTGTTTGATTTTTCTAGCAGTTGAAACTATATTCTCGCACTAGAACATTTTTATCAAAATATTGTGACATTATTGTCAATGTCTGTTTGTCACAGTTTGTCCTCTATACTCTTCTCAAGGGACAGGAACAAGCCTAATATAACCCGAATTTAGCTTTAATCTGGATAACTCGATGGATATTAAGACAAATTCCTCTGTCTTTATGTCCTAAACTGGTATGACTGCTCTAAAAATAAGCTGAGATATTATTTTTCTAGAGTCATGCGATGGTGACAGAGCACAGACCAACCCAATCTAACACAAAGATGCTACATACAGTACTAGAAACCATTACAGGCTACAAAACTAAGTCTTATACAAAAGAAAATGATCTGTTTTCCAGTCTTGATAATCTCTTGTGTCTGTGTTTCAGTCCTTCCTCCAATACCAACCTGTGAAGCTGGTGATGTGCAGCCCATGTTCCTGTCTACGACTCCTTCTCATGGTGATGTTCTTTATGCCACCGTGGGTCAGAAATTCCAGCTTTATGCCCAAGCGCTGGCTCACCATGCTAGGTATTTACTTCTTAAATTTGTTATCCGTGCCACTAACTTGGCTAAA
Organism: Macquaria ambigua; assembly: GCA_008360985.2. NCBI lineage: Eukaryota > Metazoa > Chordata > Actinopteri > Centrarchiformes > Percichthyidae > Macquaria > Macquaria ambigua. Next base: position 380,582 of record VMKM01000352.1, read on the forward strand.
GAAATACCCTGTAATATGGACACGCAGCTGAGATCATTTCATGGTTGCCAAATAGAAGAAATTACTACCGTGCATGCCAAACGAGGATAATTATTTCATGTTTCTTCCCTTTTTTGCCTCCATTTCCCTGAAGCATACAAGACTTCCAGGTCAGCGGCCCCCAGAACATGACCAAAGTGTTCAACTATGATAAGTATGGAAAAGCTGAAGTCACTCTGAGCTGGACACCACAGCAAAGTGACCTGTACAGATTTGTCCCCGTCTGCTTCACTGCAGAGACAAATCAAATGTGAGTGGTTTTATGCACATGTACTGGAACAGTGTGCGTTATAACTTCCTGCTTACTGCTTTGTGCCGTGTTAGCAGAGCTGAGAGAGCTGTTGTTTCTTTGAATATGCTTGATGAGCGACCAGCAAGGACTAACAAAGAAATAAGCCTGGATCTATTGATTTAGGAGATTGTATTTACCTGGTTTCTGTCGCCTTTTTGCACATTCACACTGTAACTTCCATTTGCATTACATCTTGTCTTATGATCATCAGTAAAAATGTCTTATGCCATTAAATTCAAATAATCAAAAAAAGCATGGGTGAAAAACACAGTTATTAATCTATACTTCATTATACATTATATCACCCATCAGATGTTATTAGTGACATTATCATTATTATTACGATTACTGTTGTTGTTGTTCTTCTTCTTTTTGCATTTTGCACTAAAACATATTTTCTTTGTTTTTCTCATTTAGCCAATCAGATATGAGGTGTGTTGTTGTCATGGTGACCCAAGCGTCTATCACTCAAGGTTTGTTAATCATCAGTTATGTAAAAAAATTGCAATGACTGTATACGTAACAGTGTCTCTACAGTTGAGAGTTACAGTAAAAATCTTTAGTTTGCTGTACAGCAGGTTAACAGCAAACACTTAAAACAACCTACGTGAACAACCTGACAAGTGACTTCTTCTGGCCGTATGAATAGTGACCATAGATATAAAACAGTTTTATATCTATGATAGTGACTGTTGTCTGTAAGGAGCAAAGGCGATAATAGCTTGAAGTTGTAATAGGAAAAGGTCGTGGTCATGGCACACACATGGGATGTGAACCATTTAAAACGGTGAAATCAATTAATTTCAACTATTGAGTTTCATTCAACTTTAACACGCAAATTTGGGCCGTTGACCGACAGCAAACCGTCTTGACAGCGCTGACCTTTGAGGGAACACAGCTGGATAATTCAAAATGGAGGAAGCTATGGCAGCTTATTAGCTCCTCTGTAGAAGTATAAACTGCTCCACAACAGAGACATGGTTTACACACAGTTAGGAGACAGAAGTTGATAGTACGAATACGTCTGAACGTTTTGAATAAATTATGTAAACTTTTTGTCTTTTTAGCGACCGAGCTAACGTTGTTAACTGACAACACTTGTAACTGACAGTTAGCAAGCTAGCTAGCATGGGAAACATTGAATTAAATGATGTGGTGTGCTAGCATATACCTGGCTGGCTATCATGTTAGCCATTAGCTCACCAGCTACAGTTCACCAACTAGCCCTGTCAGTAGTCACTAGAGGTGTTCAGTACACATACAAATGAATCTTTATCAACAAATTTTCAAACTAAATTGACTACACTGAATCACCTATTGTGTCAGGTATAGATCCCATTTACAGCTGGTATTAACACGTGGTCTGCATCTGGATGTCTTATCTGGATAATGACAAACACACGTTAATGTAAATTCACGCAGAACTTCTGAATCTGATTTCAGCCAAAGTTTTACTCACTCCTCAAAGTTTAACATTTTGGGGGATAATAAAGAAAACACAATGCCACATTACAGTCTGTCTGAGTTACAGTCTGGAGCTGTGTTGTTGTTATTGACGAAGAGGCAGTTTTGGGAAGTTTTACTTTGTTTCTGTGGAGTTTGAATGAATTGTGTTTTACGATCTGCGAGGTAAAATTAGTGTTTTTGACAATGGAGTCTGGTGGCTTTGAGGTGAGCAATATAACGGCTGTTTGTGGTTGGGGGGGGTGGCCAACGTGCCCATTTGTTTTGGTCTGAGATGCTGGTGCTCTAGTGCGACATCAAGTGGCAGCAAATATTGTATAGAACCTTTAAGTTAACGTGGAATGTGATTTACAGGGAAGGCCACTGTTGAATGCTCACCCAACAAGATGGTGGTGGCCCTGGAGAAAGCTTCCATGCCTGGCATCGACGTGAACTACCTCAAGCTGAGAGACTCGTCGTGCTCTCTCACCTCCAACAACACTCACATCATGGGCAGCATGTCATTCAGAACCTGCGGCACAAAACTTGAGGTGTGGAAAAACATTTACATTTTTATCCAAATCAGAGTGGGTATGGTGGAAATGAGGTGGTTTACGTGGCAATGAGAAGAATACTCCTGTTCATTGTCCTCTCAGCAACTAATGGGTTTCACACCACTTTTATTTGTCTGCAGGATAAAGGTGACTTTATCGTTTTCAAGAACGAGATCAACTCCTACGAGCTGCCCAACGAGATTATAATCCGAAGGAAGACAATTAAAATCGGTTTCTCTTGCCAGTTTCCCAAAACCATCAGCATCTCCACTTACTACAATCTCCACCAGTCTGACTACATTTTCACAGAGTCCAGCTTTGGCAGCTTCGGCTATACTTTTGAGATATTCCGCAATAGCAACTTTACAAGTAAGGTGGCGGCCAGCGCCTATCCAGTGGAGGTCAAGCTGTTACAGACACTTTTTATGGGCATTCAAGCTCAGTCAGAACTACCAAATGTGAATCTGTTTGTCGAATCATGCAAAGCCACTCCTGATGACAACCCTGAAAACACCCTCTCCTATGACCTCATTAAGAACGGGTGAGTGCTGATGCTTTCTGGGATCACGAACAAAAATGCTTTTGCTTTTAATTTTTTAAATTTGTTGTTCCTTGGTCGTGTGTGTGTGTGTGTGTGTGTGTGAGACGTGTTACAATTCATTTTTTTCACAGGTGTCTGCAGGATGAGACAGTTAAAGTCCACCCATCTAATCAAACTTCATTCAACTTTGAGGTTCAAGCCTTCAAATTTACTGGAAACTATGACCAGGTGATGATAATGAATACTAATATAATACTTATAATAACACCTCTCAGCTGTCTTTCTGTAGAAGATGATCTGAGATGATCAGAGATCTGACGCCGGCTCACGCTGTGTGTGCGAGTTTAATTTAGAAGGAAACTTCACGCATGATTTGATAATTCAGACTGTGTGAAAGCGTATGATTATAGTTAAAGCACTCATACTGTTAAAAGCAGAAAACTCTCCTCCATGAGTCGTGCATGAAACAGCAGGTGATGTGAACGCTCCAATCTGCTCTGCGGAGATCTGCATCCAATGTCTGTTTTTTGGGTTATAGTTAAAAAATAATGTATTTGCTGCATTTTACTGTGCTTTTATTAGTCTAGTGTACAGGTGCACTGACTGTGGATTCCATGTCCAGGCTGGGATTCGTCAGATCCTCATCCCATTCAATATTCAGTTTAAATTACAACTGAGGGGCGTCAGTTTGTGCCTGTTCATAAGAGCGTGTTGTGACAGCGCAGAAGAAATACTCAGAGAACAGAAAATTGGAGATGTTAAAAATTCATCTGAATATCCATCAAATGTATTATCTCATCAGTGTCACCATTTATCGTTCTCTCGTAATGTGCACTATCATACATGTTCTAAATGTTTACGTTGACATTTTAAAGCACTTTATTTTGTAGCTTAAAGATGTTTCATTTTTTCTACGTCTCCATAATGCGGCAATGTAAACATTTTAGAGTACATTTGAATTGACCTACTTTTATCTAACTATATCTTATAATTTTACTTTTACTTAAGTTAAATTTCTTTAAGGAAGAAGTACTTGTACTTGAGCAAAATATTCCAGTGTTATTTCCATCCATGCTTGTCGGGTGTTATTTCTTATAAAACACATTAAAACACAGTGGTTGTCAATGAGTAGCTATGTATCTGTTTGTGGTGGTTTGTTGGTGGTGGTTACACAAATAACACTAGCTCCAAGATTATTAGCTGAGCCTCATTGTTGTTGTCTTTACCTGCAGTTTAATACTGACGCATTCCTTTAGAAGTGCAAACACCTGTGTCATAGGTGTTTGGTTATACTGTACAGTTACTAAAAGTTAATCCACATCTGGAACAAACAGCCTGAGCTCTTGATTTTTTGATAAATGATGTGGTGAAATGCAAATAGATGCACAACATGAACTGCAAAGGTTTACTTGATTTCCTCTGAACTGAAAACTCGTACCTGCCACCTTACAGGTGTACATCACCTGCTCCGTCATCCTGTGCGAGCCTGGGAGTCCCTTTTCCAGATGTGCCCAGGGTTGTCTGGCGGATCCATCCCGCAGACGCAGGCGAGGGCTGAGCAGGGAGACAGCCAGCCACTACATTACCCAGGGTCCTCTGCGGTTTGTCAGGGAGGCTGTTCCCAATGCAGCCGTGGATGATAACAATGTTGGGATGAAAAAGAGTGACACGCCCGCTGCAGGTTAATATGTTATCTATCTATCTATCTATCTATCTATCTATCTATCTATCTATCTATCTATCTATCTATCTATCTATCTATCTGTCTGTCTGTCTGTCTGTCTGTCTGTCTATCTGTCTATCTATCTATCTATCTATCTATCTATCTATCTATCTATCTATCTATCTATCTATCTGTCTGTCTGTCTGTCTGTCTGTCTGTCTATCTATCTATCTATCTATCTATCTATCTATCTATCTACCTATCTATCTACCTATCTATCTATCTATCTATCTATCTATCTATCTATCTATCTATCTGTCTGTCTATCTGTCTATCTATCTGTCTGTCTATCATCTATCTGTCTATCTGTCTATCTATCATCTATCTGTCT